>CM035359.1:7145238-7162738 GCA_020137815.1 Hormiphora californensis
ACACACACACACACACACACACATACACACACGTCACACACACACATACCAAAATCAACGCCTACACACGCCACACACATACAAACACTGTCAAGATTAGTCGGTATAATAAATTAATTAAAAAATTTTTCACCACAAAAAGGATGTAAATTAAAACCTAATATTTACCCAAGAACTGGGTCCTCGGATCTTACGAAAAATCAACTGAGATAATGTGCTATGTGGTAAATCTTTAAAATACACACCCAAATTTCAAGAGGTGATTTAAGCTCAACTAGGGGTTCGATGTTTACAGCACAGGACGACTTTAAAACCTCGTTTTCTGCGGTTAAAACTTAAACCTTAAAAAAGTGGAACAGCTTTGGTAAAAAACTCAGCTCAGCTCAATTCAAATAATAAAAGCGCGGCGTGCACAACATAAAAGTTTGGTTTTTTGACTTCAATAAAATGGAACACGCGATAAATAATAGCAATGCGATGCCAGTTTGACGACTGCGCCGCGCACTATGAAATCGAGCAGCATTTTTAAAAGTTTAAGAGTTCAAGATCAAGTCGACTTTTTTCAAAATTTGAGTGGCAAGTGCCAAGTGGAGAGGACTGTGCGGCCTTTTTCTAATCTTGCGCCATTAATAAGTTTCCTATCCTACTGCAATTTACGTTTACCGCTTGGTTTTATTAGGGCGTTTGTTTCGCTTCTGGAAAATAAGTTTTTTCCAAGTGTGTCACTGGGGCATGCCGCCTGAGCCTTTTGGGTATGTGCATAAGGCGACTTTTGTCTTGTTCGACCTCTCTCCCGCTCCCCGCGACTTCTTGTATTGTGCTACACTTTGAGCCTGCTCTTTGGGATTTTATAACTATGATAACTACCTTATTCCCTATGACTAGCGACCATCGCGCTCATAACACACACACAACAATGCCAGAATTGAAGTGTGCACCGCGAATTCAGAACCCGTGAAGCTCTATACAGAAGCTTGAGGAGCGAATTCAGCAGGAGAAGGCATGGATCCCCAACAAACGCAGATTTATTTCCCTTGGAAACGTAAGTCAATGAATCGGGGATGAAATAGTTATTACAAAATATACACTTTAAATCCTGAGTTTTTAAAACGTTTGTTTTTGCTCTGTATTGACATCACTGTGATAACAAGTTTTAAAACTGTTCCCTGGTCTGTTGGTATTGACAATGCATTATCTACCCACAATGTGTTGTTATCAACCGAATTTATGTCACAGAGAGGCCCAGAGTACTCTCAAATTACTGTATAATGACCCGTAACTAATTTTCTAATTCTCCTCCTCTCTCTCTTATCAGTAAGACAGTTTCACTCAGTTCCCGAGAAATCCTACAACTTCCCAGTAAAAATAAAAAACTGGTCTGGTTGCCGTTTCCTGTTGTATACAATAGCTCTGATCTTCTCCCTCAATGCAATTGTAATAACAGGTTTGGGCTGCTTAGCACTACTCTGTAGGAGTTCTGAAAAGAGGGTGGTTTAGAGTTTAGACTGCTGTGAAAAGGAGAACATGATGATGTGCTGTTAACATGGTGATGTATTATAACTGATGTTAACTGTATCATAGTGGTTGCTGCTGTGAATAGGGTGGTTGCTGCTAGTTAGTACATGTACCACTATGACACTACAGACGTAACAATATGACAGAGACTTGATTTCATGATGTATTAAATATTCGGATTACACACTCATCACTGCTGATAATTACTGGTAGTGTAGGGAAATTCCCAAAAAGAGGAATTAACTTTGTTAACTTTGGATATAATAATTAAAACAAGATCACAAAACACGTGGGGATCAGAAAACACATTTCACACGAACAAACCAGGTTGAGAGGCAGACAAATCGACAGTTTGTGCGAGGGCAAGTTTAAAGTTGCTGATCGACGTGTTAATCAGGTAACCGTAGGGGCAGACAAAGTTAACAATGTCGCTAATTTCATACTGGAAGGAAAATAAGAGGGCACTTTATACTGTGTGTGTAATAAGTAACCTCACTTTACCCCCTTATACACACGTGTATGTACCCTAATTAACAGGGCAGCATGTTACAACTATATGGGGTACAATATGTTTCCATTTAGGCTCTCTCTCCCCCCTTGTTATTAACACAAAGGCTCTCAAATATCGGGCATTGTAAAATATGTGTCTGAAAACTGAATCTCTATGTAGAAACCAACAAGATTTGGAGCTGCTGATATTTGCTACTTCTAGTTGACACCCATCAAACATCATCGCCAACAACTAATTAAATATAGAGGGCTCGATAAGGTGAGAACTAGTACCTGTGAGGTAGGAAGTGATTCAAGGAACTTTCCCAGAGTGTGCAGCAGTTCCAGAGTTCCTCCTACCTCTGGTCTCTCACGGAGCAGCACTGAGAGGGAGGGGGGAGAAGAAAACGAGATAAGTGTGGTTTGTGGTTTACCGGAATACTAGATTGAAAGATTAACATCGCATACACAGAATAGTCAATGTCTCTAATAGGGGGAGCTGGAGACTCTAGTAGTAAGAAACTTACCACTTGTATCAGCTTCAGAACGTGGTATTCCGATCAGGATATGCTGCCCAGACATTATATAAACCACTGTTGGTAGAATCACTGAACCAACCTGGGATTACATTACTCATTATCTAGGTAACAGGAGAAGTAGTCGACAGAACCAGAGGTTAACGAGTGTATTCGCACCTTCAGTGAGGTTATTGGATACCAGGTTCCTTTATCACAAACATCTCTCTGGCTATCAAACGTTATTGAGTTCTCATTTCGTTTCCCGTGTTGCCGCTTGTAAACTTCAACAAGTTGATCTACCTCGAGCGTTATAAAATCCGCCTACACAGGGAATGTGAAAGCTAGTATTTCTAGTCTGGCAAACTTTGTTTTTACTTCTGTTTTACCTCCGTTCTCAATATATTTGTGAAGAATTTCTTGCTGTAAAGAACAGAGAGACTTGATCTGGCGAGAACAACCAGCCATTTTAAGTGCATGCCTGATCCACACAGAAAAACAGTGTTAAAAATGCTCAAAATGAAATGAGAAACTTGAACTGGGTCCTCGGAAGTCGGATCTTACGAAAAATCAACTGAGATAATGTGCTATGTGGTAAATCTTTCTCAATTTCAAGAGGGGATTTTAGCTCAACTAGGGGTCCAATTTTTACAGCACAGGACGACATTAAAACCTCGTTTTCTGCGGTTAAACGTTAAAAAAGTGGAACAGTTTTTGTAGCAAAAAATATGATCGAAAAACTCATGATCGAAAAACTCATCAGCTCAAATAATAAAAGCGCGGCGTGCACAACATGAAAGTGTGGTTTTTTTGACTTCAATAAAATGGAACACGCGATAAATAATAGCAATGCGATGCCATTTTGACGTCCGCGCCGCGCACTATTAAATCGAGCAGCTTTTTATTTTTAAAGTTTAAAATTTCAAGATCAAGTCGACTTTTTTCTTGGAATGCGCTGCAGCCCCCTATAGTCGGATTTTTTGAAACTGTCACCCCCCTAGAGTTTTCAAATTTCTTTAAATGACCATAAGTCCGGTTCCTGATGAGATAGAGACTTGAAATTTGGAAGTTACGAAGATCTTGCTAAGTTCTTCCGAACCTCCAAATTTCAAGTCTCTAGCTTATCAGGAACCGGAGATATGACAAATTTTTTTATTTCAGGGGGTGACAGTTTCAAAAAATCCGAGTATACGGTGGCAGATTCCGGCCAACTGTTTTTTTAGTCAAGTGAAATATTTTTGCTTGAAGTTTTATAAAAATTTTATTTCAAAATAAAAATAAACATGTCCTTAAAATTATTGGCCGGAATCTGCCACGCGAGTGGCAGATCTCGGCCAAGATTCTAAAAAAAACCTTGGCCAGAATCTGCCAACCACGTGGCAGATTCCGGCCAACAAACTGAAACTTACTTATATCAAAGCGAAAACCGCTGTACCCGACTAATTTTGATACGCTGAATCACGTAAGCAACTTTTCCAATCCCTCAGAGGTCGGGAAAGTGTCCTAATTGAGCATAATAGGGTCTAATTGACCCCACTTACAACTTTTCACCTGGAAACGATAGACGCTTATGTGAAGGCACTTTTCCGACTAATTTTGATAAGCTGAATCACGTAAGCTATTTTTCAAAGCCCCCCGAGGTCGGAAAAGTGCCCTAATTGAGCAATTAAGGCCAATTAGACCTAATTATACTTAATTAAGCCAAATTCCCGACCTCGGAGGGCTTGGAAAAGTTGCTTACGTGATTCAGCGTATCAAAATTAGTCGGAAAAGTGCCTTCACATAAGCGTCTATCGTTTCCAGATGAAAAGTTGTAAGTGGGGTCAATTAGACCCTATTATGCTCAATTAGGACACTTTCCCGACCTCTGAGGGATTGGAAAAGTTGCTTACGTGATTCAGCGTATCAAAATTAGTCGGGTACAGCGGTTTTCGCTTTGATATAAGTAAGTTTCAGTTTGTTGGCCGGAATCTGCCACGTGGTTGGCAGATTCTGGCCAAGGTTTTTTTAGAATTTTGGCCGAGATCTGCCACTCGCGTGGCAGATTCCGGCCAATAATTTTAACGACATGTTTATTTTTATTTTGAAATAAAATTTTTATAAAACTTCAAACAAAAATATTTCACTTGATTGAAAAAACTCTTGGCCGGAATCTGCCACCGTAGCCCCCTCATGCGCGCACCCCCGCAATAATATTATATTATAAGGGGCCTGCAACGTATGCCAAACTTTTTTCAAAATTTGAGTGGCAAGTGCCAAGTGAAGAGGACTGTGCGGCCTTTTTTTAATCTTGCGCCGTTAATAAGTTTCCTATCCTACTGCAATTTACGTTTACCGCTTGGTTTTATTAGGGCGTTTGTTTCGCTTCTGGAAAATAAGTTTTGTCACTGGGGCATGCCGCCTGAGCCTTTTGGGTATGCTGCATAAGGCGACTTTTGTCTTGTTCGACCCTCTCTCCCCGCTCCCCGCGACTTCTTGTATTGTGCTACACTTTGAGCCTGCTCTTTTGGGATTTTATAACTCTGATAACTACCTTATTCCCTATGACTAGCTGACCATCGCGCTCATACCAACACTACACAAACAATGCCAGAATTGAAGTGCCACCGCGAATTCAGAACCCGTGAAGCTCTATACAGGAAGCTTGAGGAGCGAATTCAGCAGGAGAAGGCATGGATCCCCAACAAACGCAGATTTATTTCCCTTGGAAACGTAAGTCAATGAATCGGGGATGAAATATTGTTATTATCAAAATATACACTTTAAATCCTGAGTTTTTAAAACGTTTGTTTTGCTCTGTATTGACATCACTGTGATAACAAGTTTTAAAACTGCTTCCCTGGTCTGTTGGTATTGACAATGCATTATCATACCCACAATGTGTTGTTATCAACCGAATTTATGTCACAGAGAGGCCCAGAGTACTCTCAAATTACTGTATAATGACCCGTAACTTAATTTTCTAATTCTCCCTCTCTCTCTCTCTCTCTCTTATCAGTAAGACAGTTTCACTCAGTTCCCGAGAAATCCCACTTCCGAGGCCCCGATATTAAGGGCCCCAACTTCATTTTCTCACTGGTTTATTATTTCCAGGGCCCCAACTTCATTTTCTCACTGGTTTATTATTTCCAGGGCGAGGTGACGTTCCTTGAGCGGGATGACGCAGTCCGGGGTATTTTCAATTTAACCAAGATGTTCCGAATGTTCCCGAACACCTATTCGATGGCGGTAAACTTCCTCGATAGGTTTACGGCCCTCCTGAAGGTAATACACGAATATACAAACACACACATGTAACACACAAACACGCATACACACACACACACACACATACACACACACACACTCTCAAACACACAGCTTCCTACTGCACTTTCCCCAGTCATTGAAAGGACTCCCTTTATTATGACTTGCAACTCGCCCAGTCCTTTTCTCTCTGTGTATTATATCTCTCTTCTCCCTTTTCTCCCAGGCCCTACCGCCCATTGACCACAGCATATATAATGTGCCTAAGATCAATATACTACTGTTTAGATCCAGTATCCCTTTGTGGTCTGGATAATATATTCCGTGGGAAAGGGCTACATAGTTACACAGGGCTACATAGTTACACAGGGCTACATAGTGCTACCATTACCCCAGCTGAGAGAATGTTAGGCACTTGTTATACGGGGAGCTTCATTGAGCTAGCTAGGCCAGACTGTGTATGGAATGCCGTGTGGCGACATGAAACTGTGTGAATTTGGAAGAGTCTCATTGTTTTACCCCCTGGCCCCACTCGTTATAGATGTATCACAATAAGGAGGGGGGGGGGGGGCAATTATATCTCCGTTAGAGAATAAAAAGAAAGAAGTTAACTCAACAACATGTAACTAGAGCCAGCTAGTTAGTGTACCATTCGATCCCTCTTTATCTCTCTAATGAGGTCGATGTAAGAGAAGAGAAGATGTGTTAGAAGATGATGTGGGAAGTTGGTTCTTGTGACGTGTACAAGCAAGATCTGTGCTCAGGTTTCCCTACCAATTGGTCTCTCCCCACTCCCCAGATATCTCACTGTTACTCTTTCTTGACCCTCTGTTGCTCTCTCTCTCTCCCACCCTCTCAGTTTCTCTCTCCCCCCTCTCAGTTTCTCTCTCCCACCCTCTCAGTTTCTCTCTCCCACCCTCTGGTTATCTCTCTGCTACTCGTGTTCATTTGAGATTGGTTCGGGTCCAATCTTAATTAACCATGTGAGCTGCTCCAGATTGATGAAGATAAGATTAACCGAGAACTAGTCCTTCCTTCCTCGCTCATCTCTTTCTTTTCCTCCACCTCTCTTTCTTACTTTTATTTTCCTCCACCTCTCTTTGTTACTTTTATTTTACTCAATTTCTCTTTCTTACTTTTACTCAATTTCTCTTTCTTACTTTTATTTTCTTCAATTTATATTTCTTACTTTTCCTCAATTTCTCTTTCTCCTTTCTTCGTACGATTCTAGAGAACCAGATTTTAATTTCCCTAACATAATTACCTGGCCATATGTTTCTGGGAAGGCCAGATGAGTGGTAGTATGAGAAGAGAGAATGAGAAGAGAGGTAAAATTACTGAAATTCTGTGTGGTTGAGAACCAATGGAAGGATAATATCCCAACCGCACCCACATCCGGCTCTCACTCGGGGCTAAGTGTTTCTCTCGTTTTAAAAAAGAAGAGGAGAGAGAGGGGGGGAAAGGGAGATGGGAGGGGGGGCCAGGGGGTGCAAAGAAGGGGGGAAGTGGGGGGCAAATGGGGGGGGGCACCAATTTTTCTCCCTTTTTTTCCCCCCCCTCGTCCCCCCCTTACCCAAAAAAACCCATCCTCTCCCTTTTTCCCCCCCGCTCCCCCAACCCCCCCCGCCCCCGGGTTTACTCTCTCTTCTCCCCCTCTGGGCCCCCCCTTTTTTTCTCTCTTCTTCTCTCTCTCCCCTGGGTTTCATTCCCCTCTTTTTCCTCTCCTTCTCTCCTCTTTCTTAAATCTTCACCCCTCATCTCTCCTCCTTTCTCTCCGTTTCGGTCTCCCCTCTCTTTCTTCCCCTTTCTCTCCTCCCATTTTCCCCAAAAATTCAACTTCTGACCTTCATTTTCCCCCAGTCCTCCTTTGGGCCCTCCCTTTTTTTTCCCGGGTTCTTGCCCCCCCCGGGGGTTTTCCTCCCCCTTGGGGCCCGGGAAAAAGAGTTTTAAACCAGTTAAAAGGGGGAAATTTTAAACCCAAAAAAAAAGTGGAATACCCGACGGGCATGTGTGCAGAACCGAGAGACGAGAAGATGAGTCGGGGTGCAAGGTGGCACCAATTCGTGTGTCCTGGAATGTTGATCCGGAGAGCGCAGGCTCAGATACAGGAGGCGCTTTAAAATACAACACACTATATCTCATCTCTCATCTCTGAACGAAAAGCTCGCGGCAGTAGAGAGACGGCTGAGCGAGAGCGCGGGAGAGAGCACCCGAGAGCGGCCGAGAGGAGCGGGAGCGTCTTCTCCTACGATATCGATCTCTCGCTGCAGTTTTCTAGATCGAGCGTATGCGCTAGAGTCTCTCTCTCGGTCTTCTCTCTCATCGATCTCTCTCTCTCTCTCTCTCTCTCTCTCTCTCTCTCTCTCTCTCTCTCTCTCTCTCTTTCTCTCCCCCTCCCATTTGATCCAGGAAGCACTTAGTGCAGGAGGCATGTTGCCTGGAAGCCCTGCTAGTGTGTGGCGGGAAGCAGTAGACTCCTCTTTGTACCTCACCAAGAAATACCACCTCAATGTGGTAACATCACCTGCACCCCTCCCAGGAGTGGTAGTAGAACCTCTAACTTCGGTGACAGAGTAAGAAAGTAGCTAGTTAGTAGCCAGTTCTGAAGGAAGGGGAATATAGTCTGGTGGTAGAACCTCTCAGAAAGTAGCTAGTTAGTACTGCCTAGTCTTGTTAAACCACTTTAGAGCGACAAGTGCGGTCATAAGAAGTGTGTGTACATGTGTGTGTGAACAGTGAAGTGCTAGTCTGGAGAAATGAGGTACCTGATACAGCTTACACTTCGTAACCACACCTAGTTCTAGGATGTACCGAAAGAGATTGGATGTTCTCTGGGCTGGCTCCTAAAATTAGGTGTTTCAAGGTGTAATTATTGTACTGCAAGACCTGGAATATTCTGGAAGGAGAGTTGCATACTGAGAAACCTAACACTGACCCAGTCATTATCACAGCTGTACCCCTCCTTATCTAAAATCTAAACAAAGTGCAAATTGATGTGCAGAGTTCCTCCAGTCACTCGGGCATCCCTCACTTTCTCCAACAGCACAATTCCTCCTCACCTCTAAGATATCCTTTCCCTTAAGGCTCAACTAAACTTTATCCCTCCCCCAGATCCACTTTATTTAACCCCATCCCTCCCCCAGATACATTTAATCAGTTATCTAACCCCACTATCCCTTCTCAGATTCGTCCGATTCACCTGCACTGTGTAGCAGTTACCTGTGTTTACATTGCAGTGAAGCTTCAGGAGGAGCAGCAGGTTAGAAGAATAAGTTTGTTTGTCTGTTTGTTTCTGTGTCAGTTGGTGTGTTTCCCGTTATTGTATTGTCATGTCGAGTGTTGGTGATACTGCAATGCAACATGTTACTCCTTTTCTTTTCTGAAGCTTTTTTTGCACCTCTGAAACTATCTATTTCAAAAGAAGCGTGAAACATGCTTTTTTTTGTGCATTTATTGCAGTAATGTGAGAGAGACAAAAAGAGAGGCCCTGTGATAACTGCAGATAGTGTGAAGGTGGTAAACAGGTCTTTGTTTTAGAATGTTTAGTCGCTGATTCGAGCTGCCAGGTGACATGTGTGAAGGAATGTGTGAAGGAAGGTGTGCAAGTGAAGAACACTAGACGTGTTCGAATCTTTTAAAAAGCCTGTAGAAAGGCCTCTCAACGTCTGACTTGTTCTCAGTTTGTCAGTCTGTCCAGTTTGTCAGTTGGTTTGTCAGTTTGTCAGTATTATTGGACTGTTGACAAGTTCTAAGTTGGCGGCGTGCCTCTCGCACTGAAGCCAGTTATTCCCTGTCAATCCTTGTACACAACCCTCCCGACACTCAACCCCTCTCCACACACACAGTCTTCTAATCTTTCACACTGTTTATCTTTCTTCCCAATCTGCCCAGACTGTACTGACCCAAACTGGACTAATCGGAGCCAACAACAATGACCCCCATATCACGCTAATTACCTTACTCTCGTTTTTTAAGAAACGCTTTAGTAAGAAACTTGTTTATAAGAAACTTTTTAAATGTAGATCACACAATTCAGAGACACCACAACAAAATAGAACACCCCTAACTTGTTAAGTTTCTTGATAAAGAAGAAATTCTTTTTGTTTTTGGATTGCTAACACCTGTAGTTTCCTAGAAAAAAAGTTTCTTATTTAAAAGTTTCTTGAAATATGCGAGCTTAATTAACGAGAGTAAGGTATCTTTACCCCCTCTCTCTCTATCTGTATAAGATATATGACAGCCAAGTCGGGTAAAATTAACCTGTCATATACCTTGTCAGATTACACTCCAGACAACTTCCTTATTAGCCCCCCCCCCACCCCCCACCTTTATAAACACACATCACAAGATGGTGGATTTAAGTTTTAAGTCTGGAGACTAGGAACCATTAACCAGCCATATTATATTTTATATCCTCAGCTCTCTCCCCATTACATTTCTAGAATATTCAAGAACCTCACTATTCCCTGAATATTATACAGATGCACTCTCAGATAACTATAGTAGGTTTATTATACTCTCTGTGGGGGCGCCTGTCTATAATAGCACTACTCAGTACTCAAGACTCGCCAACAAAAGATAGTGAGAGAGAGCCGAGAGGGAGAGATTAATGATGTCCCCTACTTACAGCGACACCGCCATTCTGTCTATTACTTAGTTACACACAATGCAAGATTCATCAAATCTCCCAAATCCGAAATCTTATCTAATCAGTAGAATATCTGGAGCATATATTATTATCTGTGAAGAAACCACACTCATTGACGTCATAATTCGTGACGTCACGCTTCTCTAGTTTCATCTTCTAGACCGTTCCATCTTGTCGTAATGGAGACTTTAGGTAGACCACCCACCACCAGTAGAGTCGTCTAGAACTTGTTACAGGGGTATCTAATACCGGCTGTAAATCTATCCACGGCGAAGGAACATTTCTGGCTCTAAATATTTTCCATATTATATTCCCTGGTATATATCGATTAGAACATGTAACCTGCTGTAACTGCAGTAACTCGCAGTATAAATATTTCCAGATATTTCGCAAGATGTGCCTCTCTACCCACCAGCAGATATAATGCCTCATTTTCCCAGCTACCCACTACTAGTGCTGTCTGTGTGCCTCTCTACCCACCTCAGCAGCAGATATAATGCCTCATTTTCCCAGCTACCCACTACTAGTGCTGTCTGTGTAGATATGTTTACAGCTCACAGTTGAGAAACACACCACTAACATGTACACGTGCAGTATAATAGTGATCTATATAGGTGAAGTGATCTCGGATATATGATGTGATTCTATCTAATATTAGAGTCACATGATCTACCAATGATTCGTAGGAGGGTAGATAACACTACAACTTACCAGTGTACTACGTTTTGTACGTCTTCTTGTGAGACTATCCAATGACATGCAGCTAGGTAGGTCTATCTCACTGCCCTAGCTACCTCTACTGCACTGCAGAATTTAGCTGGCTTCGTTGGAGATACTAGCATCACAACAAGCAAACACACAGGTCCAGTGTTCTCTCTCTCTCTCTCTCTCTTCTCTCTCTCTCTCTCTCTCTCTCTCTCGCCTCCTTGGCCAATTCCCGAAAGTGCACGAGAAGCATGTTGAATTCCAATCAAAACCACTTGACATGTGCGATCTTCCTTCCATTCTCTCTCACTCTATATCTCACTCTATCTCTCACTCTATCTCTCACTCTATATCTCACCCCTCTCTGAAGCTACATAGGCAGTTGCTATGGCAACCTGTACATACAATCGAACTGATTCTCCCCGATTCTCCATGCTTTAGTTGTCATGGTACCCATAGAAATCAGGGGGCTGTAAAATAGGTTTGTAGGAGGAGGAGGGCTGTAAAAGGAGCGTTCCTTTTCGATGTATTCGTGAGATGAAACCAGATATATATTTTTCTTTCTCCCTTTCTTTCTCGCTCATTCCTCTATCTCCAATTTCCTATTTTCTTTCTGTCACGATCAAGTTTGGCCATTCTTTTTTTCTAGAATATCTTATAGATAGATCGAGTTCCCAATGTCACGTGACGCATCAAGTTACTTCGGAGAGTTAGCTATTTGTTAGGCTACAACTCTGCAGGTCCTGAGTAATAATACACAAGTTTAAACATGTCCGCTGGTCTTGGATCTAGAAAATCTAATTATGTGGCAGCTCCTGAGAGATGTTTATTTAGCAGTGATCCCTGAACTCTGGATCAAATCCAAGTCTACTAAAATATTCCACGGAAGATCGTAACTGAAGTCAGTATATCCTCCAACTTCTGAACATAAGTTAGAAGTTTTCTAAAAAAAAATACTATTCATTGCTTTGGTGTTCTACAGTTGGTTGGTTGGTTGTAAGACTACATAAAACTATTGGTTGGCATGTTTTAGAG
Organism: Hormiphora californensis; assembly: GCA_020137815.1. Classification (NCBI taxonomy): domain Eukaryota; kingdom Metazoa; phylum Ctenophora; class Tentaculata; order Cydippida; family Pleurobrachiidae; genus Hormiphora; species Hormiphora californensis. Next base: position 7,157,392 of record CM035359.1, read on the forward strand.
GTGTGTCGACACTGTGTCGGTACATTCCTTAGGAAGTAAGAGGGTAATGCAATCAATGAACCATGTCGCCATGTGTACCGTATCATGGAGGGTACCAGTGTTGTTGCCCCGTTGTTGCTAGTGCCATCAACGGGTGACAAAAGATGGTGTTTAGATCTCTCTCTTCATTGTGATTTTCAGCCCTTCTTTTCCCGCGAACATTAATTGTCTCTATAGAGGATTTGGCAAGCAGATCTAATCAGAGATTCTACCAGTGACCACGCCTATCTCCCCCAAGTATTGGTTTTTCCCATGCCTGTCCAATGTAGGAGAGAGATTGCCGATTGGGACATTGGTTTCAAAACAAAAACAAATGGTTTATTGGAAACAAAGTGATCTATATCATTACAAACTACACTATATCATTAGATCCGACAAGTCCAGTTTCCCTGTAGGCAGCTAGGGAGAGAAACATACATTTACTAAGAGAGAGAGAGGAAAGTCCAGTTCCCCCGTCTAACTGGGTGGAATGACAACAACCAATCAGAACTTGTTATTTAGGTCACGTGACTGGTTATCAGCCAATCAGGGACCAGTATTTCCTGGTTCGGTCGGTTCCCCGTCTAACTGGGTGGAATGACCTTCATGAAGTACAGAGTGTGTACATCAGCAGGTCTCTTGTTGTCATTGCTACCCTCAAGTTTACAGGACACATCAGCCGACATGACCACGGTCCACCCGTGCTGCTCCGCTATCCTCATCATCCTGCCCAACATGGCTTTAGCGTGGTATGTAGCGCCCCCTTTAGTTGGCCACGTGTTCTGCCAGGCCCACCCATTCAGATTCACCTCCAGGTTCCCCTCGGGCAGTTGACACTCACTTGCAACTCCATGTGGGTAGCAGTGGTAGATGGCATCCCTCATTGGGACACCTACATCTAGCGGGAAGTCTAGCAGCCTTATCCTGTTCAGGCTGGTGAGAGCGAGGCAGGCGAATTTGCAGTTCATTGGGTAGGGCTCTCGTTTGAAGAGTAGAGAGGCTTTATCCGTTATACTCTTGCTAACATCAATCGCATAGTACGGGACGTACCCGTTAGCTGCCATCATCTCCATAACCCGGGATAAAGATCTTCTTAGCCTGGACCGCCTCGTGGTTGGAACAGTGCCAGGGAGTTCCCCGGATCTTCACCTCCATACAGCCATAGTAATCAATATTCTCCTGAATTGTCAGACCCGCCACACTGAGGGCTGATTTCAGTTGTTCAAAGAGGTGATTGCAGTTGATCAGCCTCAGTCTGTCCATCTTGCTGAGGGAGATCATAACCATATCGTTAGGATGAGCGGAGTAGGTTGGGTCGTACATAAAGAAATAGCTATCAGTTCGTCCCTTTCAGATTGGTAGGCCGCGATTAACCTCCAATTTAGACCACCCAACCGTCCTGCCATATTGCAAATCAACCTCCTAGTGTTGATGCCATCCTCATGTATATGGCCCCAGTACCCGTTAGTTTTATCTCACAGAACCTCTCCCCAGCAGCCATCCCCTCACTGAACATCCGCCGTTCCTTTTGGCCAGCAGTCCTGTATTGCCATGAGAACGGCCTGCTTGATGTGTTCGTCATGGTGTAGTAGGGTCAGCTTGTCATTGGTCGACCCGCCTGGTGCTATGCAGCATACACGTGTAGTCCGGGAGGCAGGAGGTGCCTGACTCTTAGTAAAGAACCAGGTGGCGTTATCACCCACCCTGGACAGATCCGAACTCACCACCAGGTTATAACCCAGAGCGTACATCTCTTCAAACAACCGGAGTACAAAATACTTTCCCAGAGTCCCGAGTTCCTTTCCACCTCCCCGTGCAAATGTCATGTAGCTGGACCCAACCTGCATTTTCAATGTCCCGTAGTACTCCTTTATGGGTGGTGTGGTAGACCCAGTTTTAGTCTGTATCTCTTGGTCTAGTCTGGTCAGCAGTGCCAGCACATCTGGAGGGACATTCATGGCTCTAATCCTGCTCCGTCCACTAATACCTATCACAACAAAGGCATCCGGCTGGTATGTCACCGGCATCTCACTTGAAACGTTCCCCATTTTATACACTGAGCTAGATCATGGGAAATATTCAGGGTTAGGTTGGGAGAGAAGCTTTGACTCCTTCATAAATCTACGGAACGGACGCAACAAAGGCATACACACGAAGAAGAAAAGCGATATGATATGAGTGTGTGTGTCGGAAGTAAAATAGACACTTCAACACATTCCATTCAATACAATTAGTTGAAACATCAGATAGATCAAAGTGAACAGTGCCGCAGCAGTAAATGTACTACACCTAATTATCCACCTAATTATCCTATATATAACCTAGATTTAATATTTCCAATCTCTCTGTAGTGAGCGAGATTTAGTCAAGATAGAAATTTTAATAGATACACAATGGCACACACTAACTACGTCAATGGTTTTCTTTGTGTAAGCTTGTCGACATCCAATTCCAGTTATTAAGAGAGATAACACCCGACATAGGCATTATTAGCTTGCATAATTGCATTGGCCTGCAGGAATAATATTCTGGTGAAAATACCAGGCGCCTGGTATAATTTCCCCAGAACATTATTCCTTGTTATTCCAGACTGGCTGGCAGAATGGACAAGATGTGTATAACGTGAGAGAGAGGTGTTCCAGTCTACACTTCCTAGTACGGGTTTGTGTGGAAGAGAGTGTCTGCATAAACTGAACAATAAAATCAGTCTAGAGGAGTCTATAACACGAGAAAGAAGTGACTTTATATATAGATCATGACTCATTCTGTCGCCATTCTGTGATTGTTTGTTGTTATTGGTAAACCGCTCTCATCTCATTGGTCCAGCCACAGGCACACTGCACAGTATCGACAAGTCACAAGAAACATTATGTTACCGGAAGCATGCATAATGTCCTGTATAACACACATAGAAGATTGTAATAATTAAAGGGGCCTTATGACCGGTGTGTCACATGATGATGTTGGGAAGTTGTCCTTCCCATCCACACACCATTCCTTTATTCTGGAAGCCCTACTTCCCAAGCACGCCGCCCCTTACACATTTCATATTATGTGAAACTCAGATTTCAGATCTGAGTAGAAGGGGGCTTTATAAAAACAAATATTTCACCTTCTATTCCTTCTTCATTACATAGTGTTTCTAGAAATCCCTTGTGAATTCTTTAGTTGATCTCACACCACCCTTCTCCCTCAATTACAAACTCACAAACTACTCTACTCAGCTCTATTAACACTCCTAAATCCTAGCTGACCCCCTAGCAGACCCCATTCACTGACCCCTCTTTCCCCTCTCAGTACATTCCGGACGCTAAAGGTCTGATTGAAGCCTCCATCAAGACAGAGTTAGGGACCCCGTTCTACAGCCACACTGACCTCCTCCGCATGGAGAGGAAGGTTCTAGACAAACTGGAGTGGGCTCTAAACCCCGTCACCCCCCTCATCATGCTCGAATTGGTAGGTACAGCTGGGTGACATGTGACATTCCACTCAATCATTGAGTCTCAATGCCGCGGAGTATATTTAAACTTTGTTACAGACACCTCGAACTTTGTTACAGACACCTCAAACTTTGTTACAGACAACTCAAACTTTGTTACAGACAACTCAAAGTTTTCTCTGTCATAATATTATGTTAGTATCTGTTCTTTAGCTAGATTTAAGGTTGACGCATAGCGCTTTTATTATGTAAGGGGGCGTAGAGCGAAATTTATCGCTGAGTAAGACAAATAATATGCGATGCGTCACGAGTTCTTCAACTCAGCATTTTTTTTCTCTCTCTCCTTGCTTCTCTCCAATTACCTCCTTTTAATCTCAAATTTCGTTCTCTCCCCCCTTTTTTCCCCCCTTTTTTTTTCCCCTTTTCCCCCCCCCCAAAACTCCCCCCCCCCCTTTTTTTTGTTTTCCCCCCCTTTTCCCCTTTTCTTATTCTCTCCCCTCTCTCTCCCCCTCCTCTTTTTCTCCCTTTTTTTTTCCCCCCCCGACCCCCCCTCCTCTCCCCCTTTTTTCCCCCCCTTTTTTCCCCCCCCCCCCCCCCCCACCCGTTATCCCAAAAACCTTTTTCTCCTCTCCCGCCTCTCTTTTCCTCTTCCCTTCCCACGGGGGGCCCCCCGCTGGGCTAAAAAGCCCCCTTTCTGGTTTTTCCCCCCCCTAAAATGGCCCCCAAAATATAAAGTGGACAAACATAAGCTTTCCCCAAAATAGAGCTACTACCTCTACATAAAAAGAACACACGGAAAGAAGAAAGCTGACTGCAGGACATTTGGGAAAAATTTTAGAAAGAAAAGGAAAAATGGGTTGAAATGACAACATAAAACGAAGCTCGGGGCTATTGAAAATGGCTAACCAAAAAGAAGGGGGAATTGGGAGAAAACAGTGCAATGGCTTAAATTCGGTTTGTTTTTTATTTTAAATGGTTAAAAACTTGGGTCAAATATCGAGAAGTTCTTCAACTCAAGCATTTTTTTTCTCTCAAATCTCTACACTCTCCTGCTATCTCTCCAACTCTCCACCTCTGCACGACTCTGCAGATTTCGTAGCTCTCTCCCTTTCTCTCTCTCACCTCAAGTACTGGGGCCTTTCGGGTCGAGATCGTCAGAGAGCAGATCTTCTCTCTCTTCTCGCTCTACTATCCTCTATCTCTCTCGCTCTCCTCTCCCCTCTCTCTTCTCTCTCTCTCTCTCTCTCTCTCTCTCTTTAAAATATACGACAGTTGATAGCACCAAGAAGACATCTATTATACTACACATACTACACGCAGCACTACTACGGATCTACATCTAATACACACTACAACGGAGAGCCAACACACAAGCAGTAAAGAAAGAAAGAACTAAGAACAGAACAGCACGCAGCATTATCTAGAAGTTAGAAAACACACACATAGAGAAATGAGCTACACAGAACATATATAGAGTGGTACATAGCATAGAGCTGTACATAACATAGAGCTGGGGAGCTACCTGCTACATAGAGAAATGAGCTACACAGACTGAAGACAATGGCTGTACTGCAGTGTACATGTGTGTATTTTGAAGATGTGTGTAGAAAGAAAATGGAAATGGGCTGGAAATGAAACAACACCATTAAAACATGATACACTGCGTCTGCCGTCTGGAATTGGAATAATGGCTGAACAAAGAGGAGAGAGGGGGACATTTGTGAGATTAGAACAGCTGCAATGTGTACTTAAGATTCAGAAAATTGTTCCTCAATGCTATTATTCATCACATGGTTTAATTTAAAACCTTCGAGCTTTGAGTTGTATCTTGCCTTGCTCGAACCTCTCTCACCGCATAACATAACGACCCTCTCTCTCACAGTCACTACA
>CM035359.1:7165238-7340238 GCA_020137815.1 Hormiphora californensis
ATGGGAATCAATAGAAGGGGGTGAAGTGTGATTACTGTTATCAATTGTCAACTGTCACCACTCACATGTCTATCAACTATCCGACTATCCGACTATCTCTCTCCTCTCTCCTCTCTCCCGCTATCTAACTAACTCTCCCGCTATCTGAGTATGCTCTAGAAACAGCTGCTGAAATTACAACTTCATGTCGGTTCCCTCCCCCTTATTATCAGTCCATTCATTTTCGAGCAGCTGTTCACATTCGATGTATCTTTTTAAAATCACTCCAACCATCCGGTCCAGTTTAAAACAGCCTTCTGCTACACACTGTTGTTGCTGTCTCTGTGGAAGCGAGAGAAGAGAGAAGAGAGATGGCATTATGGAGAAGGAGATAGAGAGGGAGGGAGATAGAGTTAGAAAGATATAAAGAAAGAGAGATAGAGAGAAATAGAGCTCGAGAGTAAGAGAAAGATAGAGAGATAAATAGAAGGATAGACCGGCTGCTTTGTGACCATGTAGTATGCAAGCTTGCGTCTTGTTGCCTGTAGAGAATTTTAACTATTTCTCTCCTGTAAGCTTTGCACACTAGGCAAACAAGAAGAGTCGCTTCTATTCTGAGAGGAGAAGAGAGAGAGAGAAATGAGAGATAGGGAGAGAGAGATGAGAGATAGGGAGAGAGAGAAGAAGAGAGGTAGGGAGAGAGAAGAAGAGAGATAGAGAGAGAAGAAGAGAGATAGGGAGATAGAAGAAGAGAGATAGGGAGAGAGAGAAATGAGAAGAAGAAGGATAGGAGAAAGATGAAGAACTTTAGAAGTTTTGCAACTTGCTGTAACGCGCGGGTGTTCTACTCTCATGTAGCGAGTAAGCCAGTAGGGTGGGGGACGGTGCGCGGCCCAAATTCAAATGAAGGGGTTCCTTCTAAAAATAGCCCAGTGGGTTGGAGAGGAATACTCCAGAAGATTAATGGTGTTCATCCCCTTCCGGGTTCACATTTCCAGATAATTCTCTATCTCTCTCTCTCTCTCTCTCTCTCTCACTCCCTCTCTCTCTCTCTCTCTCTCTCTCTCTCTCTCTCTCTCTCTCTCTCTCTCCCTCTCTCTCCAATGTTAGCTAATTAGTAGCAGGGAGTGTTGAGGCTAGTCTTGAAAATTTAAAATGGGACTGAGAATAAATATGGTTCAATCATTAGACTACGATTGGAGAGATTTTAGTTGTAGTCAGCAACATGCCCCTGAACTCAATACTAACCCGCTATTTAACCCTCCAGCCGTCTACGATTGCTCTAGCTGTGCTGTCTCTACGGTTTTGTGACAGTGCTATGTGGACAGAGAAACTTCTCCCTCTCTTTATTGGTAAGTTCCCAGACACAATTCTATTTTGAACTTTGTAACTCAATAACTATCTCTCTCTCTCTCTCTCTCTCTCTCTCTCTCTCTCTCTCTCTCTCTCTCTCTCTCTCTCTCTCTCTCTCTCTCTCTGCATCGCTGTCTCGTTTTACCGCTGACTACAAAACCCGACTATTTAGTGACGCTCAGATTCCACGACTGATATATAACCAACCCCTCCCAAAGAATTTTAACTGCATCTTTTTCTGTATTTCAAAGATTCATTCGCTTCCTCGTTCTACCTTTCTAAACTTTATTAAAGATATGTATTTCTATACCACTCTGATCTCTCCCTCACAGAGAAGACAAAGCTGTCTGTAGAGGAGTATTACTGTTGTGAGGAATTAATTGAGGAGATGTTATACAGTGCTACATACGACATCGATAGCAATCTCAACTCTTGTAAGTAGCAGACTAGCAGCGGTGGGCACTGGGCTGGGGGACTGGTAGTAGTAGTGAGGGACTGATACCTAGTACATGTAGTAATGGGGGACTGGTAGTAGTAGTAGTGGGGGACTAGTAGTAGTAGTATTAGGTCAGTTGTGTTTCCAATCAAATGCTACCCAAAGTGTGTCACTGAACCTCCTGTTGTTTGATAAATGCTGGAACAGTTCACTAACACCCCTTCAAATCACTAACACCCCTTCAAATCACTAACACCCCTTCCTCTTCCAGGTGCGATGTTTAAACGGCAGCACTCTGCTCTCTTCATCCCAGCGTCCCTCTCATCCCCTGATGACTCTGATGGCTGCCCCTCACCCCCCACTAAGAAGCCGTCCTATGCTGCAATGGTGGCCCGGTCCCTCAACGATTCTCTCATGTCAATGTCCCTGTAGGGCTATTCGAACCAGTTGGGACACGTGAGAGAGTGTGTGCACCGTGGTGTGTGACATTCCCCCCGGTACATTCCTCTGTGTTACCATGGTTACCATGCGTGTTACCATGTGTGTTACCATGGTTACATAATGCCGGCTGTCCCACTGTGCCCTACCAGGTGACGGAGATCACATGAGAGTGTTATAAATCTGCTGTTTGTAGAGTCTTGTCCCCTGCAAGAACTCTAATTTCCCAGCTGGGAGAGTCTGATCTCCAAGAACTCTCCGCATCCCCCCTCCCCCCTTGAACTCGATACATATAAATATATTATGCTTGATTAATGATTATTGCAATTCACATTTCGTCAATATATTACCAAGTGTGTACCGTGTCTCCCCACTAACACACTAGACCAGGAACCGACCGAATCAGGAAATACTGGTCCCTGATTGGCTGATAACCAGTCACGTGACCTAAATAACGAGTTCTGATTGGTTGTTTACTTGTTTCGGTCGGTTCCTGCACTGGATATATAGCAAGATCATGTGAGTTCCCCTGGTCACTTCCCATCTCATAGTTAACACTAAATGAGCAGAGTTAGAGATCATTTGTAGGATTGGATCTCTTTATTGAGTACTACCCTTCTAGGATATGTATCTCTTTATTGAGCTACCTTGTTCTAGGATATATCTCTTTATTGAGCTACCTTGTTCTAGGATATGTATATCTCTTTATTGAGCTACCTTGTTCTAGGATTGTATCTCTTTATTGAGCTACCTTGTTCTAGGATTGTATCTCTTTATTGAGCTACCTTGTTCTAGGATATGCATCTCTTTATTGAGCTACCTTGTTCTAGGATATGTATCTCTTTATTGAGCTACCTTGTTCTAGGAGTGTATTATTGAGAGTATAACCCTAGAATACATATCTCTATCTCTGGGTCAAAGTGTTGTGTTGTGTGTGTAAATATGGTTGTGATCTTAATGGTGTTCACCCCATTTTCTGCTGAGTGTGTTACCATGGTTACCATGTCTGTTACCATGGTTATCATGTGTGTTTAGTGTTTGGGACCCGTCGTGCACGCTGTTTAAACGACACCTTTCAAATTAAAGACTTTTTTTGGTTAATTTCCCCCCTATATACCAGTTGTCTAGGCGGCGTAGCTAATATACTGGCTTGGTTATAGCTGCGGTGCCTTACAATCTTCCCCCTGTTCTCATGTATCCCCCTGTGTGTTCCCCTGTTGAGAGTTGTCCCCATCTCCATGCCACTCTGAGGCCCCCCAGGAGGGAGGACATCTCAATCCGCAGGGGGGAACCGAGGGCAACCCTTTTTCTGATATACATAACATTTGTTGCTATAAATGATTAATAACAGTTACAATTATCTCCTCCCGTCCTAGAAGTAGAAAATGATCTCTCCCGAGTCCTAGTTGTTGTTTTTGTCCTCATTGTGCATTTTGGTGCTATAACAGTGGTCAGTGTTCTCTCTCATGGTATTGGCAGGGTCGCTATCTCTCTCCTAATGAGGTGAGGGATTGCACCCTGACTATTCCAAGGTATCGAGAGAGAATGTACCACTTAAAATACACCCAGTTTTCCAGTTTTTTTTTCGTAAGGTTTTGTGTCGTATATTTCCCACCAGGCCCTGAATTCTGGGCTGCTGAACTCGAGTTATAATTATCAAGATATATTTACTATAAATTGTCAAAAACTTTGTAGCTGTCCCCGTGTCATGTATCTGGGTATTGTCATGTATGCCCTTATTTGGGTGTATATCACATGCCCATATATGGTATGGTTCAGCTCCAGCCTGTTCTGCTAGTACTGGCTAGCTGTTCAGGTATTTCGACTGTCTGGTGAACCCTTCTCTCCTTCCAGAGAGAGAGGTGCAGTCAGACAGAATAAGAGGTCGTGTCTCTGTGCTCTCCTGAAAGAGAGATTGTGTCTTGAGAGAGATATAGTCCTCCTTTTGGTTGAGCAGCACTCAGACCCGACCTCGCCCCATCGCGTAACAACCCTCTGTGTGCGTGAGGTGGAGGGGGTCATGGTATCATGGAGGGGGTCAAATCGCCCTTACGAGAAATACTGTTTTCTCTAACCCCAATCTCCACCATCATGTCCCTCCTTCATTTCATCAAACCACACACAGAGGGTGTTGCTCAAAAAAACAAATATAAGAAGTTAAAACAAAGAAAAAAAGTTCGCTATATATATTAAACAGTGGCCGCTCAGTTAACGCTCTATCCCGATTGGGTGAGAAGTGATATATTTAGTAGGTCGTCTGTAGTCACAATTTAGTGTAAATGAGACGCATTATGTCAAAAGTATATATATGCTTCTCCTACTACTAAGTTTAGTTTATTTTTATAACGAAAATGTTAAAAAAAAGTCTCAATATTTTTTCCGTATACCCCCTCTATAAATTGATGTTGTCTGTGTGTTTTATTGGGTGAAATATCCCAATTTCACTTGCTGGATTTGTGGTGCACTGGTTGTATATTCCCCATGTTATTAATTAGAGATCGATCTGTGGGTTCCTGCAGAACTCCAATTAATCATCTCTTGATATCTGGGTGAATGATAGTGGCCAGGTGTGTGTGTGTTGAGTGTGTGTGTGTGATGAGAAATATCAGAATTAATGCACGTGTTGTGTGATGATTGGTGCAGTGTTGATTTGAATTGGTTGAATTTGTGTGTACTCTGAGTGTAGCACTATACAGAGTACTGCAGTACTCTCCCACCCCCTGGTTGGCGGGACACGTGGGAGAGAAATGGAAAGAGAACAGAATTAGTACTAGATCGTTGTGTGGGGGATAAGATTATATTTTTCCATCACGGCCTGTCCCCCACTGCAGATCTGATCTTGGTACAGCTTTTAAGATGTGTATATAAAACGTATTATCCAGTCACCAGCTACTAGACCCCCAGGACCAGTATTATCATCAGATGGTTCAAGAGGTGTATGTAGTTTGGTGACATGCCTGTATAATAAGAAGAAAATGTATAAAAAACACTTATATTTGTTTGCAATGAACCTGAATAATTAACTAGTATTACTTTGTCAAATATCTGGTCGGCATTCACCCCGGGATTTCTAAGAAACTTTCCCACTTTGACCCTCCTAATCTCTAAGAAACTTTCCCACCTTAACCCTCCTAATCTCTAAGAAACTTTCCCACTTTGACCCTCCTTATATCTCTAAGAAAATTTCCCACTTTGACCCTCCTTATCTCTAAGAAACTTTCCCACTTTGACCCTCCTAATCTCTAAGAAACTTTCCCACTTTGACCCTCCTTATCTCTAAGAAACTTTCCCACTTTCACCCTCCTTATCTCTAAGAAACTTTCCCACTTTCACCCTCCTTATCTCTAAGAAACTTTCCCACTTTGAACCTCCTTATCTCTAAGAAACTTTCCCACTTTGACCCTCCTTAACTCTAATAATAAGGTGATTTAACTAAAATTTTAGCCTCAACCACAAAAAAATTTGTTACAAAAGATTTCCACCTCAAATGTACTCCTAAGGGTCCCCTCTATCGATTCCAACCAATGCTCATATTTGGTCAGGGGTGCTAAGGCCTCATTTCCGGGTGGGCGTGGTACCTGTATTTTCAGCCTGAGGCCAAAACCATGAATACCCTTAAAATAGGAGTAGAGACAAAACTGAGGGCACTAAAATGATCAGCGTCCTCGAATTAGTGGGGGTAGGTGCTAAAATTAAGTCTCTATCTCATCTGGTTAATTAGATAATTGGATAATTAGTTTTGCGCATAACCGTTTTTTGGCTATATGGCTATAGCCACTTAGGAATGGTTAAGAGACTTTTCATTGGTGCCATTTTGTAGGCAAAGCGAAGTTATGGGGGGTCGACGTCGGACTTTTAAGCTCTATCTTCAACCGTTTAGCCGTTATTTGGCTTTTAAGATGCTCCAAATGAGCAAAATACGGTAAAAAGTCCAATTTCGAACACCGTTAAAGCCAAATAACGGCTAAACGGTTGAAGATAGAGCTTAAAAGTCCGACGTCGACCCCCCATAATTTCGCTTTGCCTACAAAATGGCACCAATGAAAAGTCTCTTAACCATTCATAAGTGGCTATAGCCATATAGCCAAAAAACGGTTATGTGCAAACCTAATTATCCAATTATCTAATTAACCAGATGAGATAGAGACTTAATTTTAGCACCTATCCCCACTAATTTGAGGACGCTGATCATTTTAGTGCCCTCAGTTTTGTCTCTACTCCTATTTTAAGGGTATTTATGGTTTTGGCCTCAGGCTGAAAATATAGGTACCACGCCCACCCGGAAATGAGGCCTTAGCACCCCTGAGCAAATATGAGCATTGGTTGGAATCGATAGAGGGGACCCTTAGGAGTACATTTGAGGTGGAAATCCTTTGTAACAAATTTTTTTGTGGTGTTCCTGGCTTATCACCTTACTATAAGAAACTTTCCCACTTTGACCCTCCTAATCTCTAAGAAACTATCCCACTTTGACCCTCCTAATCTCTAAGAAACTTTCCCACTTGGTTGACATGTCCCCAGTATGTCAGCTCTCACACTGGGGTCAGGGTTGAAGGCCGGGTGTGAGCGATGCGTTTACCCACCGAATGGACAGACTGCGTGTTTGATTGGATCCTTTCTGTATGGCAAATGATAGGGTCCTCTCTGCAGTAGTAGTCAGGGTCATCTCTCTAATCTCTATGAGGCGAATATTTTTTGATTTACCGTACCATCAAGGAGCGCTAAAATAAATTGACGGTGAGAGGCACACAAAATATTATTTACAAATATAATAGTGCATTTAAACATTGTCATTGGTCTTACTGAGAGGGCCACACGGGAGGTAGTGGACGTTGTTTGGGAATGAACTGCGTGATGTTTTACGCCACGTATGATGGTGTACTAGAATACTATAAAAGAGCTTAGAGTAAGATAAATATTAGATCGCAAAAAGATGAAGGTTGCATCTATTGTATTTTGTTGAGTAAGGGGGAAGAGTGTGTGTCACACTCTTCCCCCTTACTCAACAAATTGTATTGGTTTCACTCTTAGTAAGCTCCGTGTCAGGTAAGCTTGGTGACCCCCTGTCTGGACTCTGGTGGCGCCGACCCGATCTGAGCGCACTGCCGCTGTCAGTGTCAAAACGGGGTCTGGCAACGCCAGACAAGAGACGGCCCCTGATCCTCCTCTTTTCTCTGTATGTAATCGGGTACCGTATAACGGTCGTACACTGCTTCAAACTCTATTCCTTTCCACCAGGTTGGGTTTCATGGTGCTCCTATCCCGACAGCTTCATGAGTGGTGGCTATTGTAGTGGTGAGAATTCGTTTGAATCCAAGTCAAAAGCTCAGAAAGCTTGTCATGCGAGACCTGACTGTATGGGAGTTGTTGAAGATCCTTCCACTGGCAACACCACTCTCCGGGTGGGACCTTCAGTTTTGGTGGGAGCGAGTAACACAGGTAGATATAATTGCTCCTAGATTCTAGATTAAATCACTGCGCTGGCAAGCGCAAAGCTAAAGGTGACCCAATCCAATCCCCGAAAAAATCACTTCTAATTTCCGAGATATACATGGTCAAAAAGACTCCCCTTTCCCTTCTAATTAAAGGGACAGGGGGTCCCCACTTCCCCTTAAATAACTACACTTTTTATTGCAGGGGAAACGACCTGGGTTGTATGTAAAAGTGAGGGTAGAGATACGCGTTTTATGAAATACCTTGCCTGCGAAGCAGGCAAGCCCCGTAGGGGCTGGGCCTGCTTTCTGGTTAAGTTCAGGGGTTGCTAAGACGCGCACACCAGACCACGCTACCAACTGCTGACACGTTTCAACTTTTATTTTAAAAACAACCGCGCGCGCCCCGATTAAATCTTAGGGTATTAGTGTGACATGGTGTGACATGGTGTGAGTTGTGACACGGTGTGTTCATTTTAACACCATCTGAAAACTGAATTAAGCCAATTTGTAATTTAGGGCTGAATTGATGACCCCTTAAACATTATTCAAAACTCATAAAATAAATATTCAAATCTTGTTACCATACCTCATTTTCGGGAACGGGATGAAAGGACAGTTCACATGGCATTATTCGAAACTTGGTATGTGTAATGAGAAGGAAAAGGACAAATATGTATCAACGTTAACATCTTGGTCAGGACCGAATCAAACTAGGGGAGAGAGATATAATTTTAAATTAGAGTGAAGAGAGAATGCGATTTAGGATTTATACTGTAAAATATACAGTACGGGGCGGTGACGGCCACGAAAGTGCTCGACCGGGTGTAGAGGGAGCAGGATACAAATTGAAACACTTTAGGTTGTGGCAAACATATGTTTGCCACACCCTAAAGTGTTGTGATGACCTGATAATGACCTGATTATTAATTAGCATTATACCATACCTCTGTCAGGAAAAAGCCTACACCGGATGATGGGAGCTTCATAATTATTGATAGAGGACAGTTTACACGGCATTGTTCGAAACTCAATGATCAGTACCTGGAAATAAGTGTTAAAAGATTGTGATGGACAAAGACCTATTTATTAAGTTACAGTCGGACCCCAATTTACCGGTCGTTGATATACCCGAGCCGGGATAAGAAATTAACATTATTTGACCCGGGCACCCCGAATTATCAGGCAATATCTTTCCCCCGAGCATCGCGGTAAATCGGGAACCGACTGTATATTAGCAAAAATCACACTTTTTTGGGGGGGGGGGGAATATATTTATGATTTCTATGTACATATTCAAAACTAATTTTCCAATTTCCATCGGCTGTAATATATAGAAATGGATACCTAAGATTTGTGTTTTTAATATCACAGAGTAAGAATTGAGAACATCCTAAAACACCTCATGGGACGGTCAGTTTTGCTGCTCATACTATTCTCAAAAATTATTCAATCCAAAAAATGTGTGTCCAACAAAGAGTGTCCAGTGTCCTATTTTTACCACGGGAACCTTGATCCTTCCAATGTTCGGTATTGTTTATGAGTCCATTCACTGCATTTATAATTCTATTCCCATTCCATGTAACCAGCTAAAATGGAGCTCGATCAATACTGCAGTCAGTAGATGATGTATGCAATGTTAGGGGAGTAAGGAATGTCCTGACATCACAGCACACATCACAACAGCACCCACAGTTGCCGTCATAATAACATGTGGTGCAGTTTGTTACATTCAACTCGGATTCCAAATCTGAGTGGTCCTGGAGAGGAGGAGATGGGGTGTTAGGGGTTGATTAGGGGGTGAGTTAGGGGTGTTGGGGTGGGATAAAATATAGAAACTGCGGTTTGGGTAGCAGGAGTTGAGTGATTAGATATAACATGGGCTATTATACGAGTAAGGTAAGCTGGGGCAAATTGGTCCATCGGGTAAAGTGGTCCATGTATGGGGCAAATTGGCCTGCTCGTTCTGTTCCGGATTTTTGCCTAGTTAGACTGTTTACAAATGTAAAGGAGGGTTAGAACATAACAATTAAAACTGCTGTGATTTCTGTTTGAGTTGGCCGATTTTAATTTTGCAAAAACTGCCAGTTAGGTTTTTTATTCTTCTAAAACTAGGCATAAAATTTTTTCAAAAAACTCACTACATACATATTAAGTTGATTAAATTGTCAAATTAGTCAAATTGGGGCAAATATGGTCCACTCGCTGGGGCAAGGTGGTCAACCCTGGGGCAAAGTGGTCCACCTCTAGAACCAATAAAATGGAGTATGAAATACCACGTGACATTGGAATGCACTGGGGCAAGCTGCTGGAGACAACATGGGCCACTTTGCCCCAACTATCGGTGTTTTAACAACATCAGTCACGTGATAAAATTGAGCAATGCTTTTGCTTGGGCCACTTTGCCCAAGTGCAAATTTTCCAAAAAAAGCATCACCAAATTATTTGAATTGATTAATTAACCCATTAAATAAAACTTGCAGGTTTTAAAATTTAGCCCGGCTGAAAGGAAAACGTTTCATTGGGTAGCCTATACATTTTTTCTCCTGCTGTATAAATTAAAAATGGGCCACTTTTGCCCCAGCTTACCATACACGGGAGTGTAAATTAGCAGTTAGGGGATTGAAAAAGCAACCTAAATGGGGTTAGAGCTGGACACAAACCTTATCACAGTAATCCTCCACATCATCAGCTTCAGGTCAAGATGTGATCTAGCTCCTTATCAGTCTGGGCTATAGCTTCCAGTGGGGATCTCTTGACTGCAGCTGGGCCTGACTGTTCCTCTTCAAGATCTCCTTCCTGAGAGGGAAGGGGTGTTAGAGGGTTGGTAAAGGGGGGAACAGTGTTAGAGGGTTGGTAAAGAGGGACAGTGTTAGAGGGTTGGTAAAAGGAGGGGGACAGTGTTAGAGGGCTGTAAACTCACCATTAGGTTCGACAACTCATTATTGATTCCCCAGTGCAGTTTAAAATATCCTTCGACTCTCTTATCGTAAAGTTATCTGTAGAGAGAATAGGTTATATTTCATTTCTGCTTTCTTGGGAATAGCAAGTGTCATGTTGTTCGTGGCCCCGAACAACATGACACTTTCCTAGTAACCCTACGGGGTTACTAGGAAAGTTTTATAAATTTCAGGGGAAGATACACGGTTGCCAGGGGTTATGTCTGCTAAACAACTGAAGGACAACAACTAGAAGGAAGGTATCACATGTGAGAAATCTTAAATCCAGTACTACAACGAAAGAGAGAGGAGATTGAGAGAGGCGGAGAGAGAGGTAGATATAACTAGAGAGATAGTGAGGGAGAGACTGACAGCTACTGAGGGTGAAAGAGAGAGAATTCATCTCCAGGTAAACAAATATGAGATCACGTACCGGCTGGATGTGGTGGTTGAAGGTAGGACTGGGCTTGTTGCTGTGCATCAGTTCTTGCATCAGTAGTTGGGAGGAAATGTGTCGGGGAGACTGGAATTAGAGTGTGGGTTAGAGAGGGATGACACAGGTGATAGTGGGGGGATGGGGATACAAACTAGGGAAACCAATCAAGGGTCTAGTAACATGTAGTAAAATGACATCTACATACCGGGGGTATTCCTTTGGCAAAATGGTGGGGGCGAACCATGAAGTTTGGTGGCATTCCCTTCATCCCCATGGGGTGGGGAGGGGTGAAGGGGCCAGGAGGGAAGGGTAGCTTGATACCACCACCCCTGGATGTTTCAATGGTTTAGGTCCCTGATCCTGCCCAGGTGGACTTTAACTAAGAAACAAAACTATCACCTACCAGAGTGAGGGGATGGGGATGAGATCACGTACCGGCTGGATGTGGTGGTTGAAGGTAGGACTGGGCTTGTTGCTGTGCATCAGTTCTTGCATCAGTAGTTGGGAGGAAATGTGTCGGGGAGACTGGAATTAGAGTGTGGGTTAGAGAGGGATGACACAGGTGATAGTGGGGGGATGGGGATACAAACTCGGGAAACCGATCAAGGGTCTAGTAACATGTAGTAAAATGACATCTACATACCGGGGGTATTCCTTTGGCAAAATGGTGGGGGCGAACCATGAAGTTTGGTGGCATTCCCTTCATCCCCATGGGGTGGGGAGGGGTGAAGGGGCCAGGAGGGAAGGGTAGCTTGATACCACCACCCCTGGATGTTTCAATGGTTTAGGTCCCTGATCCTGCTCAGTAGGGGATACACGGGGCATGCCAGGTCCCTCCCCAGATCGAGGCCTCATCCTGTTCTGCATGTGGGTGGGAGTCAGGTTGATGTTCATCTCGTGGGGCAGACACTCATCCTTGAACCCCCGCTCAGAGCTCTTGATCATAACGCTGGTAGGGGTGAATGCCATGGGGAAGGGACCTTTGTTCAACATTCTGCAGGGAGAAATAATTTGGTAATTGATCAGTTAGTTAATCAAAACTGAAAGTGAATTGTTAGTAAAGTTGTCTGGTAGAAACTAGAGACCCAATGATTCATCTCCCGGGTTACCTGTGATTTTGGTGAGCGGTGATCCTAGTTGGAATGCTCTCATCCCCGGACAGTCTGGGTCTCATGAAGGGCTGGGGCTGCTGTTCGATTTGGGGTGGGGGCATTGGTCCCATACGGGCTGGGGCAGTCAGAAGAGGGGCACCCTGACCTGGCAGCCGGAGAAGGGCCTTGTGTCCCCCACTTCTCGTGGTGATAGCATATCTTACCTGCTGAGTATCTGAGAGAGTGCCAAGCGTGGGATACTAAACACAGTATCCAGAACGCAGTATCCAATTAGAAAAGTGATAAAATTGATGTTTGGAGGGCATCAAATCCTGGGTTTTTATACCGTTCATTCAGATTTATCCATTTCGTCACTCGTCAGATTTCCCCGTTTCGCCATGAAACACACTAGAGAGGTTTACAATGTTTAAAAATAAAAAGTTTTATACAATAAAAGTAAAAAAGGGCTTCCCATAGTGGGTCCCCGGTCCCCCATAAATTATTTAAACGTTACTCCATACCGGCCTACACAGGCATGCCATAGAAAGATTGTTAGGGAGTACCGGGTATCCATGTCTCATATAAGACTGTCCTCTTCGCGGCGAGCCTTAGGCCTGGTGCGGCTACGTGAGGTTGTGCGGTGTACACTGTACACTGTACAGTCAGTGCCTGACAACGGGTATCCCCTAATGGGGGGACACTGTCCACACCCCGCTAATACACTAAACATATTGGTTCACAAATAATAAAAAATATATGTCCAACATGCGGACGTTTCCGCCCGTAGCTACCTCTTGCTGGGTTTGTATATGTATGTACAAAAAACAGAATCAATAAACTGTCGTGATAACAAGTGATGAGTAGCGTGTAGAAGGGATGTTGTAAATAATTTGAATGAGGAATGAGGATGTGCTCGATATGGAGCAGCGCAAGGAAAAGGACCCAGGGATCGATGTGGAGGAGGTAGGAGTAAAGGACCCAGGGATCGATGTATAGGAGGTTGGGAAAGGACCCAAGGATCGATGTGGAGCAAGGTAGGGAAAGGACTCAGGAATCGATGTGGAGGAGGTAGGAGTAAATGACCCAGGGATCGATGTGAAGGAGGTTGGGAAAGGACCCAGGGATCGATGTGGAGCAAGGTAGGGAAAGGACCCAGGAATCGATATGGAGGAGGTTGTAGTAAAGGAATGTAAAGGTTGTAGTAAAGGAATCGATGTGGAGGAGGTAGGAGTAGAGGACCCAGGGATCAATGTCGAGTGAAAGTAGGAGTAAAGGACCCAGGGATCAACACGGAATAATGTAGGAGAGAAAGGATACAGGTATCGATGTGAAGGAATACACGAGAAAAAGGGAGCCCAGGAATCAGGAATAGGAGTTGGAGACAGTAGTTACTCAGGAATCCATGTGGATGTACCAAATGTAGGGAAGTGAGGATTATTTTGCCGATCATTGGTTGTATGCTCTAAAGAACAAGTGCGTCTTCAGGGATGTTTTAAAAGTAGTAAGGGATTCTGAGTCCCGGATTGATCGTGGTAGCTGATTCCATAATGTAGGTGCAGCAATACTGAAAGCGCCTCTAGTGTTTTCGTAGTGGTACTCACGTCATTATCCACTCGGAGTGATTTCACTTTCTGAGGCCGCTTCACTAACATCTCAGACATGTATGGAGGGGATTGATCATGAAGAGTCTTGTATACCATCAAGCAAATTTTGTACTCTATTCGCTGTTTCACAGGCAAGAAGTGTGATTTCATGCGAAGTTTTGTTACACCGCGTTTTCCTCTTTTCCCATAAATGTATCGTGTCGCACTGTTCTGAACTTTCTGTAAGTCGCTCGGGCCTCAGAATAATTCATCGCTTAGATTTTCAATAGTTCCGGAAAAGTTTTGTCTTTGCTGCAGGCCCTTAGAACGGGTAAGAGGATGAGTCCTGGTCCGCATGGCATAGTGCGCAAAATATTCTTGACTTTTCGAGTTTCGAAAAAAAAACGCGCAACTTTTTCAGTTCGCGCCGTCACGATTCACTTTGAAGATTCTTCAGCGCGCGCAATTTCTGTCCAAAACAAGCGCGTTTGTATATTTGCGCGTCCAATTTTTTTAATTAAGCAATTAACGATTAATTAAACACTTTAGTTGGTCAAATTAGGTAAAATTATGTCGGAAAATGATAAATGTATCACTCTTTTTAAAGTCAAAGTGTCCCAAAAAGTCCAATCACTGTTTGAAATCATCCAACTTTGAGAGTCGATTCCTCTGTCCAGAAATCGTTTCTGGCTTATCCACCTATACGTTGCACCAGTTCAAGGGATTCTCTACCTGGGAAAAAAAGATGGTTACTTATAAAGCTGTCGTTTAGTGGGACTAAGGGTCGGGGGAAGAGAGGTCAAATTAATTCAAATGGCCGTCAGTTGAAGACCAGAAGAATAAGAGACAAATCCTTCGACACGAAGGTGTCAAATTGTCTCCTCTAACATATCCCAGAGTTTGGGATTTTATGGATATTCCGTTCTCCCGTAATTGCCAAAAAAACCGATTTGAGCAAATCGGCGATTACGCCACGGTTTTTGAGAGTTTCAAATCGAGACCTGTTCGTTGCATTCATTTAGAACATGACCGATCAGAAAATCCAAAAATTAAAACGCTAACTAGCGCCGTTTAGCAGAACGAAGCATTCTACGAGTGCCCTAGTCGTGACTGTGCCCCCTATGTGAGGGGATCGCCCTACGGGCGCGCGAACATGGGGGGCGCGACGTGCCACTGCCCAATGAAATACCCCGACACCTACATAGCTGGATACTGCAGTGGAAAATATCAGTATAAATATATGCATGAGGCTCAGGACAGCTGCCGTCAGAGAAAGGATTGTAGGGGGGTAACCAGGCAACATGGTGAATACCAGTACACACTGAGGCGAGGGCCTGCTGTTATGGTGGGACAGAGTCCAACAGGTAAACTAGGCAGCCCCATATACCCACGTCCCACATTTTGTCCCGCTCCTTGGCCTTATTTGCCATGCTACGCAGCTCAGTCTGTCTGTTCGGCACTTTAAAGCGCCTCGGATAGCTCGCCGAAGGCCCGTTGTGAGAGCTGACAGACGAGGAACATGTCAAGGCCTTTATATGTGCTGTCTGGCGCCGCGACCCATCTGAGCGCACTGTGGGCGCCGCCATACAGCTTATGTGTGTGTAGTGTGTACTGCCCCACATTGATGTGTTGCTTGTTTCTTGGGTACAAAATTATAACATTAACAATTGTTTATTTGCAGGTGAATGGTCCTGGGTCCAGCGTTAATTGGATACGCACGGGCAATAAGGACTCAATGAGACTGAGAGTGAGAGGCTAATAAAGTGGGATCCCTGCATCATCAAAGTCAAACGTTGGAGTAATTTAATTTTAATTTTCAGTTCTATAGTGATGGACAGTTTTATGGGAGATGAATGAATATGGTTTAGTGTAAATTTATTAAGTGCAGTGTTTAATTTGTTCCACTTTATAGTAGGAAGAGTCAGGAATCACTGGAAGAAAACATGAACAGCGCATTTTATGTGTTCTTTTGATGTACAGCGCTAAAATACATTAACTACGCTGCAATGAATATATACGCGCGCTTAATCAAACGCCGCGCCGCGACGTGTCAGCAGCTCAGCTCAGCTTCAGTCAGTTTTTTGGATTTTTCATCTTTTGACTTTTCGTCAGGCGTCATTACATGTCCAATTTTTAATAATGTGAACGGGGGGCGCGCACTTAATTCCACTTAATTCCATTTGCGCGTGCTAAATTCTGTTCCTGAGAATCTTAAGACTTAATCCCGGCAGTATCGGAAAGATAATTTTAAGACCTTTTCAATGCAACCAAGATCAAGTCTTTATCTTATCAGGAGCCAGATAAGAGATATGATTGAAACAAAACGAAAAAAACTTTCCCACGGTGCGTGGGAAAGTTTTTTGCGTGCCCCCGGTTCGCATTATTAAAAATCGGACTTTAGTCAGCACTCACGGTTTTTAGAATTTAGGGCTGGGGTTTGGGTTGGGATTAGGGCTTCACATTTCCTATCAGATAAACTTTGGTTTAGCCAACACAGTTAAGTGGTTTGGCAGTTATAGCCGTTTTAGTGCAGGGCAGACAAATACCCAGATCGTAACGGTGCCCCCCCTCTTGAGTGTCAGCACTATTTAGGGCTAGGGTTCGGGTTCGGGATTTCCTATCAGATAAACTGTGATTCACCCAAAATGGCCATTTTTATTCAACTGTTCAGGCCTCAACTTGTGCGCGTGCGATATTTAAATTTACGCTGTGTGCGCTACACGTTAAATTGTGATAGACACGCAAAACAATTCCACGCACGACTTTGGGGGGTGAACAGTTGAAAAAATGGAGTATATAGACGTCGCGGTGTGAGTCTTAACGATTAATGATTAAGGATTTTAAATTAAAGGAGCGGTTCATTCATAAACATTCATAAATAAATTTAGTATTGTACACAAAGTTTTAGCTCAAAAGGAGCCAACACTCAGATGACATGGAAAGTCAGCAGGTTATATGTATCAGCCAAATGACGATGAAAAGCAAAACACACTTTTATGATTCGCCCATCTCTTTAAACACACTGGGGTCATTTCTCCAATCAATCAAGGAGTTACTGTGCTCCACCCGGTAGCCGCGGACAGGTGGCTGGTCGGGAATGGTGGTTAAGTAAGACCCAAGGGACTGTTTCAACTCGAGCAGTGATGTTGCTTCTCTCACTGCACGGGGTAGGGAATTCCACAGCTGTGCTCCTCTAACGCCGAATGATGAGTCATAAGGGCCAGATATGGATTTTTGAGCGAGGTAATTGTAACGGGGGACCAATGCTCTGGTACCAAGACGGGTGTGCTCAGTAAACAGGAGACCGGTGCCGTTTGGAACTACCTCGTGTAGAACCTTCCAGACATGGATAATCATGTATCGTTCACGACGCCGCTGGAGGGACAAGATTTTGAGATGTTGGAGTCGATCCCAGTACCCCATACCAGAACAGCTCTCAATCCTACGTGTGAAGTGTCTCTGGGCCTCTTCAACCAAGGCAATATCGGACTTTTTCACCGGACTCCACAAAGGACAGCAGTACTCCACCTGAGGTCTTATGATGGACTTCAGTAAGGTTAGCATTGTGTCATCGGATCTATCTCGAAACACACTTAGTGCCCAGCCACTCATGCGACGAGCCTTAGCTGTTATGCTGCCTATGTGCTCTGACCATGTGCAGTCTGCAGAAACAAGAACCCCTAGATCTTTCACAGTGGAACTTGGCGATATAGTCTCACCTCCAGGTCCGCTATAGAGGTAGTTATCAGTGGAGAAGGGAAGCTCCCTCAGAAGTTGGGTGGAACGAAGTGTATAGTTCAGCACCTCGAACTTGTCCTGATGGAGTGACATATTGTTGTCTATAGCCCAACGACCAAATTCATTAAGACTCAGCTGCAGATCATCTCTGTCATTGAGTGACCTGATGGCTTTCCACAGCTTAGAGTCATCTGCAAATGTTAGGACTGTGCCAGCAAGGAGTGATTCAATGTCTATCATGTAAACCAAGAACAGAAGCGGACCAATAACAGTACCCTGAGGGACACCACTAATGACGAATTCCGGTCGAGACTGAACTCCGTCAACCACAACTGTCTGTACTCTAGCTGAAAGAAAGTCACTTATCCAGCGCAGCAATCTACCACGTATACCATACTTTTCAAGCTTTCCTAATAGCACCTTGATATCGACCTTATCAAACGCCTTCTCCATATCCAAGTAGACGACATCCACTTCCAAACCATTATTCAGTTCACGCATGATGTTATCATAATGGTTCAAGAGTTGGGTCAGACAACTCCTATTTCTTCGAAAGCCGTGCTGACCATCATTGAAGATTCCATTTCCCTCCAGGTGATCCACAACTTTGTTCCTCACAACCCTCTCAAAAGTCTTGATCATATGGGATGTGAGTGCAACAGGGCGATAGTTTTTGGCCTCCATCTTTGAACCCTTCTTGAAGACTGGTGTGACCTGTTGACGTTTGAGACAGGCTGGTACAACACCCTCAGTGAATGAACGGTTCCAGAGCAACCAAAGCGGGTATGCTAGCTGTTTCCGGCACTTGGATAGTATAACCGCAGGTATGTCATCTGACGGTGCTCCAGCGTAGGGGTCCAATTCAGCCAGTGCAGCTTCAATACAACCAGGGGTGAAGTCAAGTTCATCTAGTGTGCAGGTCGTAGAAGGAATGTCCTTGATAGCCTCCTCAACCGAGCACATGGATGGGTCACTGAATACTCCTACATATTGTGACTGGAGAATATTAGATTTTTCCAAGGGGTCATCAGTCACTGTACCATCAGATCTCAGGAGTGGTGCCACACTGGATTTGATTTTTCGGTGCTTGTTAACAAAGGACCAGAAAAACCTGGAATTCGACTTGATGGTGTCAATGGCTTTCCTCTCCTTCACTTCCAGCAGCCCTAACAAGTGAGCCTTAATGTTATCGGCTGTCTTATTTACCTTGCGTTCGAGTTTATTGATAAGAGACTGGTGTGAGTTTCTCTGTATGGCCAGTTTCACCCGAGAGTTCAGCTTTTTCTGCCTCCTTTTCAGTCTTCTCAGGTATGGATCTCTCTTTCTTAGAGTACCAAACCTCTTTCTTTTGCTGTGTTTTTCAAATACCCTTAGTATAGTTTCTCTGATACACTGAACAAATGAGTGACCATCATCATCAGAGTTACAGGAGGTCAGTAGTGTGTCCCAATCAATACCGCTCAGCTCCTCTACTGCAGCAGTAAAATCTGCGTTGTGGTAGTCAAGGGCCTTGAACCCCTTTCCAGCTGTTTCACAGTCTGCTTTGGACTGGCGGAGCCCGATTCCAAGGACACAAGACACCATGGAATGATCCGACATCTGAGTAGCTGATACATCGGTGTCAAGAACATAATCCACCCTGTTTGTAAGTACGATGTCCAGTATGTTCCGGCCTCGAGTAGGCTCTGTGACCAATTGTGTAAGGAAGTTTCTCTCTGCAAAGTCAACCAGGGCATTACCCTGGTCCGCTGATACAGATGTCCAGTTAACCTGAGGCATGTTAAAGTCACCAAGTGGTACACGCAGCGCTACTCTCTATACATTTCACATGGGCATTTGTGTCACGTGATCGCAAATGACACAGCGTGGTTCACCAGGAATCTCCCAGCTGGAACCTGGCGTCAGTTTCCAATTTGTAACTGATGCGTCATCTCCGGATTGAGGATCTGGTCACTCGACGCTGGACCATGAAGCAGCTGTAGGTTTCTCTGTGTGTGCCGCCCACTTCCATACCCACAGGCTGCTTCTTGGTCCAGCGAGACCAGATCATCAATCCGAAGATGAGATCGAGATTCATGGATATGTATCCCAGAACGATCAGCTTTCGTTTCCGGGGGCGTGACACAAGGTGCCATTTCCCGGATTCGGAGCGTACCACTCCAATGATCTCTGGATCAAAAAAACATGGTGCTTATAGGTCTACACCTGTACTTAATTTGTACAGGTCTTGGGTTTCACTCATAACGGGGGGGGGGGGGGGGGGTTCCCTTTATAAGAGATGTAGCGTATGGAGGTTTGGAGCTGTGGGTTTGGAAGTGGGAGGCACAAACAACAAAAAATTATTATTATTATACTTTTAAAATAATAATACTATTATATTGTATCCCTTATTATTAACACAGAACTTTTAAATAGGAAGAATGGCAGCAATGGTTCGTCCCAACTATAAGCCAGTGGACACGGTAAGGAAACATTTACTGTGAAATATACGTGATCGTTTCATCTTTTATCCAATTCAATTTCCACCCTCAGTCGACCCCTACAAAGATTCCTGTGTACCAATTCTATGATGCCCCAACTGGTAGACAACAGCTACCCTCCCTCAGAGACATGGCAACTTATCAGCCAAAGTTCTCTATCGCCAAGGTAATATTATAGCTCGTTACAATTACATTTGATTTCAAACCAACATTACTATAAACGTATTACGTTTGTATTTATTGTCAAAATCCACCCTACACCCCATATACACGCACAACATACAACTCTCCCACAGGTTGAGAGAGTAGTATCAGGTGGAGGGGGAAAGAGGCTGGACACTAGAAAACATAGCGAGGATCTAACAAGAGATAAAGGGCTAAAAGGGAAATTATCCAGTCTATCTCTGGAGCATATCAACACCAATAATGTTCTGTACTGTGTTAGGGACTCACTGGAACTAAAAACGGTAATAACACGCTCATATCGCTTACTACACGGACACCTGAGTGACATTTGCTGGAGTTTCAATCCCATGATATACTATGTAATTTCCCCAATATCTTTGTGTGGCCCTCCCACTGCTCTATTAGGGTAAATCAACAATCTCTCGCCACAGGGTGCTACGGTTGAGAGATCTAAGGTGGTACCGGGTGTTCAGGCTGCCTCTACACTTCCCAGATCTTACAGACAAACCAACAAGAAACAGGTACCTGATCATATCACCTATTATATCATCTATTAGTTTGTCCCATAAATATTGTCCCTCGGTGATATTTTCAAGAAAATGATGATTTGAAAGAAAATAAACGGTCCTATGGTATTCCTAGCATCCTTGGCTCCATTCCTATAGGTTGGGGATGTATCAAGGTAGTATAGTTCAGGAATTATGGGCCAATCTTTACACGTATGTCTTACTACGATCTTCAAAATTTCGATCATGAAATTTTTTCTTCTCATTAAATCGAATCCTGTGCTAAAATAAGGATATGGACTGCTCATTTTACCCGCTGGGGACTTAGGGGGCATCCTCTGGGAGCTCCAGGGACCTTTAACTTTTGAATAGAACCCTTCGTTTTAGGGCTATCACTCCTTAAACAGAGTTCACTCAAAACGGCAGCTGCAGACGTTTTTGACAGAAAACAATGATCGTGAGAAGAAGCCAATGAAGGACAGTCTTGAAATCGGCCTAAGAACTCTAGAATAGACCTTTCTCTACCACATAGGACCATCAATCGCATCTAGGTGGCCCATCTGGGGCCGAGAAACATAATTTTGCGAGGTAGCCACTTTTTGCGCTGAAAATCAATGTTAATTTGTCGATTTGGCGTGCACATAAGTTGTCATAGGGATGTCTGAGCATCATTCCGATGCGTGTAACTCACCACACTACCTCAAAAGGGATCAGAGATGACTCTCCTGAGGTTAGATGGTGCCGAGATGGTTTTGGCTACCTACAAAATGGGCCAAAGTCAGTTTTAAGATCGTTACAAGACTGGCCTACCAAATTCACCTACAGCTACCCTTCTGTATGGGCACGTAGAATCCCTGACCTATAGGAATGGAGCCAAGGATGTCAAAAATACCGTAGGACCGTTTATTTTCTTTCAAATCGTTATTTTCTTGGATAAATCACCAAGGGACAATATTTATGGGACAACCTAATATAATATAACACGGGTAACATGGGTAAACACGCGATGTCGGTAAGTTGCATTTACAGCACGGTAAGTGTCGGTATACCGACGGTAAACCGACTGTAAATGCAACTTACCGACGCGCGGCGCTATTTCTCAAAACAAGGCGCCATTTCTCAAAAAAGGCTAAAAAGCAATCATGATTGCTAACTGTTCCATTATTTTAACCAATCGTGTGTAACAATGTTCATTATCCTGACAGGTTGAGATAAAACCCAATGGAACACAAAAGGGAAGTTACGCTGCCATGTATGCTGCTCGCAGACAGCAGCTTGATAAACAGGAACATCAAAGAGCCAGGCTATTGGCTAAACAGAGAGACGAGAATGGGAGGAAGTGGGACACTAACGATACTACTACTGCACAGGGTGAGTGATATGTCTGAGAGACACCTAGCTACTCTCCCAGATGATACGTTGTCTGAGAGACTGTGTGTGTACCCTGTTTATGTAGTGTGGTATAAAAAGATCGGACTGAGTGAATCAATCTTACTTAGAAACTTCTATAACTCTCTATAACAGTCTCTCACCCATCCCTAGATATCGCAACAGCAGGAGTGGTCCCCCCTCCAGGGTATCCTCACACCCTTCCCAGCGCTATGTATCCCCACGCCCAACACCCCCTTGTCTTCCACGAACCCATTGATGTTAGTAGTCGGTACTTTGGGGACATGCTACCTACTGCTGTATCACCACTACCACCTATTGAGACTAGTGAGGGTGAGTGATGATGGGGGAGTGAGGGAGAGATGGAGGGAGGTAGTGAGGGAGGGAGAGGTAAATATTACTGTTCTGAACAACGACTATTCTAACTCTCTATCCAGATATCTATTCCTCTTCTTCAACAACTATTCTAACTCTCTATCCAGATATCTATTCCTCTTCTTCAACAACTATTCTAACTCTCTATCCAGATATCTATTCCTCTTCTTCAACAACTATTCTAACTCTCTATCCAGATATCTATTCCTCTTCTTCAACAACTATTCTAACTCTCTATCCAGATATCTATTCCTCTTCTTCAACAACTATTCTAACTCTCTATCCAGATATCTATTCCTCTTCAGTCTTCTTCAACAACTATTCTAACTCTCTATCCAGATATCTATTCCTCTTCTTTAACAACTATTCTAACTCTCTATCCAGATATCTATTCCTCTTCTTTAACAACTATTCTAACTCTCTATCCAGATATCTATTCCTCTTCTTCAACAACTATTCTAACTCTCTATCCAGATATCTATTCCTCTTCTTCAACAACTATTCTAACTCTCTATCCAGATATCTATTCCTCTTCTTCAACAAATATTCTAACTCTCTATCCAGATATCTATTCCTCTTCTTCAACAACTATTCTAACTCTCTATCCAGATATCTATTCCTCTTCTTCAACAACTATTCTAACTCTCTATCCAGATATCTATTCTTCTTCAGATGACGAACAAGATGATTCATCTCTGAAGAAAGATTCCTCTCCCTCTCCTAAAAAGGATTCCTACAGCTCTCCAAAACCAAAGATAACCTACAAGCCCTATACACTCCAGGAGTACAAGGGGGTAAGGGCTGGCTACGTGAGGAAAGTTGGTGGACTTGGACCAGACACAGAGAATACGAAATATAAAGAAAAGGTAGGGACGGATTTTTTTACCAAGTCGCTTTGAATTCATTCGCTTCTTTCTACCGAGTTTTTCTTGACCAATTACCTGGTTCAAATTTCAATGGAATGTGATTTCAGCTGTCTAAAGCTAAGAGGATGAATGCCTATGCCCAAAAGCTACGAGACCAACACAAGATGTCTGAATTTCCGAAGAGAGTCGCAAAACCCAAACGTCCACCTCCCTCTAAAGCTACGGTGGTAAGTACTCTCTAATGGATGTTTCATATCCCCGGCGATGTGCTGCATTTGATACGTGTCATGCGTGATAGAATGACACAGAGAGATAAAATGAAAGGAATGTTTACCTGCCCATAGCAACCGTTGCTACAGCCGATAAATGACAACTGAATGGAGCGCGCGACGCTCTTAAAGTGAAGATCATCGCGCGCAGATACACGGACAGTGGGAAAAACTCAAAAACACAACTTGAGATTTGAGGTTTCCAGTCGCTAACATTCCCTAATACCCCGTCAGGCAATGCAGTACGCCAAGTCGATACCACCACCAAAGCCCACTAAGCCCTACCAAATGAGACGTCGCACAGAGAGTTGCGGGTCGGAGGGAAATCAGCAAGATCCAACCAACTTGAAAGAAGAAATTTTAGAAGAACGTGTTAGGAGACATTTTATACACAAGCGAATGATGGCTGACTTGGAGAAGTTATGAGAGACATTTGACTGGCCTAGCTTGGTGTATTGAGCAACCCTTGATAAAGTAGACTATTCTTTCAAGTGAGATTTAGAGATTGACAGCTGTTGAGATTTGAAGACTGCCGCTGTGACTTGTGTGTAGGATTGTAACTGTAAAAAGACTCTATCTAGAGATGTTAGCAAACCAATAGGATATATTATGATCTAATAGGATTGAAATATATGTGCCTTTCTCTTCGAGTAGGTATAGCACAATTGGTAGCTTCGATAAGAGGTAGGCCAAAGAGGGGTATCCTCGCTTGACGCTTCGTATATAATATAGAGCTTAGTTCTAGTTGTGACAACTTTATTTGATCTGTCATTGGATTTGGCTGAGTTGTCGGCTTTCGTTAAATACTGCAGGCGCTATTTGATTTTATGAGCCAAAATAGAAATCAATTGATTATTATGATAAACCCATATTTTCTTGCTCTATTTCTTCCTCTGTTAGGCACCAGTTAGAGATTCCCAGGCATCAGTTCCCAAGCACGGCAGTTGCCAAGGTCGGCAAGCAAGTGAGTGCTGACGTGCGCGTTAGCTCCAATTTCCATACAATTTACGTCACGCGCAGCAGTGTCACATGGTTCCCACAGAACCATCTGCACATGATGGCCGGGCATGCAGGAACGCGCCGTGCCCTGATATCAGGGAGCGTCCCCCTGATATCAGGGGGACGCTGGTGTAACTGGTGTGTTATGTGCTTCTTCTACTTCTTTCAAACTAAAATATTCGCGTTTTAATTTGAACATTGTATTGTCTCTTCTTTAACTGGTCACACAAAGTTCATTGTCCATGTGTTGTCCAGTATTATAAGATACACCATAGAGTTCAGCAATTAGTAGCGTGTCGTCTACTAGCGGCTGGTGTGGGATGCAGCTGCAGCAAACTAAACTGTTCAGGATAGGATCCACCACCACATAACACCTGCCTGATAGTGCGTCTGATATCTTGGTTCCGTGATATCAGGATCACTGGATTCAATCCACTGGTTGTCATTGGAACAAACCCGAATATGACGTCATGAACACTGACCTGCCAGGGAAACACAAACACTAACAAATCACACACTATTGAGATAAAGTAGGGGATGTTCATTAGCAGTATTGTAACACAACTCCTCTTCGTGGTTTCCTGGATTTCATCCCCGTTAAACCCTGAGCAGCAGTATAGGTAGATAAATGTACTGACGGAACAGGCAATACCAATAGTACAGTGCACCGCATTCAGCCAGATACACACATTCCAGAGAGTTAGGAAGATGTCCCTGTTGCGTACCATCCCTGGATAAAACTTGTTAATAAAGAACAAGGGCATGTTGTTGATGATCATGAATATTATATAGACCCCCAGATACCCCACCAACCATCTCTTTCCGATCCTCTCAAAGGGTCTGATCACTTTCTTTAACCGGGTTACTGCTAGTAGGGTAGTGGCACACTGTGACACACACCCAATAGTACAGGAGAAATGTCTAGCTAACTCTATAGCAAACCCCGTACCATGTAGCACTGCTGGATTAAAGAGGTATACACAGTAGACAAGGGGACTAAAGAGACAGGTTAGGGTATCCGAGATAGCCAGGGATCTGAAGAGAAGACGAGATGCGGTGGTCTGCCTGTTTTTATTGTAGTGGTATAGCAGGAGAGGGTTGAGTGTGGTAGAGAGAAGGAAGCAGGATAATAACACGATACCCAGGGTGTAATTAATTACAAGATCCAGGGGGGTAGTCTTGTAGAGCCCTGCAGTTATGTTGTACTTGTAGGTGTCATGAGAGAATGCTTTCTCAAAAAGTATCTCATCCTCTTTGTAAATTAACTTCCAAAATATCAACATGGTGGCACTTCTGCAAGATAGAGGGTTGTAAATAATAACTGAATAGTTTACCAAGATTACACAGGCTCAGTGGGAAAACAAAGGGTACTGAGCGAGATCAAAAGGTCATTTTCTAATGCGGTGTCATGGCAACTGGGAGTGAGAGTGAGAGTGAGAGGCAGGTGTTTTTACTAATGACGGTATGATTGTGATTTTGACCAGTGTATGATTTGTTGAGTTAGTGGGCCCAGGACTGGGGAGCTTATGTGGGGCAATTTTAAACAGAGCAGCTGGGGTTTGGAGCCTATATATTTATTCATTATCATTAATATTCAATACTATCATGACCGATGCGTTATTACAACTTGCATCAAGCGAACGTGAGGATACTGATCTCTTCATAATAATAATTGCCATACAAGTCAGCCATTATGCGATTATTATAGAAGGCATAAACTCCCCATTACTCGTATCTTGACGGCTCGTTATACCTTCTTCTACCCATGATATCCAGGCTGGTGTTATAAGCAATCAGAAGCCTCTAATCTACCAGTAGATGTCAGCCTCTGGGAAAGAGAATGTCGGGATATATAAAAATCAAAACTGTTTGATTTGAAAACTGAAAACAGCTGTGATAATCACCTGTCAACAGATGCAAGTTAGGCAGTATCAGCATCATTTTTAGAATGGCTCATATGTCATATCATTCCTAAAGAGCTGTCATATTTGTATGTCGTTGCGTGACTCATGTACTATCACCTCGTACACAGCTCGTGATTCCAGGTTCTGAGATGGCCAATTTGACAAACGTTGTATAGGGTAAGCTGGGGCGAAAGTGGCCCATTTTAGTAGAGTCGATAACTACATCGACCTCTCCCAATTGTTCCAGTTTTTGTCACATCTGTTTGGAGCCTCGACACGACCTCTAAACAGGTGTTACTTTTTCACAAACTGTTTTCATCTTGGTGTAATCAGCAGTTGAAATGTTGCTGATCATAACAAAAACCTGACTAAATTTTTTCAACTTGGGGTAAAACCATGGGTGTCAAAAGTTAGCTCTAGGTCCCCTGAGTAACCATCCGGAGACTCTAAGAGATATTTCAAGCCGTTCTCCCGTAATCATTAATCCCGGTGGAGAAAAAAATACAATGCGGACGTACGTGAGCGCTGGCAGGCTGTTTACATGTAATTGTATGTCTCTCACTCTCTCTGGAAAAACCGCACGTGCGGTTGCGCCGCGCGAGATAACTCTTTCTCAAGGGGGAGAAAAGAGAGAGACGCACATTAACGTTATACATTAAAGTTGAGGTTGTAGGCAATTGCACGTACGTCCATACTCAAATATGTGCTCTACCGGGATTAATGATTACAGGAGAACGGCTTGAAATATCTCTTAGAGTCTCCGGATGGTTACTCAGGGGACCTAGAGCTAACTTTTGACACCCATGGTTTTACCCCAAGTTGAAAAAAATTACAATTAATATGACGTGATCAACTGCTATAGCCCAACTGTTCATTCTGAGAATTCTGATACAAAGATATTATTTGCCGTACTGCTATATGAGGTAACTCCAACCCCCCAGTTTCATCTCCTTGTTTAACATGGGAGTTACCAAGGGAATCCACTGAGTTCGATTAATCTAGGCACATACCCACAGTACTATTCGAATTGGCATATCTTTATATCAGGAATCTCGGATAGCAACAATCCTTGTGTTTTATTGCTATCTGAACAGATTAGGCGTATAGACAGGGCTCTTATTATCAGCAGTACTCACGTATCAATGGTAATGTATTAATTGCACTGAACTGCTGTAGACATCACCCACTCACTTCATACACACACAACACCCACACACATGACCAAGCCTGTACGATTGTTGCTATCCGAGATTCCTGATATAAAGATATGCCAATTCGAATAGTACTGTGGGTATGTGCCTAGATTAATCGAACTCAGTGGATTCCCTTGGTAACTCCCATGTTAAACAAGGAGATGAAACTGGGGGGTTGGAGTTACCTCATATAGCAGTACGGCAAATAATATCTTTGTATCAGAATTCTCAGAATGAACAGTTGGGCTATAGCAGTTGATCACGTCATATTAATTGTTATCATGATCTTCGGATCACTGCACGATACTAGTGACGGCTCTCTCGTGCTGTAATACAGCCGGTGATCAATAACCTGTCGTACAGGCTTGGTCATGTGTGTGGGTGTTGTGTGTGTATGAAGTGAGTGGGTGATGTCTACAGCAGTTCAGTGCAATTAATACATTACCATTGAAAAAAATTAGTCAGGTTTTTGTTATGATCAGCAACATTTCAACTGCTGATTACACCAAGATGAAAACAGTTTGTGAAAAAGTGACACCTGTTTAGAGGTCGTGTCGAGGCTCCAAACTGATGAGACAAAAACTGGAACAATTGGGAGAGGTCGATGTAGTTATCGACTCTACTATTTTTAACGTTTTAGGTTCTAAAATACGCAATATATACAGCAGGAAGAAAAAAATTATATAGGCTATCCAATGAAACCTTTTCCTTTCAGCCGAGCTAAATTTTAAAATCTACAAGTTTTATTTAATGGGTTAATTAATCAATTCAAATAATTTGGTGAGGCGTTTTTTGGAAAATTTGCACCGGGGCAAAGTGGCCCAAGCCAATAGCATTGCTCGAT
Organism: Hormiphora californensis; assembly: GCA_020137815.1. Taxonomy (NCBI): domain Eukaryota; kingdom Metazoa; phylum Ctenophora; class Tentaculata; order Cydippida; family Pleurobrachiidae; genus Hormiphora; species Hormiphora californensis. The sequence goes on from CM035359.1 coordinate 7,193,675, forward strand.
TTTATCACGTGCCTGGTGTTGTTAGACGAAACGATCAAATTAGGGGCAAAGTGGCCCATGTTATGCACCGGAACATGGGCCACTTTGCCCCTAGTTTGACCGTCTGGACTACATTTTTGTGCATTCCAATGTCACGTGGTATTGCAGGCGCCATTTCATTGGTCCTAGAGGTGGGCCACTTTGCCCCAGACCGGACCACTTTGCCCCGGAGAGTGGGCCATATTCGCCCCGATTTCACAAAATTGACAATTAAGACAACAAAAATGCCAATTTCTTCAAAATTTTTATACCACGTTTTAGAGAATTATAAAGCCTAACTGGCAGTTTTTGCAAAATTAAAATCGGCCAACCCAAACAGAAATGACAGCAGTTTTAAGGCGAAAATTCGGAACAGAACGAGCAGGTCTCCGCTGGAGAAAAAGTCACGTGACCACATGTAATAACTAGGGCCACTTTGCCCCATACATGGGCCACTTTACCCGGTGGGCCAAACTGCCCCAGCTTACCCTATGAGAAAAGAAAACTCATTTATTTAAAAAAACTATAAATAAAATAAATAACACAACAAACCAGTCATAGTTTCATATGTTATTTGAATATGTTATTTGAAATTGAGCTGTATTATTTAGAGGGTTGAATCTGTCTTATACACTCACAAAGGTTTAACAAAAATCAACTTTCATCTTCAGCTGCACTGAAACTGTGCCTAAATGCGGGGGAACAATAAACGGGTTTCTTTATATGATCATCCGTTAAAACACACAAAAATTAACTGCGAAACACACACAAAATATTACAAAACATGTCCCTGCACCGGTTCACCAATGTAGCAAGGACCCAGTATCAGGTCCCCTATACATAGTCCAAATCAGAAGAGTAGTTCCTGTGTCGGTAGCTCATTAGGATTATAGCTGCTGATAGTACTAAACCCATAGCTGGGCCACGCTGAGGCAGCTGCACTTTCAATGGTGGCCGAGTTGTGTTGGTCTTCCCCTGTCTCCAGTCTACTATACATGGGATTAGGGTACAGTGACGAGGGTGTCTTGTACAGGGGACTGAGAGGGAGAGAGAGGTGTGTTAGAGGGAGGCAGAATACACTGAACACACTCGGCAGTTTCAGAAAACCCAGCAGACACACAAAATGGTGCTTTTGAAAACAATGACATAGATTATAATAGTCCCTGATTGAGATATGGACAACAAGCCCTACTGCACACAATGTCTAGATCGAAGCATGTACCAGACCCTTCCTATCCAGGGAGAGGGTCTGGTGGGAGAGCTATTTATTGTAGAGTCTAGCTATAATTATAGACAACACACACACGGGGGCAGCACACAGTGGGGGCAAACCGGCTAAATGTGTTCCATTAGTCCTTGATGAACAGCGGGTTAGTGTGAGTGGTTATGGGTTTCTCGTAAATCGGACTGTGGAACAGCGGGTTAGTGTGAGTGGTTATGGGTTTCTCGTAAATCGGGCTGACGTGGTTAAAGAGTGGTTAGAGATGGGGTATTGAGAGGTTTAGAAAGTTGTTAAAGAGTGGTTAGAGATGGGGTATTGAGAGGTTTAGAAAGTGGTTAGAGAGTGGTTAGAAATGGGGCTAAAAAGCGTTTGGAGTTGTTCAGCAAGGCAGCTGCAGGTGGGGTATAATATTAGGACCGGTGGTTATTAGATCTAAAGGGGACAGCGCCGTCGCGTTATATCAGATCAGCTTTCAAAGTTAGGACAGCTGTAGCAGCAGTTTGTTAATCCAACTAATAACTGTAGCAGCCGTTTGTTAATCCAACTAAATTAACTAAATACCTCTGTTGCTGGTTCCAGTTTTGTCCATTAGTTTCCTCTTCGAACTGGGCGTACAACTTCTTATCCTGGGTGGGGATTATAGTAGATGAGGTGAGGTCGGGTGAGGTGAGGACTGAGGAGTTCCCTGTCAGAGCATTGGCCTGACCCATTCTCGGAGCGCGCGAGAACCATGTGGTCAGAGCATTGGCCTGACAGGGAGTTCCCGATAATGAGGGTTGGGGACTGGGGGTTTAATAGGTGAGATGAGGAGTACTGAGGTGTCCCCGATATAGATAATGGGGGGGACTGCGGTGAGGTAAGGTGAGGAGTAATAGTGGGTCGCGGGGATCAAGAAACTGGATATATGGAGAAGGAGTTTGGTCTGTAGAGAGGAACTCTCAACACCTACCACATATATAGTCCAGCACTTCCAAAGGAGAAGAAGTAGGAGACCAAGGAGTACAATGAGACCAATAATTAACAGGATTATCCAGATAAGGGCCTGGAGGAGAGAATTTCATAATTCAGATACTGATTGAGGTATATCATAACGTTCTATATGTTTGCCATGGTTCACAGGCTGTCAATTATAGTGTAGCTCACAGGATCTAGAGCACAAAAGTCTTCAAAACTTACGAATTCTTTGCAACACCGTTCTGTCGTGCGGCAGAGTTTGGTACGCTATAACCTAGAGCCACACTTACAAATTCATCGCACTCTATTTCTTTATCGTAGAACACTCTTATCTCCATGGTGTCTTCAATGAGAATGGCTGATGATTCCCTAGTGAAGATGTAGAAGTTTGTTCTGCAGTTATATTCGTCATCTTCTGCCTCGCCACAAGCCGTCTCCAACTGCACGGAGAGAGGGGAGGGGGTTATATAGACTCTAATATAATGTCTCTAACTGTACAGAGAGGGGGTTATCATAGACCATAGGCTGCAATCTGTCTGGCGGCACAGGGTCTCTGGGTCTACTGCAGTAACAGCGCCGCCAGACAGGCCTATCAGTGCTCCAAAGTAACTGATAATACATGATGTCACCTACCGTCCATGGCACGTATCCATCCTCCTCATTCTCCTGTACTAATTGGTCCACATCCACCCTGGGATCCACCTCCTGGTACTGTACATTGAACTCACTACATTGTTCATCACACTGTAACCGCATCTCATCGGGATCATCCGCTTTCTGTACTCTGGGTGGGGAGAAGGGATGTTGATGGGCTGTGTGGGCTGTTATACTGAGTGCACTGTGGGTGGGGACTAGGGTGTGCTAAGTGAAAATTTTGTCGACTTGGCCAAAAGGTTAAGGGTAGATATGAAACTATGGACAATTGTCTACTACATCCTGAAAACGGAATTGGGATAGTGTATGTCAATTACGTGGGCCAGGCGATTAAAAAAGTTTACTTTTTTACCGAAAAAAGGAAAATATGTGTGTTTTACACCAGTGTTAGGCATGTTCTTGATATCAACTTTTTATGGTCAGGGTCGTGTTCAGCGGTTTGATACCGATCAGAATGGATGTGTATCATGAAAGTTAGCCAAAGGTCATTTTTGACCTGAAAATGTTCATTTTGGACCAAAAATGTTCATTTTTGACTAAAAATGTTCATTTTGGCCATTTTCTTCAATTTTGAGAGCTTTTTCATGAACGGGATCGTGTTCAGCAGGTCAAAAGTAGTCGGTTACAACCGGAATTTGGTTTCCGACAAATAAAATCTCAAAAAGTTAAAATTCGTCTCAACTAATACTGCAAAGTAGGAAAATGTGCAAGAAAAAAAGATGAAAAAAAAAAATTTTCATTATAAAATGGAGTTCTGAAGGTGCAGACTGGAAATAATAGTTGTACTGGTTCTCATGAGGCGATTCATATGTGTGGTTTTTTCGAAATAACGCCCCAAAAAACATTTTTTTGATATGAATATGCCCATATATGGGCATACATCGGCCCACGTAATTGGGCCAGGGTAGGACTAAAATTTTTTTACCAAATGTTTTAGAATGATCGTAGGAACTCATTCTAGGGGTAAACTTTGTGAAAATTGGATTTGATTTATGAGTTGGGAAAAATAGCACACCCTAGTGGGGACTGGGGAGGGGGATGGTCAATGAGAAGGAGTGGGTTAGATGTAGATATGGGGATTGGGGACAGCCGTCAGCCAATATCAAATCTCTTGGCAATGAGAAGCGATCAATGAACCTTTACTCACTACTAGCTGTATAAGTCAGTAGGTAATTACTTATTTACTCACTTGACTGCGTAACACAAGACACAATCATAATGTGTGTCACACTGTAGAGGTCCACAGAAGATGCACTCCTCGCAGTATCGACCCCTATAGTTGGGCTTGCAGATACATCTGTTACACTCACAGTCACCCTGCTCAGGTCCGGAACATGCCATCGTACCATTCTTCCCAGTTTCTAGAAAGAGATGGGTGGTATTAGACAGAGCTGTCAGGCCATTGCTCTTACCACAGTTCTCGCGCGCTTGAATGAAATGAGAATAGGGTCAGGACAATTATGCTATGACAGAGACGGAGAGTCCAGGCACTATAGGTGGTACAGAGAGGTTACATATGGTGCTAGGGAATATCTTGGGTGGTGAGTGTGCCCTCACACTCTCTACAAGTACCACATCTGGGTATACATGACTCTCTATAAGTATCATATCTCTCTGGTAGTATTCGGACCCAACATTGTGTCACCTCTCTTATAATTCCACTGAACCTGGTTACCATTCCTGGAATACCCAGTCCCAGCCAGGATAATGCGCTCTGTGTGAGCATGTGATAGGTTTCAGGGGCCCTCAGGGTGTTACGGGGCGCGGTGAAACAGGGTCGAGCAAGGCAAGGTATTACTAACTTAGCAGCTTTTTCTACTTGATATGGAACATGGGGATTGGGCAATGGGCCCGAAGTAATACTTACTTACCTTATTCGACCCTGTCTCACCGTGTCCCTATTTACCCCGTCCCTTTACAAATATAAACAGGTTAGAACATTAACTTACCACCGTCAGGGTTAGGGTTGAAACATTTATCCTGTGCTAGTTCACAGTCGCACGCCTTGCCCTCCGTAGTGGCAGTTTTGGGGACCCCATACTTAGTCTCATCACACCTGCACTCCCCGCAATGACAGTTTCCCAGCCCACTACATATCTCTCCATTCCCTCCCTTGGGGCATTCGTAGTTGGAACACTCGCAGAACTCACCATACCTGATATGGAGGGAGAGAGTGTTGTTATAGCAGCTGGTAAATGGAGAGAGAGGGTGTTGTTGCAGCTGGCAAATGAAGAGAGTGTGTGTTGTTACAGCTGGCAAATCAAGAGAGAGGGTGCACTGCAAATCAGGGTTATTTAGCTCTTTACTCAACCAGCTAAGGTTCATTATGCCCAGATGCCCTATATCCTGTTCAACTACTGCAACACGGGCCTACCTGACGTATGGTAGCTCAACTCCAGGGGGAGTCTGGGGGTTTCTGCAGACACATTTCCCACACTCGCACCGTCCTTGTGATGAACAAATCTGGGACAAGTAGAGAGAGATATGAGTTAGGTTTGAATTGGTCCAGTACGATATCACCCGACCATACACAACGACCAGGCATGGCAGGCAACAGACTAAAGTTCAGGATGTGATTTATAGTTTATATTATTACTAGCGCACCCATTGGGTGCGCCTCAAGTAAGGGCTTTTTGATAACCCACCCGGCTTCGCCGGGTGGTTCTTTTCGCCCCTTTCAACGTCAATAACACGGTTGCCATGGCAACTGAATTGGTAACTATGGGGACTGGCCTGTTAAAAGTCATTTGAAATATTAAGAAACTTCCATTGGAAGTTCCAAAAGTGTGAACAGCAGCTTTACAGCTTTGGTCATATGAAGTGTTTTATGAAGGAGCACTGTCGCGTAGAAACGCACTGAACGAACGGCCATCACGACGTTCATCTCCAAATTATAATAGAGATAGTTTTACACGTGTGTGTTATTACCAAGTTAGCACCAGGTGCCATGCAAAGGGTGTCCTTCTTCTGGAACCTGTCACTGCACTCACAATCATCCCCGAAATAGGGAGGTCTACACTGACAGGAGCCACAGACAGCATCACCCCGACCACTTACCAAGTTAGCACCAGGTGCCATACAAAGGGTGTCCTTCTTCTGGAACCTATCACTGCACTCACAATCATCCCCAAAGTAGGGAGGTCTACACTGACAGGAACCACAGACAGCATCACCCCGACCACTTACCAAGTTAGCACCGGGTGCCATACAAAGGGTGTCCTTCTTCTGGAACCTATCACTGCACTCACAATCATCCCCAAAGTAGGGAGGTCTACACTGACAGGAACCACAGACAGCATCACCCCGACCACTACAGAAATCCTGACCGTCCTCCGATACTGGGATAAGGAAGGGTAACTGAGTTAGAGGGAGGTCTTGTTGTGTGAGGGGAAAAGAGAGGTAAAGGAGTTAGGGAGGCTTGGTATAAACCTCATATTTATGTCCCTGGCCCTCGCGAGTCGCGATCGCTCTATCTCTCTTCCTCTCTCTCTGTCTCCCTCTCTCTCTCGCTTTCAATTTACCTGGTGAGTTGTCATAACAATCACAGTTGCAGTTGTGGGTGATGTTAACGAAGACAGTGTTGAAGCCAGGTATTATTATTGGGACAATCTTCCAGGGTAGTTTCTCATCCTTACACTCCTCCAGGGTAAACGTCACCTAACACAGAAGGAATTAGATTGGATGAAGGATGATGTAGATACTAGAGATATTGGGTAGGGTAAAGGTCACCTAGCACAGAAAATGCAGGGATGATGTAGTCTACAGACATGTGTGTAGAGATGTGGAGGAGGGATTGCGGAGAGATTTTGGATGTAGAATTAAGCAAACCAAGGCCATGTAATGCAACATAACACGGCGTCATACACATTTTTATTTGGAATTTCTATCTGGGATTTCTATTTGGAATTTCTATCTGGAAGAACCGCACGTGCAGATGCGCCGCGCCGCGGCTCAAATTCACGTGCGAGATTAAAGAGAGAGACGCACATTAACGTTGTACGTTTGTCTCTCACTCTCTCTTGAAAACCCGCACGTGCAGATGCGCCGCGCCGCGGCTCAAATTCACGTGCGTGTTATACAGATTCTGACAGAAAATACGAGCACAAAATTCCATATAAAAATGTGTATGACGGAGAGGAGAATCAATACAACATGATTCGACTTGTTTAGTTTGCAGTTTGTGTGTTCATGGTTGATCGATTGTTGACTATGACCACCTACCTTGAAGTGGACCTCCTCCCCGTATTTGACATTGGTACACCCATTAGGAACGGACTCGTCACACAGAGGCTCTATCTCTATCTGATAACTATGGGAAGAGAGAGTAGGAATCAGGGGGTGGGATGCCGGGCGAGAGGGATCACAGGGGGATAGAGACTGAATTATATTTGGAGGGAATACTATGATAGACTAATCAATTTGAAAACATCCCTGCAGTGATCTAGTGGGATCTAGTGGGATCTAGTGGGATCTAGTGGGATCTACCTACCCCAGATCATCCAAGATAACGAGGTTTATAGCTGAGGTGATCCTGTAGAGGGCGTCTCGAACCAACTCAACAATGTTACTAGAATCCTGCAGAAATGGGGGAGTTTTGAGACTTAGAAATGGGTATAATTGTGGATTGATCAATTGTAGTCAATAATATAGTTACAAGTGGGTACCGGGAACTAATCCTGCAATATGTTAGAACTAGCTGTCAACTCACTTCAGAGAGAAGCCCAACTTCAGAGAGCTGAGTCATGTGATCACTCAGATCTTTATACAGATCAATATACTCGCTCCCAATGGCGAATATAGGAATAATGTTCTTTCGGATCAGCATCTGGTTAACCTGGAACAACATTGAGAGTGGTGTTAGCATGTGGTAAGAGAGGATGGAAATACAACCTACCCTTCGATGCAACTAATTATGCCCATCATAAACTACGATTTTGCTCAACAACTAGAAAACTCAACAGTACTTTAGTATGCAGCTGGTATCATACCTGTTCGATAGCGGGATAGTCCTGTTCCTCTGCTCTGTTGTAGTACTTGTCCTCCCCATCCAGGGCACACCGTCCACTGTTGGGCTCCACCAAACCTGGGAGAAAGGGAATATGATGTAGGGATATGAGTCGCAAAAAGTAGGCTCCTCCTACAAACCTCAAACAAACTACATCTACTAACCTGCCAGTTTGCCGTCCCCTGCAATATGAATCCCAGCATCACTAGCATAGATCACAATCTTCCTGGACTTCTCTCTGAATCCTGGGTATGAAAAAAGGAAAGATTTGACAATTTGCGCGATACGACCCCCTCTCACCGGTTAGAACTCCTAACCTAGTCTGCTCAACTCAAGATGACATGTCCTACTTCTACCTACCTATTCGGTTATCGCAAGATGCCACCTGCAGCAGCGCCTCAAACCCTCCCTCTGGGTAATCCACATTAGAACTGACGTGGAGGTCATTCAGGGTGTTCTCAAACGTCTCCAGAGAGGGCCTCAGGGACATCTCATTTCGGAAGGAGTACGCAGGGGGACACTTGTCTATCTGGGGTGATAGTTGTGTTTATGAAGGAGCACTATGACATGAAGTGGAAGCTAAATGTTTGGTTTGGTGGAGAGTATCAGTGCATCACGTACCACTGCATTGTTTTTTGAGGGAGGCAGATCGGAGTGACAAGGGTTCTCTAGTTTCACTGGATCTGTGTAGGAGTAGGGGGCAACATTCTTGTCAATAAATGTACCGAACCCTATCGTGTAATTCTCTGATACCTGAACACACATGGGGTTATAGAGCGAATTCAGAAATAGAGTGAAATAGAGATCTAGAGAGTAGAGATTGGAGGGCGACGGGATGTTTGAGATCTTGAGAGGGTTGACCCACATAGCGAAAGTGAAGTGGGAGGAAATTACCCACTCACCTGTATAGTAGAGTCGATAACTACATCGACCTCTCCCAATTGTTCCAGTTTTTGTCACATCTGTTTGGAGCCTCGACACGACCTCTAAACAGGTGTTACTTTTTCACAAACTGTTTTCATCTTGGTGTAATCAGCAGTTGAAATGTTGTTAATCATAACAAAAACCTAACTATTTTTTTTCAACTTGGGGTAAAACCATGGGTGTCAAAAGTTAGCTCTAGGTCCCCTGAGTAACCATCCGGAGACTCTAAGAGATATTTCAAGCCGTTCTCCTGTAATCATTAATCCCGGTAGAGCACATATTTGAGTATGGACGTACGTGCAATTGCCTACAACCTCAACTTTAATGTATAATGTTAATGTGCGTCTCTCTCTTTTCTCCCCCTTGAGAAAGAGTTATCTCGCGCGGCGCAACCGCACGTGCGGTTTTTCCAGAGAGAGTGAGAGACATACAATAACATGTAAACAGCCTGCCAGCGCTCACGTACGTCCGCATTGTATTTTTTTCTCCACCGGGAATAATGATTACGGGAGAACGGCTTGAAATATCTCTTAGAGTCTCCGGATGGTTACTCAGGGGACCTAGAGCTAACTTTTGACACCCATGGTTTTACCCCAAGTTGAAAAAAAATAGTTGGGTTTTTGTTATGATTAACAACATTTCAACTGCTGATTACACCAAGATGAAAACAGTTTGTGAAAAAGTAACACCTGTTTAGAGGTCGTGTCAAGGCTCCAAACAGATGTGACAAAAACTGGAACAATTGGGAGAGGTCGATGTAGTTATCGACTCTACTAGTAATAACAAGTGAACTACAGAAATACTGAAATACCTTTTTGAACTCTTCAGTGAGATTACGGGCCAAGAACTTTAGATTTTCCAGATCATCCCTCATAGAGTAGGAGAAGTCCATCAAGTAGTAGGAGTCTATAGGGTAGTTCTTGGCTGGCCTGTAATTTGTAGTTTAGAGATGCATACCAATCCAATTATTTATACTTAAATTAGTAATCAAGAGACTAATATAGTAATCAAGAGACTAATATCTAGCAGATCTTACTTGACTTTGATGATCTGACTGACGGGGTCTTTAGCTCTGAGGTTGACACTAAACCGTGTTGGTGTCACCTGGTTTATATCATCCAGAACATGGGAATACGCTGGGGAAATGGAGGAGGGTTAACATATCATATGGCCCAATATTAGCCAGACTATAACGACGCTTTGATATAAGAAATGAGTTCGAAATAATGAACTGATTACTGAACCTTGTACTTACTTTCCTTGACTGTGACGCTACTTTTAAAGTTGATTTTACTAGGACATGTGGCGTTCACATACCAGGCACCCTCCACATAGCAGGGATTATGGGGCCAATCTGGCTCTGGACACCTGGGGAAGAACATGACTTTATCTGATTTGATAAAAGACCTGGATGTATTTGGGCTTTGACATGAAACCATAACCATGTAACTGTTTAGTACGGCCGGGGGAGGTAGCAAGCAAGGCCTTATATATAGGGCTTCCTAGGGGGGGGGGGGGGAGGGGGTGGTTGTAAAAAGTGCTAGAACCTACCAGGCACACTGAGAGTAGTTACGAAGACACTCATTACAATCCTTTATTAGGTTACAGTGATCAAACGTTGCACCGGGCTGAATGTAACACGACAGGAATACCTGCAGGGTTTTATCAAAATATTAGAGTCACTTTATAGGGATCAAGCAATCAATCAAGCAATAATAATAATAATAATATTCATACTTATATCCTGCCCATATTCTACAGGGACAGCAGAGCTTTACAGATGCTGCCACTGGAGGAAACTCAGAACAGTGACCGATCAGACTTACAAAAACTACAAAAGATAAACAGAGAATCCTCCCATTTCTCCCCATCCTGTGAAATACACGTGTCAGGAAGATGAACGTGTCACCTAGTCGGCACCGGGTATAACAGTTACCAATATCACTAAAACTACAAGTTACACAAGCTGTAGCAAGTAGAACACAAGGTCACTATTATAGCAGTACAAGGTACCAAGTACAACACAAGGTAGGAAAGGTAGAAAGTTCTCACAGTGAAAACCACAAAAAGTAAGGTATCTCAACAACAGTGCTCAACAAGGTATCTCAACAACAGTGCTCAACAAGGTCAAGAAGGCTTACACAACTCTACAGCTCCCTATAAAGTTCCTAAGTGATTTAGAGGGGTTGAGACAAACCCCTACCACACCCGATCAGGTATTTCAGTAGACAGAAATGCAAATGATACATGCTCCGGAAGCACACAACTGATATTCATGTAGATCTCAATTTGTTATAGCTGCAGTAGATACAAGATACGCGTCAAAAAGCGGAAGTGATTGCAAAACTGGTAATTGCTGTAAAAAGTACACGCCTGCAAACACGCCTTCTATACTAACTGGTAACAATTCAGTCACCTCCTCGAGCTGTTAAATAGTACTGATACAGACATGGATGGAGAGAGATGACCAAACGAGCATCGCGACATAGAGTTCTCAGGTTGCCGAACTCTGAAGCTGTCTAATTACTGGTTGGTTTTAACAAGAGTAATTAAAAGATTCGTGAGAACAAAACTAATATATCAAGTTCAAAATCATATTAATAATTAAGATAATCACCCTAATAATACAAGGAAAGAGAGAGAGAGAGATAAATAGATGACAGGTTCATGGACAGTACAAGTTGTTGAGAAATGTCTGTGTGCGAGTGTGTGCAACAGTGCACACTTGCAAGCAGGGGTTATTCAATTAATTGTCCGGTTCCGTTTCGCGCGTGACCCAATTACCCCCTCTGATTGGCTGACACTGGGTCACGTGATCTGAATACTGCGCTCTGATTGGTTAATAGTGCAGGTCACGTGATACGCTGAGAGAGTCGGGGATTGAAACTAGCCCAAACCGTGCATGTGTGTGTAGGGGCACATACAGCCTTGTTCCAGTTGTTGGAATTATTATAGTGGAACAGTTATGAGGCGAATAGAGATGAAGCACTTACTTAGTTTAAATTGAGAATGTACATACTATGCAGGACACGGCTGGGTAGAGTTGAGAGGAACCACTACTTCCTTTTCCAACTCTACTACTCCAAGCACTAAGCAGGAAACAAAACTAGCTCCCTTCACTCCCAAATAAAACTATTTCAGGACGAAATGACGAAATGTGATCACTAAGGAATGAGATCAGACACCGAACTATGTGCGTGTTCAGTCACACTATGTACATATCCAGTGTGAGAATGAGATTAGTTTTTTTCCCATCCCCTTCAGCGTCATTCCATCACAGTATCTTCTTTTTCACATGGTAGCACCTCACACTCTCGTCTGATTCCTTAGCCAAACTAATATATCAGCAGAGCTATTGAGAGACACACATCTACACAGAGTGAAACCATAATTTACAGAGCTGGCTCTAAAAATTCAGACCCTTCAACACAAAGTTATATCTCATGGGAAACTAAACATATTCGGGGGCTAATAAACCCCTGTGTCACCCTGTCCGATAGACATATTATATGGAGTTGGATTCATAGAGAGAACTATCAATACAACTACGGTTTTGAGAAACAGGTTCTACATCTAGACGTGTAGGAAAATTAGGGCCGGTCCGAAATAGCACGACTATAACAGGATGTCGGAGGGAAGGAGGAGAGAAGAGAAAGAGAAAAAGGAGGGAGAGAAAAAGGAGGGAGAGGGGAGGAAGACGTGAAGTTGATAGAATGAGGAAGGACTCAAAAACGAATTGTTCACACTTCCACTGTATTGCAACAGGTGTGTAGTTCCAGTCTAAATTTCACATGTCTCTGTCACGATAAATTACTGGTAAAAAACTGTCAGTTGCCAAACAAAAGCAAACACCAGAGTGGGTCTAACTAGTGATTTATACAAGGGTCTGCACATTAGCAGGATTTTACAGGATGTATTTCACACAGAGGAAGTAAACAAGAATCATCGCACTACATTTGGCGTGAGAGAGGGGCTGAGAGAGAGAGAGAGAGAGAGAGAGAGAGAGAGAGAGAGAGAGAGAGAGAGAGAGAGAGAGAGAGAGAGAGAGAGAGAGAGAGAGAGAAAGAAAGAGATGCGTAATGATGTGGGGTAAGATCCCGTCCGCACCATTAACTCATTATGTCACGTGATCTTTTCACACATCTTGCAATTAACAAATGTGTGCCCAAACCAAATGCTGCTGGAGAGAGAGGAAAGAGAGAAAGAGAGGGATAGAAAGAAAAGAGAGGGGGAGAAAGAGAGAAGAAAGAGAGACAGGCAAACCTATAAATCGTTTCTCACCCATCTCTTTAAATCAAAACAATTTCCTCTCACCTCAATCTAGCTCCCCATTTCCTTGACGAGTAACACGCGGTCAGATTTATCAAGAATTGATAGTAATTTGGAATGCCCCGAATCAGGCTCAACAGTGATATGAAGTGACATGAAATGAGGGATCAAAATTCAAAACTGCACGTGCATGCTGCGTACGCGCAAGGGCTGGATAACGAGATATGAGATGGCGTGGGAAAATCTGAGAGCGTGGGAATAATTGGAGCGAAATGCGAATAAAATGATAGTTTTCGGAGACCTGTTATGGGATTCATGAAATATGTTTTAGATTATAAATATAGTTTTAGTTCACACGAGGTTGTCCTACAATCTAACTGTCTGTTTAGTTCAATCTACTTCTATTGAGTCTTGAGTCAGAATTATTGTCTTTTTCATTCAGGCAATCATTTCTAATGAATCGTCCTGACTATATCCACTCATAATTAGAGGTGTCCTTTCAACCATGAGTTAGTTAGTAATCCGCTCCCTCCGCCATGATATCATGGAGAGCCTCATCCACCACACCACTCAGATCCCCAGCTCCATCCCAACACCAGTCATCCACTTTACCCACCTCATGCACAGTAGACCCGTGAATACCAGCAATACAATAGGCACACGACTGAGAGGAGGAAGGCAGAACCATCTTCCCAACCATCTTCCCTCTCTTGAACTCCATACCCCCTGCAAAATCAGCAGTCATATTGCCTCTATCAACCACCATCACTGCACCCCAAAGATGACTCTTGTAGTCAATAGGTGCCCCATATTTACATGCGTCCCATTCACACTTCACCTTCACGTAGTTATACCCTGCAACACTCTTGCTCCTGGCCCGGGAACCAAGGAGTTTGAAACTCCAGGGAGATTGGGCACATTGAAGTGCAACCTGTTCCCCATTAGTACAGGGTATACCGTTAGTTCCATACTCCCTCCAGGTACATTCATCAGATGTATCAGCACCCTCACAGTTGATCTCAGTTGCGCCATAACCCCCCACAGCTGCTAGCTCTTTCTTCTTCCTTACAAAGTTGGAAGGTGCCACCACCTCACCATATGGAAACCCAAAACTCTCACAAATCAGTTCAGCGGCCCGGGCACCAAAACCATCATCACATACCACACCGGGGATGGAGTAACTACCACCCTCCTCCATCTTCATACCCGCCAAGATACCACCTTTACACCCTGGGTCTGATGCAGTGCACCAGCCGGTACCGTTGTAGAACGTGAGGAGGACATCAGATATAGGGTGGGTGGAGTTACCACCATCACTCCCCTCTCCGTCACCATTATCACCATCATCACCATCATCACCCTCATCACCATCACCATCATCACCATCATCATCATCACTAGTAGGACAAGACTCACCCTCCACAACACAGATGTCGTCAGAGGGGCAGAATGTTCTGCTGATGTCAGTATCCCAACAACTAACAGGCTTGTTTACATAGTTTGTGTATTGTCCCACATAGTTGCCTGGAGGGGGATAAAGAATTCAATGTCAATCTCAGATTTTGTTAACTGGGTTAGCTAATTAATTAATTAATTATAGTGAATTAACATATTGATATGTGTTGTTACCTGGGTTTCGGTAATTGCAGCAAGTGAACATCTTGATTCCAGAACTAGACCCCTGCTGAGCTGTAGAGGCACACCCGATACTTGTGGAGCCAGACCATACCATCTGGCAAGGGATGGTTGTTGGTTAGAGAAATGTGGTATTTTGTTAGCCCAGGGGGACCTCACAGAGCTACTGCAATATTGGTATTACAAGACCTATCATGGTAATTGGTACCCGTGTGTGATTGGTATGAATTCAGGGGTTACAAGTACGGTACCTGTGTGAAGTGACCGATAGTATTTCCATCAGGTGAATCTCCAGTATCAAAATCATAGTCAGCCATTTCATTATACCAGCCGAACACGCCCTGCAGTAATCATATAGGTATCGTTATGGAGTGAAAGTAAATAGAAATTAGTTTTCCCACTGTACTCGTCAGAGTGCCAGGGTTTTGATAGGGTCAATCTAAAACAATCTCATGGTGTCATTTTACTGGTTCGTACCGTCTGGAAAGCAGCTTGAAGAGAGCTCTGAACGGAGGATGCATCTACATCGGCACTGCTCCAAGACATTGCTAAATTCTCACCAATCCTGGGACGTGGTGATAGATCATTGATAGATAGATAGATCATAGTGATAGTAATTGGAGCAATCCTTGCTCCCCTGATCACTCACAACTACTCCCCTAACTCACATGAGATCTCCTCTAAGGGGTATATCCCCAACCTGCTCCCCACTCCATGGTGAATGCTCCCAAGCATCATTTTCTGCGAGATAATCACACCACCTCTGTGCAAAACTGGCAATATCAGCATCCCATGTCAGGTTGCCAGCGTTGTGGGCTGCACGTGCCGCGTTGTGATAGGATACTGCCAGATATTCCGCTGACGTAGCTGAAGGGGAGCGGGAGATATGTGTGTGATGAAATAGAGATGTGTGATGAAATAGAGAGATGTGGATTAATGGGATTCTGATCTCAAAGAACCAAACATAGTGCTGTGCAATCTCACATATCAACATTCTTTTTTAATTCCATATCCAGTACCTACCATCTAGCTGGGTTATAGTGTAGCTACTGTCAGCCTGGCCTGGTTGGACTAGACCCAGCAGCAGAAATACTGCCATTGAAGCAAACATGGTCTGAGAGGTACAAATGTGTGTCAAGCAACTCAGAACTGGATCATAGACTCTGCAGTGCGGCTTTTGTCACTGAGATTCTCTCTCTCTCTCTCTCTCTCTCTCCCTCTCTCTCTCTCTCTCTCTCTCTCTCTCTCTCTCTCTCTCTCTCTCTCTCTCTCTCTCTCTCTCCCCCTCTAATTTCTCAGGGACACAAGTACAATTGTCGCGTTCACGTGAAGAGTTTTACCAACGTGCACAGACCTATTACATGTCCGGTCTGATATCAAGCAATATAAGGGACCGCCACCGCAGTGCTACTTTGTAATATTATAATGGTAAAGGAATCCGTGTAGTGATTCCATGGCAGAATGATCCATTAGGCAATATTGTGCTTGTAATCCACTAAAAGGGTACGATTCATACTACGAAAAGGGATCACACTAGCAGATGGGTACTGCAGCAGGTATAACTTCAACTTCCGTGGGTTGTTCGGAATAGTACAATTGCCTTATGTAAACACGACTTTCAGTCTTCTACTGATATCATTGGCCTCAATACCGTGGGGTTCAGAAAGCAGACTCTTTGTCAGTGATTGATGTTATCAAGACGATTCTTCTTCCGACATGACGTACGGCACCTTGCAGTAAAATCCAGATTACCTACCCACACAAATAAACTTCATGTTTCATCAGTCCAAAATTATACTTATTTCACTATTAACAAGATACATGTATCACAACTCACACATGGGGAGTGAAAGAAGTGATTAAACAAGTGTGTAAAAAAGGTGATCACAATTGTAATAAGTTGATAAACAGAAAGAAATTGCACGGTATAGTTTCGTCGATTATCGACATTATCATGAATCGGCAAAGTTGCAAGCATATCTGATGAGAGGATTGTAGACACAGATATTATCGTAAAATGTCAGAAGAAACCCAGACCAGCAGCATCTCCATGCAAAGAGTCATTGTCCTGAAGGTGTATCACACATGTGGGGATGGAAATAAGTAGGGAAGCCCCCTCCCCTGCGTTGTTCTATCGTTCCCAAAGAGTCATTGTTCTATTTCTGGCATGTCACGTACTCATCCTCAATATCACAATACCTGGGCAGGCACCATCTCCACCTGCAGGAGAGATATTAAATATCAATTGTAGACGAGGCCAAGAAAAGAGTTTGTAAAAAGTTATGCAGCAAATCCTTGTCAGATTACGCGACCCGGCCGGCTCGCGGAGCCGCACCGGGCCTCCGCCCTCCGGCCCGGTGCGAAGCGAGGGTTACGAAAGTAACAAGCAAATCCTGGGAGACGTGATGGCATTGTCAGAGCATTGGCCTGGCCTTATTCCCATTTCTCTCAGTGCGAGAAATGTAGTCAGAGCATTGGCCTGACAATGATGGTAAACTTTGAAAAACTGGAAGTTCAGTTATAGTGGAGGCAGTATGGTGTCACTGTCTGACGTCACATACCTTAGTTTTTTACCGTCAGCAGCACATTCACCAGGATAGTCCCAGGTAGTACACTCACAAGGTACAGGGGCCTGTCCGCTCTCCTCAGGGACTACTATTGGCTCCTCATCAGCTGTACTCTGCACCCTGCCTCCAGTTGTTGAATTACTCAACCAGTCTCCAGGTTCCAGTACCCCAGGACTGAAATCCAGCTGACAAAACTGCAAGGATCTGGAGGGAGGGATTGGAAAATACTCATGGGACACATGTACCAACTTATAGGTCTAGCTGTACCAACTATTATGGGTCTAGCAATACTGCAGATCTCCTATTACAGTCGGACCCCGATTTAGGGACACCCTCGGGGGAAAGGCTCTTGTCCACTAAATCGGGGTGTCCACTAAATCGGGGTCAAATAATGTTACTTTCCTATATCGGGGGAAAAATCCTGTCCCTAAATCGGGGTGCCACTAAATCGGGGGCCCCTAAATCGGGGTCCGACTGTACTATATAAACACATCACGCGACCTACACATGGGGGATGAGATCAGGTCTGACAGTCCAGTGAAGCAACTTGGGGGTGGTGTCCAGACAAATGAAACCACCACATCGCTCTGGAGAGAGAGGGGAGTTCAGTGTTAGTGGTGGGGGTGGTGTCCAGACATATGAAACCACCACATCGCTCTGGAGAGAGAGGGGAGTTAGTGGTGGGAGTGGTATCCAGACATATGAAACCACCGCATCGCTCTAGAGAGAGGGGGGAGTTCAGTGTTAGTGGTGGGGGTGGTGTCCAGACATATGAAACCACCACATCGCTCTGGAGAGAGAGGAGAGTTCAGTGTTAGTGGTGGGGGTGGTGTCCAGACATATGAAACCACCACATCGCTCTGGAGAGAGAGGGGAGTTCAGAGTTAATGGTGGGGTGGTGTCCAGACATATGAAACCACCACATCGCTCTGGAGAGAGAGGGGAGTTCAAAGTTAGAGGGACCCGACATATCGAACAAATGAATTTGCAGGATGTACCATGCAACATGTATTGTGTTAGGACACCGAGATTGGAACACAACGCAGCTTTACCACTCCTGATAAGCTGATTTGACTCATGTGGGACTCATTACTCACGAATAACTTTGAGGGGGTTCCACACCCACCACATTACTCACGAATAACTTTGAGGGGGTTCCACACCCACCGTCCAGAGTTAAACTGAAAGAAGCACCCCTCAACACCCTCCTCTCCGCCATATTTAGGAATATCTTGCAGAACCTCGAGATGCCCACGAAGACCATACTGTGGAGGGGGTAGTTTTAAAAAACAAAATCGCTTGTATCGATGTATGAGGCCTGCTTTGTTTGATACTACCTTGGGGCCTGAGTCCGTCTTGGGTCGCTCATACACTGCCATCCCAGTTTTCAGCATCCTTTCTTTGTCTGTGTTGGCAGTTTTCACAGCAGTTGAGGAGCCTTTCTTTGTCTGGGGGTTCCTATAGTGTTGGTTAGATTTGATAAGAGCGGTTGCCATGGACACGAACCACTTTACAAGATTACCTGTTGCTAGGTTTTACCGTCTCACTGGCTGTTGTGACTGAAGATGTGATACTATAACTAGTAGTACTACCAGCTATATCTGTACCAGTTATATCTGTACCAGTTACTGTTTCTGTTACTGTTTCTGCAGTAGTAGCAAGGGAGTCGGTGTTGGTGGTTGCAAGTACTAAACATGGTACAAAGACCACAGTCAACAAATCTAGCAATCTCATAATGTGACAACGCGGCATGTAGATTTTCAGTGACAGCTCTTGTTTTGTCTGGACCCTCCTCCGAGTAAAACACATTGTTTTAAACTTGACATGTCTTTTGCAGTGGGTATAGATTTGCAATTTAAAATAATAAATTAAGCTCATTAACAAAATCACTACAATCACAATCATTGATTAATCAGAGTCTATTATAGAGTCTTCTGCAGTGTTTGTTTTCTCGCTCTTCTTGCGACGTGATCTTCACAAAACTTCACAAATCTAAAAAGTCACTAAAGTGGTCCTTATTTGTACTTGTAGACTTTCTCCCTTGGACAGATCAATTCTAGGACCCTCTGGTTGGTACTTGGTCGTATTGCCTTCATCAGTTTCCTGTTTTCTTGCACTTTGCCCTCCGGTTTTGGAACCAAACCTAACAAAGTCAGTGGCTTAATAAACAAAGACGGTGGTTTAAAGACAATACCATGATGGCAATTAGAACGAGGTTGATGATGATAGAAATTAAGGTAGTGTATAGATTCTATTATACCTGGACTTGTATCTGGGCTAAGTTGAGTTCCTTAGCTAAGTTACATCGCTGGTTCGGGGTCAGGTAGGGATGTTTCTGAAATGTCTTCTCCATATTCAACAACTGTTCCCGGGAGAATGTTGTCCGGCGTTTCCTAGACTTCATAAACCCTGCAATTAGTTTGATTATTTAGTGAACGACAGTCTATGAACGTTCATACTTAGTTCTTGAACTCAATGTATAAATTTAAAATCCATCTTAAAATATAATAATCACGTACCGTGCTTCCCCAATCCAGATGCCACAAAAGTCGTCCAGTTGAGAGCTTGCGGACCAGTCACAAAATTAGGTCCAAAGTTATTAACCAACTGCTGTTAAAACAGTGATCGTTAAATAAGAAAAACTATAGGACGCTGGCTAGTTAGGCCGGGGGCTAATCTAAGTACCCTTTCCCCGATGAACCCCCGTCCTAGCCCGGGCAAAACAACCCTCTCTCCCTCTCTTTTTATCAGTTCATCTCTCTTTTTCTTTTCTAACCTCTGCTAGATTCCTGATGAATGACATCTGTTCAAGAGAGGGATGTCCCATAACAGTGGGCTGCTCTGATGGATCAGAAAGGATGGACTGTTGAGGGCCCATGGTAGAAAGTGACGTCTTCCCAAGAGATTCAATATTTTCTGGGTCTGCTAAAAAGAATAAAAAACAGTTTAACTCTCAAGTACAAAACTAAACTTAGTAAGTTGTTCCTTAGAATTAACTATTTTTTCCCTGCCCGGGTGAATGCCGAAGGCATTCACCCGGATGATCTTTTTAGCACGCACGTGCTAAAAAGATCATTCAGGGTTTAGAAATCAGCAGATCGTGGAGTTAACTAAAAGTGTCCGTCCGTCCGTCCA
Organism: Hormiphora californensis; assembly: GCA_020137815.1. Taxonomy (NCBI): domain Eukaryota; kingdom Metazoa; phylum Ctenophora; class Tentaculata; order Cydippida; family Pleurobrachiidae; genus Hormiphora; species Hormiphora californensis. The sequence goes on from CM035359.1 coordinate 7,214,058, forward strand.
CCGTTACACATAGTAACAAAGCCTGCTCCTTCATAAAACTTTCAGCTCACACTTTGTTGATGCAACAAAGGAAATGATTAAAACACACTGTGGCGCGCAATTACTCACTCGTAACACTTCCTACTTTCACCTGAAATCACTTTGGGTACCCTACAGCCGTACCATGACGTGGTAGCAAGTCTTCTAAGCATGAAACTACTATCACACAATAGTGTGACTGGAGTTAAGATCAGGGTATAGGTATTGGTAAAGTTGAAGCACTTGGTAACCAACTAGGGTCTCCTAAGCAACTGTCTTGGTTATCATAGCAACTGCCTTGGTTACCATAGCAATTGCTTTGATTACCATAGCAACCACCCTGGATACCATAGCAACTAACATCGTATCAGCCAAAAATTGCTCTTTGAGTGCAAAATTCATCCGGAAATCCAGTTTTAAAGCTTAGTCATCAATTTTACACCCATCTGGGGCAGGGAAACACCGCATTATGAATACATAATGCAATAATTCTTGTTAAACAACTTACATTTTGTATCTCTCGTTGCTGCGTCAAGAATTCTGGTGATGGAAAAGGGGTGAACAGTCATGGCTCCTTGCATTTTGTACTATAGAAGAAAGGGAATCAAATATAAATTATCGTCAAACCTCAAAATGAGAGGTGAGAGAAGGAAACGGGAGATAAGTATTATTGCAAAAGAGAGTTGAGGGAAGGGAAGATAATTTATGTTATGATTTATACCAGTGCGCGACATAGAACACCATTTCGGGTAGTGCACCACTATACGTGCAGCAGGTTTTGTTAACACAAAATGAATTACTAAATTCTGCAGAATTGTGAGCTTATTGTTCATATCGTGATAAAAAACAGATTACTAAAATTCTAGATTAATACTAGATTAGAGGCCTGGGTAAAGAGGTTACTGATTCTGGGCCTTTTTTCGTAGAAATAAGGCCACTGCTAGGCCGAGTGTTAAAAACGATTTTCAAAGTATTACGTTCTAAGTAGATTTATAATCTGAGGTTTTTTTAATGAGGTCTGGGCTGGAGGTTGCTCAAAACAGATGATTAGTATGACACCAATGATAAAAAACGATTTAAGGGCAAAGTAATAAAATCTATCTCTCTCCATTTCTCACAGAGATGATAATCGAGAGAGAGCCGCCATTTTCACCAGATGGTGGGTGAGCCCAAAGATCAAAACTAAATGAGCGAACTAGTCGGTTACTACTCAGGGGTGCTCCTGGGAAAGAGAAGAGAGAGAGAGAGAGAGAGAGAGAGAGAGAGAGAGAGAGAGAGAGAGAGAGAGAGAGAGAGAGAGAGAGAGAGAGAGAGAGAGAGAGAGAGAGAGAGAGAGAGAGAGAGAGAGATCTAACTTGTGTCTTTCAATCATCTCCTCTCTATCTCTGCTGGTGCAAGGTGAAATGAGAGGCCACGTGCAGTCAATGTTTTTGATGCTCAACTCACGTGGTTTATTTTCAATCCAAACACAGCCCCCTCACCCTCTCTCTCTCACACACTCTCCTGCTCCCTCTCACACTCTCCCTCTCCCTCCCTCGATGCTGCACGCGGGGTTAAGTAATGGGTGCTCGTTTAATGGCTACTCATCCCTGAGCTACAGAAGTATCACGTGATCTCATCACGTGATCAATTTTTGGTCCCCAATCAAAAAGAGTGGTATGGCTAATTCATTACAGCTCCCTCCAGAGAAGGAGAGAGAGAAAGATAGAGTAGTGAGAAAGAGAGAGAGAAGAAACTCTCTCTATCAATCTTCTCAACACATGTGCACTTGAGGTCGCTGATTGCTCAATTTAAAATCAGATTGAACACATGCGAGAACACACATTTCATTTTCTGGTAAGGAGTTTTATTTTACAAATACAATCTCGAAAGAATCGTCTCATCACAACTACAAGCCGAGTTCTAATCTTCGCTCTAGCTCTTGGATTTCATCCTGGTAATTTATTATTTCGAGCTGAAGATAGTTCTCTAACATCTTCTCATCTTCAGTCTTGTCATCCTCTTTGTCATCCTCTTTCTCATCCTCTTTCTCATCTTCTTTCTCATCCTCTTTCTCATCCTCTTTCTCATCCTCTTTGTCATCCTCTTTCTCATCCTCTTTCTCATCCTCTTTCTCATCTTCTTTCTCATCCTCTTTGTCATCCTCTTTCTCATCCTCTTTCTCATCCTCTTTCTCATCCTCTTTCTCATCCTCTTTCTCATAATTATCATCTTTTCCATCATCATTCTCATCAATACAATATCCGCATGTTTTGGCACATAAAGCAGCATTCTTTTTATTCCGTGGATGTGTGACTATTTTACTACGACACCAACCATGTTTCAACTGCACATTACAGTAGGAAGAATGACCCTCCTGATCGTGGCAGAGTCCAGCCGGGGGTGGAGTGGGCGGTGCAGTTGTTGGTTTGGGTGTTGGCTTAGGTGTTGGCTTTGGTTTGGGTGTCGGCTTGTACCTCAACTCTGAAAAGAGTGGAGTTGGGTCAAATTGTTTAGTCATGTAACCTTTCGGCCACTCCAAACTCTCAAGTAAAACCAGGAATTATAAATACAACGAAGCTTACCATCATCAAACTCCATGTCCTTGGCACAGCTAATCAAAGCAGACACGACATTGTCGTTATTTGGCTTGTCAAATAGAAAATGTTTGGATTCCGGTCCGGCAAATGCGTGGCTGGAGGAGTACAAACTGCACAACATCCTGTGGCCCCCGTAAGCAGAGAAAGCGACACACCCATACATATCCCTGCACTTGTCTCGGCACTCCTTTAAACCATTCTCAAAGCCCATCCGAGGTACTCCCCGCATATAAGTACCATAGTTGATTTTGTTTCTAAAGTAACAGCTTTCTTCACCTGCAAAAGTTCAAAGTTTTCAATATCCAATGTTATAACTATTGAATATTATTTTGACATTTGAAAGTAAAGTGATTAAACGTTAACGTTTGCAAATATCGGCAAACGGCAGATAGTCGGCAGTCGTGCAAAATGTTTTACCAGTTTTTGGAATGGGGTCTTCTGTGTTACATGTTCCACAGGTTTGCTTGCATCTGGATTCCTTCACGCTCCACATCTTGCACCTCCAATCTGTACTTTCTATATCTGCACACCATTCTTTATCTCTGTCCTCGCATCCAATTCTAGATTCATCTTCAGGCGGCTCAGTAGGGGGAAATGGAGTCTCATCCTCTGCAATAACATTCACAGTACCGAGAATCAGCAGAAGCAGTAAAACGCGAACCATGATAGCGTCACTCACCCACAGAACGTAACTCCAAAAGACTAAAGTGCTACTGCTCCGATTGATCCAGGAACCAAATACCCCCCTTTGCCATGGCAACGCCTCCGCAACCGGTCAAGCATGGGTTTTTGAAAGAGCGCGCGCGATTAAAATTCAAATAACAACTGTGCACTTTTATAGTAAGAAGTGCTGCGCGCGTCCCACTGAAAAGCTTATTGGAGGAATTGCCACTGAGACACAGATTTTAAACGACAAATTTGTTTATTATTTGGTAAAAATTGTAAATTGAAAAAAGTGAATTCGTTAAACATTGCTTGAAACACGATGAAACAGACAGGTTCTCTTTAAGAAGCATAAACTACACTGTCAATAATACTGGCATTTCTCTGCATTTCCTTATCAAGTAAATTTAGTTCCTGTCTAGCATTCGGTTCAGTGTGTCTCATATCTACTTGTACACCCACTGCATTTCCCTCACTTTCAATGTACCCATCCCAAGATTCCCTGTCACTCTGCTCATAGGGAAGAAATTGAATCAATCGAAATGGAATGGCTAGTGTCTGGTTGCACTTTGAATCAGTCTCAAACTTTTTGGGCTGATCTTTTCTCGGGTATTCAGTTGTGGGTAACTCCTTGTCAGCTTCTATACCACCAAGATCACGTGAGAGATTTAATGACAATTCAATGTCTCGTGGTGTTTCACATATCTTGTGTTCCTCTTCGAATTCTTGTGCTATTGACAGCTCAAGTTGTAGTGAGGGCGCGAGAAAATGTCCAAAGTGTCCGGGGAAGTCTTCAAAATCAGTAAGCTCAGCTTCAGAATTGAAAACTGAGGGGATCGGAGGTAGGGAGATGTCATCATCGGAGAAGTTTTCAATTGATGGGTGGTGGTATAGAGGTGGAACTGGCAGGTAAGCAGGTAGGTCTGTCTCCTGATATTGGATATCGGGTGATGTTGAAGAGGGAGAGATATATCTTGGAGTTGTGACGTCATCACGTGGAGTTGTGACGTCATCACGTGGAGTTGTGACGTCACTACGAGGGGTGCCACAACTGGACCCCTGATCTCTGGGAGGTGACATGTCAATTCGGAATGAGTTCAGAAGATGCTCCGTATCCAACTCTTCAAACAGTTCCTCCATCTTTCTCCTCTTTTCTGAAAAAGAAAGAAAATAGTTAGAAACCGAACTCAATAAAGGGAGGAATGTTAATCAAAAAAAGAAACAGTTGTTTTAACTCACCATCATTTTCGTATTGTAGAGTTGAAAATAGTTCATCCACTTCTCCCTCATCGAACTGCGGGATACTCTCACACGTCAACACACCTGTAGACATGGGAGATACTGTGATGATACTACCTATACTGTGATGTATCATGATGATGTATCACGATACCTGGTTTGGGTTGAAACAAAAACCTACCAACAAATCTACCGGGTAACAGACAAACAGACAAACAGTTGACAAACACACAAACAGGTGACAGACAACTACTGCAACTACGCACCATCAACATGTCTGTGGGGGTGACTACTGCATGGGTTGCCTGGATCTATTGAGCAGGAGGGTTTATTATCCTCTTGAGACCAGATATTCACCATTACCTAGTGGGAGAGAATGTGTGGAGTATTATCTACTACAGTCTGACCCCGATTTACCGGGCAATACCTGTTCCCCCGAGCATCCCATTAAATCAGTGTCCGCCAGTAAAACTAATTGATAGAATCGAATCTTTGATCTTCACTTTTCACAATTCTATCCGGCTTTCTAGAGCAGCACCAAGAGGCTCGCGGTATTCGTGTATCTCTGATCCATGCAATTATCTCTTCTCAAGCAATATCCCCCAGCTAAATAACTCTAGTACTCTCTCTCTCTCTCTCTCTCACATCCCTCTCTCTCTCTCTCTCTCTCTCTCCTGCCCCTATCATTTCATCACCCGTGCCAAGGCGGTTGCTAGGGTTACCCTTGGAAGAGCGAGACTCTCCTATTGTTGTTTGTAAGGAAATTGCATGATCCCATCTCTATAGCTGGGTTCTCAGTTCTTTCTCTCTCTCTCTCCCTCTCTCACTCACTTTCTCTCTCTCCTCTTGGTCCCTTGGATTTACGCTTACTGCAGTGTTACTATCTTATTAGATTTAAAGATCCATTGAGGGAGAGAGAAGAATATATATAAGAGGAGCGGAGCGACCTTACCAAAATTAGTTGTTGCTATGGTAACCAAGTAGGGATGGGAAGAAATAAAAAACCTAGTGGAGACGTTGTAAGCTAATTCACCAAAACTGAACTGAATGGAATGTTGCCTCAATCTACCTGGATATTGGAGGGGTCGATAGCACCAGCTCCAGAACAGGGTATATTGATAACATGGTAGTCACCTTCATCTGTCACCTGAAAATACAGATTTTATTAACACTGACACCAGCTTGAACTATTATATTACATCGTTGTTTTGATTTATTAACCAACCTCAGCAGTAGAGGTATTGGGTCTCTGAGATCTCTGATCAGGGAGTCGAGGTGAAAATGTTGATTTCCTTAGGTTGTCCAGAATTCGTTTCTTTGGTGACTCTGATCTTGAGACGGCCGGGAGTATTGAAGAAGAGGCAGTATTTACAGAAATCTCTGGTACCACATCAACAGAGCTTGGTTCCATGACCTCATAAGAGTGTAGTTTTGTTGTAGGTGAAGCTACTGTAATAGAACCTTCTAGATTTACAGGTTTACATGTCTCAGCTATTGGTGATGTATCTGGTACAACAGGCACACTGATGACAGTTGTTTGGCTATCGGTTTCTGAGTACCCTCCCTCTGACACACTATCACCCTCGTTACCAAGGGGACCATCCTTGTTACCAAGGGGACCATCCTCGTTACCAAGGGGACCACCCTCGTTACCAAGGGGACCACCCTCGTTACCAAGGGGACCATCCTCGTTACCAAGGGGACCATCCTCGTTACCAAGGGGACCATCAACCGACTGTTCTTCAAAACAGACTTTTTGAGAAATTTCAGTGTCTGAAGCAGACATGGTTTTCTCTGCAACATGGTTCTGTACATCATCTTGTTCCCCCTCTCCCACCACCCCACTAATAATAACAGTTTCTGCACTATCCGATTGTAACTGATCAGTTGTGACGTCATTGTGATCAGCTGTGACGTCATTGTGATCCTTTGTGACGTCATTGTGATCAGCTGTGACGTCATTGTGATCAGCTGTGACGTCATTGTGATCTATTGTGACGTCATTGTGATCAGTTGTGACGTCATTGTGATCAGTTGTGACGTCATTGTGATCAGTTGTGACGTCATTGTGATCAGTTGCCCCATCATTGTGATCACTTTGTGACGTCATCTTTGTGACGTCATCTCCAAACACAAGACTAGTCTGGCAATCAGCATAAGTACCAGATCTCTCCCACTGACAACCCGTCTCCTTCCTTGGTGAGAGCTGTGCCTCTGCGGAGTGCTGCTCGGTCTGGGTGAATGAGTCACTGAGACAAGTTATATCATTAGTTGGGGTGGCAGAACGATCAGAAACAGCAGGGGATGGGGAGCGGAGTAGTTCTGCTGGTTGTAGGGATATCGCCTTTTTCAACTGAAAAAGAGGGAAACATGTCTCAGATGACCGCATATTCAATATTTACTGTGATAAAACTAAATGTAACTGAAACAGCTGATAGAATCAACTCACATCTTGAAAATAGTCCAGAACTACAGAGTCAGTTAGTTTCTTTGGTTGTTCTTCCTTGTCTTGCAGGATATTGCTCTGTGGGACGAAATGTAAATGTGATATTGGAAATATTGACTCTTGTTCCTTTTACTTGGTATGCTTTGCAGGCTCAATCACCATCATGTGTGTATGAGACAATAATGATAATGATTGAAACTCTGTAACGGTCACAGTTTGAATTAATCAGTAATATGATCCCGCTCTGAGGTGATGAAGGGGGCCACCCCTGTGTGTCACAGGGACCTGGGTGGACAGCTGGACAGCTGCCAAGTAAATCATGAAACACACACATGCACATGACGGAATAGGGAATGAGGAAAATGGTAGATATTTCTAAATCTGGAAAATGATACAGGGTGCTGCACTCTTTCGATGGTGTACCCGGTACACCAACGAAAGCAATGACTCACATGTGCGGCAAGATATTTTGAAAGAGAATCCTCCCCATTAGCAAATGCCTTGTACTCGGAGATGTTACTGAACAGACTCTGGGTACTGCTAACACTTGGGATACTGAGGAATATGAAATAGATTAGGAATTAGGATTGTGAAATTGTCACATCAATAAAATACAGCCATAATTTTTATATCGTACCTGAAATAATCGTCCTCCATAAATTTTCCCTGGCTAAGTGTTTCCTCGTATACACTACTGGGCTGGTCCAATAACCCGGAACCACCTTTACCGACCTGGGGGGGGGAGATTATTTATCATGGATTCCAGGGGAGTGGGGTTCTGGAGACATTTGGATAACGTCCAGTGTGTGCTAGTCGTTAGTGAGACGACATTGTTTGGGGATGGTATCTAGTATCTGATCTAATAGAAAGGTGCAGCTCCAATGAGACATACCTGGTGAACAAGGTCGGCAGGGTTGAGAACATTCGATGTTTTCTTCTCAGCCAGATTATTCTGAATACTAGAAGCAAGGCCCATTGCTTTACTCAGGGAACGAATTCGGATTTTTATGTCATCTGAGGACGGACCTTCCTCTGTTTTGTCCTCCACAACAACTTTGGGCCGCTCTATCGCTTTCTTAGCAGCCAATCTCCCCTCTACTCTCTTCCATAGTTCATCATTAGACGGAAGTTTTACAGGGCTGGGCTCAGCATCTCCCCTTTCAAAACTTTTATCAAACCCTCTCCCATACTCCACCTTCTCTTGAAGTCTCCTCAATACCCTGTCTTGTAGTAGCTCTCTAAAGGATGGTTTCTCAGACATCTTATCAGACGATGGCTGATCTGAGTTTTGCTCCGATAAGTCGGGGGAGCCTCCGCCCGAGAGATTGTCCTCCTCAGAAACTGTAACTACACTTTCACAGGCGATATTTAGAGGTAACGCGTTCAAATCATTCATTCTAAATAAGGGAATATTTCATTAAAATATAAAATATTGCTTATGCTAAAAGCAAGCCCTTCAAAACGCTGCTGGCAGCGCTTTTCAAAACACTGGCAAATGCTTCTGGCCCCCGATAAGGCAGCGTTTTTCAATTCAAAACTTGGCAAACGCTGCTGGCCCCCGATAGCGCAGGATATATATAATAAGGCAGCGCTTTTCAAATTCAAAACAAAAGTACAAAAAGATTAAGGAACCATAATAAAGTTCAAGAGCCTCCAAGAGCACCCAAGAGCGCACCCGATCGAAGAGAGACCACACCTGAGAGCGCACCACACCCAAAAGAGACCACATCCAAGAGCGCACCACCTCCAGAAGACACCACTTCAAGAGCGCACCACATCAAAGAGAGCTCCCCATCCAGAAGATACCACGCGCAGGGGACACCACGCGCAGAAGAGACCAGCGCGGCGTTGTATTTGCGCGTGCGGTCTCTTCTGCGCGTGGTGTCCCCTGCGCGCGGTATCTTCTGGATGGGGAGCTCTCTTTGATGTGGTACGCTCTTGGAGTGGTGTCTTTTGGAGGTGGTACGCTCTTGGATGGGGTGCGCTCTTGAACTTTATTATGGTTCCTTTTTGGTTCCGTTCGTTCATTTTCAAAAAGTTCGATTAGCCGCGCGTGTAAAGTGAGTACGCTGCATTGCAGGTGCCGCGCGCAAGCGTCACCGCCGCGCAATTCTGCCCAGTACAGTTAAAAAGTCTGAAACTTTTTTAGAAAAACTTTTTACAGAGATTTTTTACCGATTTTCTTAACCAAGCCGAATTTTCCGACGTCTCTTTCCATGATAATCGATTTCTGTGACTAAACCAAGACAACTATTAACTGTACCTACTCCATGTGATGAATATCATGAAGAAAAATGTATTTTGTGTCAGGAAACGACCTGAATGTCCGGTCCGGTCCGGTGTCAGGCAGGTGCCCGGACGACGGACACGGCTAGTTGTGTGCCGCAATCGCCATAGATAGAGTCCCATACACATAATTTGCCCTGAATTTGGACCTGCCCTGAATTCGGACCTGCCTTGAATTCGGACCTGCCCTGAACTCGGGCCTGCCCTGGGTTCAGACCTGTCGGCACGGGGCTAGGTTCTCTGTCGAAGTTCTACCGACATCCCTTGTTTAAACCGCTTTAGGAAACCGCTGATGTGAACTGTATAATTTCACCTCTCAGCCTTGTATCACTTTTATTGGTGCAGATTCAAGATTCAAGATTCAAGATTCAAATTAAAAAGTATTTAACAATAATATTATTGTCATATAACTATATAAAAAGGTGGGAGTAGGAGGGGTAGAGAGAGGGTTCAGAGGGGTAAGTGATGGGTAGAGAGGAATGGTATGATGGGCGGTGGTAGTGAGTGTATTATGGGTTGATGATGGTGTGAATCAGGTGAGAGAGATTATGATTGATATGTGAGGGGAAGACATGACCACGGAGGGAGGTTCTGTCCTGATCTGTTAGGCGGTCTCGAGCTGATTTGGTGCGAATGCATTCATTCAGCATGTGCCACTCATCTTGGATGATGGGATCGAAGAAAGGGAGGGCACGCAGAAGAAGTATAGACTCGGGTGAGGAGCAATCATCACAGAGGCGCTCGGATCTGTCGGTTTTGTTATGGCGTCCGGTTTCGATTCTTAGGCGGTGGGTACTCGTTCTTAACTTGATGAAGTCATGTGCCGTCCTTCTTTCTAGGTAATCCTCAAAGCCATGGCCGGTCTTGACACAGTTGTAGAATTCAAGCTTCCGGTTGCTGTGGCGAATATCGTCCCATTGGGTCCAAAACCAATATGAGATACGGGCCTGCACGAGTTGGGAATTAGGGAGAAGTGTCTTCTGCGGGTGGTGTGCATTGGAGTCGAATATTTCGGAGGTCCTTAGGACACTTTGATACCAGGGCAACTGTAGTCGCTTCTGTTCGTTATAGGCGTGTACGACTAGCTTGCTTTGGTTATCGAGGGTGTTGCTCATGATACATAGTCTATTGTGGAAGTCCAGCAGGTGTTTGGTGTTTCTTACGGCCAGGGGGACTATACCAGTGTCCCCGTAGAGTGGAGGTAGCGGTGTGTTTTTTCCGAAGTCCTAAAAAAGGTGTAAGAGCCTTTTGAATTATCATTTCTGTTTCTACCATTCCCCATCTAAATACTCTAAATTGCACTAGCACTATGGATGTGTCAAATAAACCAATGAACGGTGATAACCACACCAACTGGAAGGAAAATATCCACCAACCTGCGAAGGATCATCGATACAAGACTTCAGTGAGTAGATAGAGCAGAGATACTAGTCTTCAGTAAGTTGAGAGAGAATAACACCCTTACCCCGTAACTACGTCAACTATTGCACAGATTTCATTAAGTTGAATAATCTACATCCGTGACATTGGTTGATAACACTTTCTTTCCAGGATGTCACAGGAACAAAAGGCAATGAATTCGAGGACTTTTGTCTCAACAGAGATCTACAAATGGGAATCTATGAGAAGGGATATGAGAAGCCATCACCAATCCAGGAAGAAAGCATTCCTATCGCTCTTGCGGGTACGTAGATTTGAAATAATGGCGGATAATTTAGTGGCTATCATCTCAAGTTGATTTGATATGATTTGATTTGAACAAGGATTAAAAAATTAATTATTTTCCTTCAGGCAGAGATATCCTAGCTCGTGCAAAGAACGGTACTGGCAAGACTGCCGCTTATCTTATTCCAATTATTGAGCGGGTCAAAATTAATTTGAACGAAATACAAGGTAAATAATGTCCTTGATGCTTGAATCAAGCAACATCCCTCCATGTCTAGTTTCCTATTCAGCATCAAATCCCATTCCAGTTCACTGATCCTCCTCCTCTCTCCACAGCACTGGTGATTGTCCCTACCCGAGAGTTAGCCCTCCAAACCTCCCAATTGTGCAAGGAGCTAGGTAGACATCTCAAGGTGCAGGTGATGGTTAGTACCGGTGGAACCAACCTTCGTGATGACATCCTTCGATTGTACAATCCTGGTAAGATATGTGACACAAGATGGCGGGGGGGGGGGGGCGGGGTGCTTAGACACGGGTCACAGAAGATGGGGATGGGGTGTATCACACACAGTTCTTATTGTTGTGAAGGTTCATGTTAGTCCCGCGGTAGAAATTATTTAGAAATTGTACTTTGCTTGTGGTATCGTGCATAGTGTTAAAGATGCATGGTCTGGTATAGTCTTGATCGAATCTTCCAGACAGTGCTAGTCCCTCTAATACCTCCTTATTGTTTTATAATTCTCATCAGATAGATATATCAGATAGATATCAGTTTAAATCATGCATGCCAGTGATGATTACTAGCGCAGGATATATATAAAAGGCAGCGCTTTTCAAATTCAAAACAAAAGTACAAAAAGATTAAGGAACCTAAATATTCAAAGCCTCCAAGAGCACCCAAGAGCGCACCCGATCGAAGAGAGACCACACCTGAGGCGCACCACACCCCAAAGAGACCACATCCAGAGCGCACCGCACCACCTCCAAAGACACCACTTCAAGAGCGCACCACATCAAAGAGAGCTCCCCATCCAAAGATACCACGCGCAGGGACACCACGCGCAGAAGAGACCAGCGCGGCGTTGTATTTGCGCGTGCGGTCTCTTCTGCGCGTGGTGTCCCCTGCGCGCGGTATCTTCTGGATGGGGAGCTCTCTTTGATGTGGTACGCTCTTGGAGTGGTGTCTTTTGGAGGTGTGTACGCTCTTGGATGGGGTGCGCTCTTGAACTTTATTATGGTTCCTTTTTGGTTCCGTTCGTTCATTTTCAAAAAGTTCTGTTACCGCGCGTGTAAAGTGAGTACGCGCTGCATTGCAGGTGCCGCGCAGCGAAGCGTCACCCCGCCGCGCAATTCTGCCCAGTACATTAAAAGTCTGAAACTTTTTTAGAAAAACTTTTTACAGAGATTTTTTACCGATTTTCTTAACCAGCCGAATTTTCCGACGTCTCTTTCCCATGATAATCGATTTCTGTGACTAAACCAAGACAACTATTAACTGTACCTACTCCATGTGATGAATATCACCACTCCCCTGAAGTCTCCTCAATACCCTGTCTTGTAGTAGCTCTCTAAAGGAAGGTTTCTCAGACATCTTATCAGACGATGGCTGATCTGAGTTTTGCTCCGATAAGTCGGGGGAGCCTCCGCCCGAGAGATTGTCCTCCTCAGAAACTGTAACTACACTTTCACAGGCGATATTTAGAGGTAACGCGTTCAAATCATTCATTCTAAAGAAGGGAACATTTCGTTAAAACATTGATTATGCTAAAAGCAAGCCCTTCAAAACGCTGCTGGCAGCGATTTTCAAAACATTGGCAAACGCTGCTGGCCCCTGATAAGGCAGCGTTTTTCAATTCAAAACTTGGCAAACGCTGCTGGCCCCCGACAGCGCGGCCAGCGTTAAAATCTGGGTGTTTTGGGAGTGCTGACAAACGGTTTTTTAGGGTTAGGGCTAAAGTAGGGTTAGGGTTAGGGTTGGGGTTTGGGTTGGGGTTAGGCCTTGACATTTCCTACCAGATAAACTTTGAATCAGCCAAAACGGTTGAGTGGTTTGGCGGTTAGAGCCATTTTAGTGAATCAACTTTTTTGGTAGCGCGCACCTGTAAACAGGCCTCCAAACACCCAGATCGTAACGGCGCCCCGATAGCGCAGGATAAGGCAGCGCTTTTCAAATTCAAAACAAAAGTACTTGGCAAACATTGCTGCCAGCTGTACTTTTGTTGAAAAGCGCTGCCTTATCCCGCGCTATCGGGGGCCAGCAATTTGCTGGCCCCCGATAGCGCGGGATAAGGCAGCGCTTTTCAACAAAAGTACAAAAAGTTTTGGTCCCGTTCGTTCATTTTCAAAAAGTTCGATCCCGGCCGCCCGGGTCCGCGCGGTGTAAAGTGAGTACGCTGCATTGCAGGTGCCGCGCAAGCGTCACCGCAATTCTGCCCGGCCCAGTTAAAAAGTCTGAAACTTTAAAAAAAAAACTTTTTACAAAGATTTTTTACCGATTCTCTTAACCAAGCCGAATTCTCCGACGTCTCCTTCCATGATAATCGATTTCTGTGACTAAACCAAGACAACTATTAACTGTACCTACTCCATGTGATGAATACCATGAAGAACAATGTATTTTATGTCAGTAAACGACCTGGAAGTCCGGTCCGGTGTCAGGCGGGTGCCCGGACACGGCTAGTTATGAGCCGCAATCCCCATAGATAGAGTCCCATTCCCATACACATAATTTACCCGTAGAAATATCACTTGAGTCATCTCTTAATAGTCATCTCTTCATAGTTGATACACAGGCCTAGTGGTTTGTGTGCTTTTATTCTAGACTGGGGTCTGGGCAGACTCAGGGTGAGGATCGGCGTCTGCGTGCATTGATTGGTCAGTGAAGCAGCTGTGATTTCATTTGATGTGATGCGGAGCACAGTTCGCCGTCTGCAGAGATGCGGGATGCCGTTCGGCGGCATGAACTGGGTGTGGCCTCTGGTTGCAATGAGTTGATGCACGATGCGTTACGGACCTGCCCTGAGTTCGGACCTGCCCTGGATTCGGACCTGCCGGCAGCTGCCCTAAGTTCTCTGTCGAAGTTCTATCGACCTGCCAAGATATTGTTTAGTATAAGGATTTGGTACTTATGGTTGACGAATACTAGTTCTGGGACTTTTGTTCTGCACACTTGTCGTTCTCTTATAAACAACGGTCGGAAGTGGAGACTAGCGGTGAACTGTGATAGAAATAAAACAGAGATTGTCATCATCAGACCAAGGGGTTCATCAGATGATAGTGCATCACCTCAGCAACTGAAGATTGGAAATAAAGTTGTCTCTTTTGCCAAGAATAGTAAAGTCCTTGATAGTAACCTAAATTTCATGACTCATGCTGCTGATGTACTGAAAAGATGCTGGTTTAACTGGAACACATTAACCTCCATGACTGGTCGACTGACAGGGATTAACAGTTCGGGGCTTTCGCTACTATTCAGAACAGTAATCTTGACAAAGATCCTTTATGCAGCACCAGTTTGGTTAAGACAGCGAACGGACTTCTTCGGAGATCTTCTTTCCCGAGCACGGCTGAAGATAACAGGGGGACAAGTTCACATAGCCAAACCTCTGTCAGAACTCCTAGCATGCGTGCCTCCTATTGACGTTCTTGTGGAAACAGTGGTAACCAAATTTGTCCTAAAAGGCCTTGCAGCTAAAGATAATATATCAGCCAAACTACTACAAATTGAAGCGGAACAAAATCATGTGTTCTTCTGGCAGATTGCTGCTACCAAAAGATATTTGGTTTGGAAGTCAACTCAACTAGACGGTGTCCAGATCCAGGATTCTAACAGAGATTCAATCAGAACTATTAACTTGGGAAGTTTAGAGCCGGACACTTTCCTGTACTCAAAAGAGGAAATGAGACAGTACACATGTAGTTTATGGGACCGGTCACTCAAATCATCGATTAACCATTTGACTCGAGATGACCCTTTCAGCATACTTCCTATTCACTCTCAAGAAGAACTCGCCAACCTTATCAACTCAGAGGCCACTTTGGATTTCCCCATAATTCCAAGAAACATGTCCCGACAGAACTCATCTCAGGTCTTAGACTTTGTACATGGCAGATCCTTACGTTTTCAAGACTTCAGCTTCAGTTACCTGAGATACGAGCGATCACTTACAGTTCCCAATTGTCTTGAATGTGGCCAACTCCCAGATTCAACATTCCACAAGTTGTTTGAATGTTCTGCGATAAAAGATGTGGAAGGGCCCCGTGAGGAACTAAGGGTGATATCTTCTTATGAAATGAACTTCCATCTTCCACTAATTTTCTCCAAAGACAAGCAGGTAAAATCGAACTTTAGAAAGCTAGTAAGAGCTGTAATAGAACAATCTTTATTTGGGGATCAACTGCTTGTGTAATGGGTTTATATTCTAATCAATTGTAAATGTATAACTGACCAGCCCGAGACGTACACACTGTGTACGAATCGCACTCCACGGAGTGAATTTTTAACTAACTTATTTAATCAATTTATAATATATTTTAATCATTATCTAATCAGTATTTTAATCGACATTTTATATTTTTTGTATGATCTGACAGCTGAGAAAGTGTGAAAGAGACCTAGAGAGTTCCATTTTCCTCGCAAATAGGAGGGCAATATTGACAGTGTCAAATTATTGTAAACAGATTTAATAATAATATAAACAACGGTATACAACCAACTACAATTACAGAGGTTACAATACTGAATTTAGATAAACTATAAAGTCTGCGTCAACGATAATAATTTAATAATCAGATCTAGATGACGGTCCTCATTACTCCAACTCTACACTAATTCGTAATTATTCAAACTGGTTGCTTCGCTGATACTAACACACCTTGTAACTGTAACGTAACTGCACGCCGACTAGAACCAATTACATACACCTAAACTTTTTGAATTATCATTTCAATTTTCTACCATTCCCCATCTAAATACTCAAAATCACAATAGCACTATGGATGTGTCAAATAAACCAATGAACGGTGATAACCACACCAACTGGAAGGAAAATATCCACCAACCTGCAAAGGATCATCGATACAAGACTTCAGTGAGTAGATAGAGCAGAGATAGAGTTGAGAGACTAGAGATACAAGACTTCAGTGAGTAGATAGAGCAGAGATAGAGTTGAGAGACTAGAGATACAAGACTTCAGTGAGTAGATAGAGCAGAGATAGAGTTGAGAGACTAGAGATACAAGACTTCAGTGAGTAGATAGAGCAGAGATAGAGTTGAGAGACTAGAGATACAAGACTTCAGTGAGTAGATAGAGCAGAGATAGAGTTGAGAGACTAGAGATACAAGACTTCAGTGAGTAGATAGAGCAGAGATACTAGTCTTCAGTAAGTTGAGAGAGAATAACACCCTTACCCCGTAACTACGTCAACTATTGCACAGATTTCATTAAGTTGAATAATCTACATCCGTGACATTGGTTGATAACACTTTCTTTCCAGGATGTCACAGGAACAAAAGGCAATGAATTCGAGGACTTTTGTCTCAACAGAGATCTACAAATGGGAATCTATGAGAAGGGATATGAGAAGCCATCACCAATCCAGGAAGAAAGCATTCCTATCGCTCTTGCGGGTACGTGTTTAAAATAATGGCGGATAATTTAGTGGCTATCATCTCAAGTTGATTTGATATGATTTGATTTGAACAAGGATTAAAAAATTAATTATTTTCTTTCAGGCAGAGATATCCTAGCTCGTGCAAAGAACGGTACTGGCAAAACTGCCGCTTATCTTATTCCAATTATTGAGCGGGTCAAAATTAATTTGAACGAAATACAAGGTAAATTATGTCATTGAATTTGATGCATCAATCTAAGCAACATCCCTCGGTCTGTATTGTCTAGTTTCCTATTCAACATCAAATCTCATTCCAGTTCACTGATCCCTCTTCTCTCCGCAGCACTGGTGATTGTCCCTACTCGAGAGTTAGCTCTCCAAACCTCCCAATTGTGCAAGGAGCTAGGTCGACATCTCAAGGTTCAGGTGATGGTTAGTACTGGTGGAACCAACCTTCGTGATGACATCCTTCGATTGTACAATCCTGGTAAGATGTGACAGAAGATGGCGGGGGGAGCCGGGGTGCTTAGACACAGGTCACAGAAGATGCCAGATGGGGGGGGGGTCTCACAAACAGATGGTAATGTTGTTACCATGTGAAGTTTCCGCGTTAGTCCTGCGGTAGAAATTATTTATATGTTGTACTTTGCTTGTGGTATCGTGCAGAGTGTTAATGATGCATGGTCTGGTATTCATGATCGAATCTTCCAGACAGTGCTAGTCCCTCTAATACCTCCTTATTGTTTTATAATTCTCATCAGATAGATATATCAGATAGATATCAGTTTAAATCATGCATGCCAGTGATCATTACAGAATGTAACGTTTCCAATTTTAACACAATGTCATTTCTTATTTGATCACTGGCCCTTACTAACATAACAGATAACTCCCCTGCAGTATCACTAGAGTTCTCTCCATTAGGTCACCCCCCTGTCACGTGACATATATCACGTGATACCCTGCCTGAGGGTGTCTCGTGACATGTATTAGTTCATTCAAATATTCCCGCCATGTTATAGGCCCTCTCTGGGCTTGTCAATACTCCCTCATTTATACCTTACTCACTGTAAATCAGCGAACCGTTAATTATCGCTTCTAAAATTAAGAATAACATAATTAAGAATAAGTTTTCTAGCGAAGAATATTAGTGGGAGACACTAGCGTGGTACGCGCAAAAAAATGCGCGCCACACACCTGTTATTTTAGGTATGTGGCGCGCATTTTTTTGCGCGTACCACGCTAGTGTCTCCCACTATATGACCAAAATTTGGATAAAAAGGCTAAAATACAATCTATACTTGTTTCAAATTGCCATTGAAGCAAAGGGGTCAACCAAATCATTTACAACACTGTCACTACGTGCACTCTTCAACGCATCAATGATGCCAGCTGCTCTCCAGCCACTCTCCATGATACGCTTTCCCTTATCAGAGTGGAAGAAGTTGTAAGATTGTAGAAAAATAAGGAACTCTAAAATTAAGAATAACAAAATTAAGAATATTTTTTGGCCATATTCTTAATTTTAGGTTCGCTGATTTACAGTGAGTAAGGTAACCGACTCTGTGGCCCTCTATCACCGGTCCGTTGACATTCCATCTTTAGGTCTTGGTCGTTTATGAAAGTGACTGAATTCATATGATGCTTGGCAAGTTGATTCACCATGGCTAGCTGACATGCAGTGTGTGGTTCCGACTTACATGTTGTGATCTCTCTCTCTCTCTCTCATCTCCTCTCCCCTCCTCTATCTCGATCTTTTCCTCCTCGTCTTAACTCCTCTCCTTTTATCTCTCTCTTTCTCTCCTTCTCTCGTCTCTCTCTCCTCTCCTCACCTCTCTTCTCTTCTCTCCCCTTTCCCTCCCTCCCCCTCTCTCTCTCTCTCTCTCTCTCTCTCTCCGTCTCTTGAGGCAACAGCTGGCCTATGATCTAATGTGCTAAGGGAGTTAGTTTGATTAACTTGTCTATCATCGCGTTGTCCTAATTATTATGTTCCAGCGTTCTACCTACCACTACCTTGTTATCTCTCCCTGTGTCTAATACCAGTTTCCCACCCTTCCCGCGATTCAGTAACCTAAAAAGGAGTTTTTGCCGCATATATCAGTTAGGCCAAGTTAGGCTTCCCTATTTATATTGCATCTGTATCACTCCCCTAGTCATACAATGCTTTCTTTTGTTGATTGCGGTCAGTGTCCTTCTATTGCGATAACGTAGGTGTTTAACATTGTGGTTTTACGTAGGTATTTATGTTTTAACACCATGTACTAGCATCACTTTTTGAGAGTTACTATCGTTGTTATCTCTTCTTTTTAACATCGTCCACTTCCCAACATGTTGTAACTTCCTGCTCCCCAGTTCACACTTTTTAACTCCCTAATCCCCCATTCCACATGCTCCCTTCCCAGTCCCCAACATCACCCGGCACCCATTCCCAACATGTTGTAACTCCCTAATCCCCCTCAGTTCACGTTGTTGTTGCTACCCCTGGTCGGATCCTCGACCTGATCTGAAAGGAAGGTTGCTGTTGTGAAGAACTGTACCATGCTCGTTCTGGATGAGGTAAATTCAACATGTCACATGTCACATGTCACATGTGAACTGTACCATGCTTGTTCTGGATGAGGTAAATTCAACATGTCACTCGACCTCAGTGAGAGGGTTACAGCATGAACACTTACTAACACAAAATGGAGGACTGTTTTATATCATTCTTTCTTTTTATTATTGGGTGGGGGGGTGCAGCCCAAAAAAAACCAACCATACCCTGGATTTTCAAAAGTGTTGATTTTTTTGGTCGTTTTTGATTTTTTTAATTTTTTTTGATTTTTTTAATTTTTTTTTGATCGTTTTTTATTTTTTTAAAATTTTTTTGATCGTTTTTTATTTTTTTGATCTTTTTTGATCGTTTTTTATTTTTTTTTGAACTTTTTTGTTCAACATTAAATAATTAAAAAAATTTAAAAAAATCAAAAAAATTCAAAAACGATCAAAAAAATTCAAAAAAAATCAAAAACGATCAAAAAAATTCAAAAACGATCAAAAAAATTCAAAAAAATCAAAAACGATCAAAAAAATCAAAAAAAATCAAAAACGACCAAAAAAATCAAAAGAAAAGAAAGTTTGAATTTTTTGGGGCTGCACCCCCCCCCCCCCCCATTACAGTCGGACCCCGATTTACCGGAACCCCGATTTACCGGGAGGATAAAACCTCCCCGAACTAGCGGGTACAATAGGATGCACCTGTTCATGTGCAGTGTCTTGTTATGTTTGCTTAATCTCTTCTCACTCAGTAACAAACTTAATTCTTAACTCAGCATATCAATTAATTTAGTTTTTGTATTGCTCACAAATTTTGCACCACAATTATAATCGAGTTTGGGTTTTATACACAACTTTTATTTTTGAGATTGCGCGGATTCACACATTTCCGAAATGGCGTGGTTTCACTAACTTTTTTTCTGGAGTTGGCTTGAATGCACTAATTCTACACTACTATGTTTGCTTTATTGGTCCACCACACCCTTTCTGGAACCTTTTTTCCACCAACTTTCAACTCTGAAACTGGTGCCCGGGGCATATAAGATCCCCTGCATCCTAGGGTGACATATTCTTTCAGCGCAGGAACACTAGCTTTGGCTCTCTTTGGTGAAAAGTTTATCAAATGGACCCCCTCCAATGTGCGTACTCGTGAAAGGCAAACATATGTTTGCCCAGCTGTGAAAACCCGACTACCTAGATCAGTCAATACAGTATCCAATGACAACCCCTGTGACTTGTGTATGGTAATGGCATATGATAGTGTTATGGGGAACTGTGATCGGAAGAAGAAGCCTCCTGAGAATATCATGATTTCTCTGCGATCACGTGCTACAACTTGTGGTTCTTTTACATTATCAAACTTGATTTTTAGTGATTCTGCAATTTTTGATGGGCTATAGGTGATTCCAACAATATCTCCCATACTACCGTTAACAAGTCCATTGGTGACGTCCAAATTTCTCCGCAACATGACCCTAACCCCAATTCCCAGATGCAGAACTTTTTCAAGAGCCCCCGTGTTTCGACTATCATCCAGCTTGTCTAACTTCTGGATTCCCTCTTTAATACGCTTTGACTTTGAAGGGGCACAAGGTTGAATCTCATCAATAGCTTCGATGACGACTGTCTCAGGACACGTTTGCTGTAACATTGCTTCGTTAAACTCATTGACCATTGCTCTTGCTGGTAGTAAGCATACGGCCCTGTTATCAGTCTTGGTGAGATTTATGAAGTAGTTAATGATCCGTTCTTTTGCTTTTTTGTTGTCCCCATCATCGTCAAGTTTGATCATCCTCGAATTCAATAACTTGATGTCACCCGATGTCAGTCCGCCCACTCTCAGCCTGCTTAGAAGATCTTTCCAGTTAGATCCATCAGACTTCTGTCGCTGATTGATGGTCAATTCAACGAAACTAAACAGTCTCCACAAGTTCTGTGTGAAAGGTACCCCTCCCGTTAGCTTTTTAACCTGTTCTCCTGTGACATCTACGAATGGATAGGCAGCTAGCACCGGTTTCAATTGTAAGAGATCACCAAATAGAATTATACACCTGCCCCCAAATGGTTTGTTTCCACCTTCCCGCCCCTTAAAGATCTCACTCAATCTCAAACTTATGTAAAATAGAAGGATGTTAGAAACCATGCTGACTTCATCAATAACCACACACTTTAAATCGGACATGGCCTGCCTTACCCGATGCAGTTTATCACTCTTGTAAGAGGAGTATTTAGGCGTGCAACCATGTTCCACAGGAATGTTTAGAATAGCATGTATGGTCTGTGCAAGAATGTTCAATGCAGCTACCCCGGTTGGTGCCATCAAAAGAAGTCCAGCCTTCTGCTTTAGAACCTCCCTCTGCACATAGCAGAACCCTGTTATTGCAGCGATCAAGTATGACTTCCCTGTTCCTCCGAATCCTGAGACGTACAGTAGGAGCTGGGGTTCACAATCCTTCTTTTTGCACGTCCCATTCTCGTGCTCTATCATGTGCAAAATTGAGCTGGTCACTTGATTATAAGCATCCAGCTGCTCTACATTGAGGGTTGCCACATAATCGTCTAGTTCTTTCTGGGTTTTAATGGTACTCATTCCTGCGATGTAGTCATTTAGAGCATCATCACCTCCATCCTGGACTCCATCCTGGTCTTGTTCCTGGTCAGCATCGGCACTTCCATCTTCCTTGCTTCCGTCTTCTTCAGCCTTTACCGCTGTGTCTACCTTTTCCTTCATTTCTTCTCGGACCTTCTCAATATCTAATCGACGCTGTGAGTACTCTCTAAGATCATTGAATTTTGGATCAAGATCGTCAATGCACCTCAGGAACTCCTGCTGGAAGGTTTTACTATTCCCTAGTATGCCTGCTTCAGTTCTCCAGGGTTTATACAAGCATAACATAGAATAGTAAAAAAGTTCTGGGCTCGTTTTGACATTGTAATTGTGGTGGTAAATTACAGGCTCACGAGATCTGATTTTGAGACGCCCTATTACTTTCCCGTTGTGCTTAACTGCAAACCCGGCTTTACCATAACAACGTTCGTATTTGGACGTAAATCTAAAAAGATTCAAACTATCTGCATCGATTCCTCGTTTGGGGTAAAAATCATGAACAATATCTCTATAGAACAACTCGTTAGAGCCCGTATCCTTTTCTAAGTCTGCTAGTTTCTTTATTGTTCTATTCCGTTGTTCTGGAACTGTCGTGGGAACCCACATGTAGTTTTCGGAAGAAGTCCATAAATCTCCACCTTTTAGGAACATCAGGTCACATGCTTCATTAGCCCCTATTTCCCGCTGCTTCATGAAGGAGAACGCAAACTTGAGGTATCTTTGAAAAATGGAGCCTTCCTGTAGAGCAAGATTAGAAAAATCGCAGCTAAGATTGCTTGTTTCCTCTTTCAAAATGTACTTGCAGATGTATTCACAGACCGAAAAAGAATTCTCTGCTACAAACTGGATGTCCATATTACCACCCCAATTAAACAGAAGAGCCGGGTTGTAGGAATTGATGTTAACCTCTTCCCTGTTACGTACCAGGTCATATAACCGTTTCTTGAATTTCCGAGTGAACCTGCCGACCAAAGATGACATTACATCACGAAGGACAAGACTCTGAGAGATAGGCTGAGGAAACCCAAACCTACAGGCACAAACGAAACGCTTTTGTGATTTCACAGTTCGTAAGCAGTATTTGCGGCATAAGTGTGTCTGAAACTGAGTGACGATTTTGTGAAGTGTGGGTTCAAGGATTTTGTCAGGCATTCTGCATGTGATGTGTTCTTGAAGAAATGATGCTACTTCTGCGTCGCTAGCCTGCCCGATTATAGGTGCA
Source organism: Hormiphora californensis (assembly GCA_020137815.1). Taxonomy (NCBI): domain Eukaryota; kingdom Metazoa; phylum Ctenophora; class Tentaculata; order Cydippida; family Pleurobrachiidae; genus Hormiphora; species Hormiphora californensis. The sequence continues at coordinate 7,236,932 of CM035359.1, forward strand.
CCTTCTATCCAGAACAAACAATGAAAGTGAACAGTGCCACGACTCTGATATTCGTATCTAACGAAGTGGGACTTGACTTTTCCTAAAGGCTTTGCATCTCCGGTAATGAACTCTAACAATGCTTTAAACTTATTATGAATATAAATGGATGTAAGGGCGGGCTCTTTAATCAGCAATTCACTATCACTTAATGCATCTACGCCAGGCAAGTCCTTGTTTAAGTCTCGTAACATACTAATTAATTCGGGCCAGGCATACTCGGCAGGACTAAATGTGGCGAAGAATGTGGGTGGACCGTGCTTTTCTGTTTGTGCTTTCAGTTTCTGTTTAACACTGCCCCAATACTGCTTAGTACCAGGAATATCACGAAGACAGGCGGAGATTCTCCTAGTGATGCTCTCATCGTTGCTTTTTATCATTTTTAGAAGCTCCCCAGCATTCAGCTTTTCCAGACCTGATACGTTTCTCAATGCTCCGTAAACACTTTGGGTGATCTTTCGTCTCATCTGGACCCCGGCCAAGTAAAACAAGTACTGGGATGAATGTCTGAAGCGAGCATCCCCTGACAACAGCCGTGTCTTGCTGTACTGAATAGGATTGCATTTCAATTCAGTTGGCCGAGTATCAAGAAGACTTCCTTCCCCATAGCTGAACAGCTCGGGGAACGAGAGCAGCTCAATCAGCTCGTCGTTTGGACTCGTTGGTGTTGAATCAACCTTCAATAGCTCGTATAGGTCGTCCAAGCTTCCGTCTAAAATGGCATCTAGATTGGTGAACGACATTTCCTCCATCCTGTTTTTAAAGTCATCAGATGATATCTTTTGAATTAGCTTTTTGATTTTTTCTGCATCTAAGTTTTCCTCAGTCACATCTTCTTCGTCATCATCCAAGCTAGAAAAGTCCGAAATAGAGCCTGTTTGATCTTCACCTTGGGTATTTGCTTTGACAGAATTATCTTGATCTTTTGGAGGAGCAGAAGGGACAATGGGTGGAGCTGGTGAGACTGTTGGATTTACATGTGAGGGTTTAGTTTCTTTCTTGGTTCCTTTGTTACTACCTCCGATCATCTTTTCTGAAGACTCAATGACCTCTACAGTTCGTCGTTTTGAAAAACTGCAAATGAAGCACAAGTTGGCCGACTTACTCCTGCTTTCTAAGTCAACATAATCCTGAAGTAGTACACGTAGAGTCTCGCTGTCAATCTGTGATAACGGGAAGATCCCCCCTTTAAGTAGTAGCTCGTATTGCTGGCAAAGAATTTTCATTGCTGGACGACAGCTGTCTCTGCAGAACTCTAGTTTTAGAACAGATTCTAAAATATAGCATATTTGGTTCAGCAGATAGATGTTTGTATTTGAAACATCAGGATTACCCTTGGTAATTACAACCGACTCCATAACACTCTGTAGTTTTTCGACAGACTGGGAAGTCAATGAGGTGTCAAGTGGTATAACCCAGGGTCGAGGTATGATTGAATACTTAATGATATTTGTGCTGTCAACATTTTTATCGCATTTAACACATTGGCTACTAAAGTGTACCTTTCTCGCTTTAGCAGTCAGTACTTTAGAAGTTATGCTGTTTACCTTTTCTAATCTATTAACTATCTTACGAATACTTGAAGTGAATGGTGACAGAGCCTTGCCCTCGTGAGCCTTGAACTCGTAACGCTCGTGACATGATCTACACAAAAGTCTATTGGTACTCAATGTATCTAAGATATGAAAATACAATTTTCTAGAGTTCGTGAGTTCAGTATACACTCTACTATTTTTATCTATTGATATTTCTTTTGTACTCGTTGCTTTCTTCACGGTTATCTTCGTTTGGCAAATAGTACAAAGAAATTTAATGTCGATTGGGCCAGTATGGTATGAATGTAGAGTGTGAAACCTTTCTATCATCCCTTGTTGAGAATACAGTGATGGTCCAACCCGTACTAAATGTAACCGCTTGACCATTAACTGATGCTTGCAACCCTTGCATACATTATCCTGAGATTCTACCCGTCTGTACATCTCCAATAATATCCGCCCAATCATGTCTTTATTATTTTCCCCCACACTTCCCCCTGTCATCCGAATATCATCACCATCACTATTACCTGAAGCATCGATTTGGGATACTGTAGTCATGTGAGAATGAGTGGGACTATCGGTTTCCATATAAGTGTCAAGTGTGATATGAGAGGCTAATTCATCAGGCCCGGATACGTCTGGTTCTTTTCTGGTACTCTGGCTCATTGTTTGCCCCAGCTGCGATACTATAGTGAGTCTGCTATTATCAGTATTGGTAGGAGTCTGACTCAATGAGTCCAGAGTAACCAGACTAGGATAAACATTATCACATTGATCAGTATTGGTAGGAGTCTGACTCAATGAGTCCAGAGTAACCAGACTAGGATAAACATTATCACATTGATCAGCTCTAGTTCTAATGTTCGATACTACAGTTAGCTGGCTACTATCAGGAATTGAATTATCATTGTCTACAGAATTAGAGCTATCATTGTCACTATAAGTAGAGCTATCATAATCAGACTTATAACTGTCCAATGTGACCATGCTTGTATCCATTTTGACCGGTTTTGATAAATTACCTCTCGTTTGAATTTCCGATATCACTGAATATTCGCTATCGCAAGATTCATTAGAAAGGTAATCAACAGTTTTTAAGCTACCCGGTGTGTCACCCATATAGTCATACATTGGTAAATCCCATACCGAGTCGCCTGGCTGATCGTTTGAGTCAGCTGGACAACTACGATCTGGTGACGCTGCTCCCAAGTTAGCTAGAAAATCAATTACATCTTGGTCCGGCTCAACATCAATACTGTCATTTTTAGAGTCATTTTCATCACTTTCACCAATATCAAATTTTGGTAATATGTCATTGGGGTCTGGAGGCAGCGTCACATTTGCATACTTAGGATTGTGCTCAATAAGCCACTGGAGTGCTCTGTATACCCGATCAACATTGACAAGTTGATTCCATACCATTTTACTTTTATTCGGTACACCTAAGACTTGAATTAGTTTATCAGCTTTAGCAGGATCAATCAACCCCCCATTGCGAGCAGCCTCTATTTCCTTGATAGTATCCTCTAGAGGCATGGGAATATGAATGCAACTACCCACCATTGCCCTCATCTTTTCACTTCTCTTGAGATGACCCCCCATCGGACCTAACACAACAGTAGTCTGGAACATGTTCACTTGTCTAAGAAGGATCATCTCAAATACATTGAGTTCGCTAAGCTCTTTAGGCATCGTTCCTGTATCTAATAAATTCATTATAGATGTTCGTGGCATTTCCCCAGCATTAAACTTATTATGACAATACTGACACAGTACTTTGCCAATGAGTGTGTCAGTGACTGTATTTCCCTTTTCTAAGTGAGCAGAACTGTTGAGATATTGATACAGCTTGTGATACATTGTACCTTCCTGCTTAACTTTCTTCATCCGGGAGCTAATCACTTTCTCCTCATCCTCCCGAACTAGAACGTTACAGCTGATACAACTTCTCTTGTACACGCTCATAACCTGGAGGTGATTTAAATGTTTACAAAACAAGAGAGAGAAAGAAAGAGAGAAAGAGAGAGAGAGAGAGAGAGAGAGAGAGAGAGAGAGAGAGAGAGATAACAGAGAAAGTGTGTGTGTGATCGAGAGAGACAAGGATTTTACTTACTTTTCCGTTAAAGACATCCAAGAAATTTCCGAATTTCTCCTGCATTGTTTCTTCAGTGATGGGCCCCTCATTCCGCTGAGCATCAAACGTCTGGGGAGGTGATGCGACTGTGTACTGCATCAGCTTCAGAATGTACTGTAGGTCTCCAAGTGCACACGCAGTATCCAGATCGGTTAGTATATTGTCGGTTTTTTTAAGGTCTGCAATGAACCGATATACCTGGGGATTTTTGTATTATATCTCAGCATTGCGATATTTGTAACCCGGTGTCAATCATGCTGATCCTATCGGTCATAAAGGATTCAGTGTATGAAATGTATTAGAATCTTGACAAACATTAGTAACTAACCTTCCTGGCATCCCGATAGTGAACCGCTAGATTTTGGATCATCACATAACCACTTCCACATGCAGTTATGGGGTCATGACACCTTTCTGGGTGGTTGCGTTTGGTGGCAGTCATCGTGTACAGGTCTTTCAGTGGTGAAATCGCCTCATCGTGTCTGCATTTAGTTAGATCATGGATAAATCTTCTCCCTTTCTTGTAATCCTCTAAATTTTCCACCTCCTTCAAAAACTCGACGAACTGTTTAATCTGCTCCGTTGTTGCACCTACAAAAAGCAATCATTATCATTATCCCATTACGTTTGTTAAGTTACTTAAATTGTTACTTAAATTGTTAAATTGTTAAGTTACTTAAATTGATTGTTAGGTTGTACCAGGTACTTAATAAGTACCTGGTACAACCTACCAATCAATTATTACATAACATCAGGCAGCAGCCGTAGTTAAGTGAAAGTTACCTATGCAATTGTCATCACATAACTTTTCAGCATCTGTTCCTGAGTAACCAGTAGCGTCCTTGAAACTGAATTTAGGAAAGTATGCCTCTGTTCCCTTTGCATGACAAGGAAGCCCAAGTACCTCTTCTCCCACCTAAAAATAGTATTAATTGTTATGGTACTGACTTGGCGTATGCACAACATTAAAATGAACAAAAATGGTATTGTAATGAACAAATTTCAAACCTGTTTATCCTTTGAAAGTTTATATCTTGCCACTATTTCTTCACAGGTTCCTTTCAACCGTAAAACAGCCACAGCTATACATCTAACCAGTCCGTCCCTCTGCTGAATTACTTTTGCAGTCAGGTGATTTGTTATGATCTGAAATAAGAAGTATGTTAGTGTAGTAGCTTTGGTCTGTCGAGTTAAATTGCATAAAATTTATCCCGGAACTTCAAAAATGCAGATAAGACTTTCTGCAATCAGCTGTCTCAAATATACTCATGTGTACTGTGTAGCATACATCAAATAATCAATATAAGTATTTGCATGTGAGAGTACCTGTTTCAATCGTAGAATACTGTGAGCTTGTTCTGCACCGGGAGAGACCAACTTGTATAATTTTTTAACCTGACCACGTGGTATCTTATCAAGCCTTCTCCTGAAGATAGATATATACACTTGATTACAATTATACTAATTTACAAAGCGGAAAAGGTCTATAATTGCTGGCCACAGTTAAAAAGCATGTATGATAAACTGTGTGTGATAAACTGTGTGTGATATACTGTGTGTGATAAACTGTGTGTGATAATTAACTGTGTGTGATAAACTGTGTGTGATAATTAACTCTGTGTGATAATTAACTGTGTGTCTTACCTTTATGTTGACGTTTAAACTGCGGCATAGCCGCAGTTTAAACGTCAACATAAAGGTAAGACACACAATCTTACAATCTTACAAACCTGATTATATCTGTGAGGTTGAACTTGTAGTTGAGTTCGTTTCTACTCCTCATGTGTGCCGATCCTTTGAATATTCCTTTTGCTCTGTCAATTAAACTTTTGAATCGGTGTGACCTGACCAGCCGTGGATAGTATACCGTCCTCCTATCTTTGAGAATAATCTCCTTATACTTGTTGAATGCAGTCGAGACATCTTCACTGCTGGTATGATTTCTTATTGTTTTTAAGGCATCTTTATTCTTTACATCAATCTTTAACGACTCCGAATCCAATGATAATGCCGAGACATCTCCATCTTGAGTGAAAAACCTTTTGTACGGCTGAAGACGACGCCGTTTCCGCTTGAGATAGGCCAACTTATCTTTGTTTTGTTGTTTCTTCTCCCACACACGCTTTTTTAAAGCCAGCTGTCGCTTAATACTATCATCTTGTCTGTATTTTTTGTCCGCGATAGCTTGAGACTGGATCCCTGCAGCTGTTTTGTCGTATTTTTTGTCCGCGATAGCTTGAGCTAGCTTACCCTCAGCTGTCTGTGCACGTTTTTTGTTAGCTGACGCTTGAGACTGGATCCCCGCAGTTGTCTGAGAATAGCGTTTCTTGCATAGCTTAGTTGTTTCAGCTCCTACTTCATTATTCTTATATCTTTTGTTTCTCGCGGCCTTTAACTCTTTTGCTGTAGGGAGTTTAGACTAAATTAGAGGTAATCATAATTCTCATGAAACTGATCAGAAACTGATCAATAACTGACCAGAGTTATCAGTTAATATGACGGAACATCATCTTTTAAAAACCAATCAACGTTCTCGTGAATCTAAGTTTAAAGTGGTCCATAACAAATGAATAAATACATAGGCATTTATGCTTACCCCTTTTTTCCTGGTTCGTTAAACTCTCCTGTGTTGCCGTGTCGCTTTGGACATCCAAATTGGCACTAATAGGACTGCTAGTGCGGACAACATCCGTATCATCATCTTCAATTGTAGATGCAAACGTGATGGCTGCTTTAGCTTTTTTAAATTTCCTTCCAATACTCTTTGGCCTCTTTCTCTTTTTAGCCTGCGAGCAGATGAACAAAGTGTTAATGAGAGAGAGAGAAAGAGAGAGAGAGAGAGAGAGAGAGAGAGAGAGAGAGAGAGAGAGAGAGAGAGAGAGAGAGAGAGAGAGAGAGAGAAGAGATGCGTAATGATTGGATCAATTTGACACCGACCTAAGATCGCTTTTTTCTACTTGTATAGTATTGTTTTTTAACTTACCTTATCTCCGGAAGGTCCTCCTCCGACAAGTTCAGTTGCTAATCTCCCCTTCATGAGCTCCTCGTCGCTATCATAAACAATGTCCCCAAAAGTAAGAATACCAAGTCGGTAGGGTTTCCATGGTGTACAGACAGCTCCGGATTTCCAGATTGAACGCTTTTTAGGCACGGGTATGACACTTTCACCCTGTAAAAAAAATATCTCTCTAATAAACAGTGATGGTCGTAATCGGGCTAATTAGAGCAAAGATTTAGTTGCTAGTAGTCACCATATTTTACCTGTTGTTTAGGATTGTTGGTAGGTGGGAGGGAAGGATCACAGACAGCAGTTTCAGAAGTCGCACTTTTAGACACGACAGGATCAATTGCAATGTTAGGCAGAGGTTGTGTTGGAGCTGGCCCGGGTAGGAAACTTTCACCCTGTAAAAAATTATCTCTCTAATAAACAGTGATGGTCGTAATCCGTAATCGGGCTAATTAGAGCAAAGATTCAGTTGCTAGTAGTCACCATATCTTACCTGTTGTTTAGGATTGTTGGTAGGTGGGAGGGAAGGATCACAGACAGCAGTTTCAGAAGTCGCACTTTTAGACACGACAGGATCAATTGCAATGGTAGGCAGAGGTTGTGTTGGAGCTGGCCCGGGTAGGACACTTTCACCCTGTAAAAAGTTATCTCTCTAATAAACAGTGATGGTCGTAATCGGGCTAATTAGAGCAAAGATTCAGTTGCTAGTAGTCACCATATCTTACCTGTTGTTTAGGATTGTTGGTAGGTGGGAGGGAAGGATCACAGACAGCAGTTTCAGAAGTCGCACTTTTAGACACGACAGGATCAATTGCAATGGTAGGCAGAGGTTGTGTTGGAGCTGGCCCGGGTAGGAAACTTTCACCCTGTAAAAAGTTGTCTCTCTAATAAACAGTGATGGTCGTAATCGGGCTAATTAGAGCAAAGATTCAGTTGCTAGTAGTAGTAGTCATTATATAACTTGTTACCTGGTATCGCAGTTGATGATATGAGCGTAGTCCCCAGAGAAGTTCTTTATGTGGGTTATAGAAACTGTGTACCACTCCGGATATACAACATCGTAGAAAGTGGTAACCACAGTCAGAAAGATGTAGGCCTCCTCTGCTCAAGAACACTCGGCGGTCAAAATACCTATCCTCAGCCATCCCTGAAAGAAGCGTGACCCCCCTCTCCCCTCCAGTAATACTAGGCAAGGCGTGGTTAAACTGTTTAACTCGATCGTTATGCCTATCTAGTCTAGGTAGAACTGGCATGCAAAATATTTCAGCATTAGGAAATTGCCGCCTAGAAATAGAGATCAAATCTTGGTAGGCAATAATCATATCTTTAATAGCATCTCCATTAGCTATGTTGTTTGTACCTACCTGTATGAAGAGTGCATCCAATGACGGGTTACCCCGTGTAATGGTGGGTTTGAGAGCATTCGAGAGAAAACGGAGCCCTCCGGGGGTTAAAAATGACCCTTTTTTGACTGAAAAAACTTTGAAAACTCCCGGTTTTCGTGATAAGGGGGAGCGGGAAAATGTTGTCGAAACGGGTCACCAACCCAAAGGCAGATCGGGGAAAAATTTCGGAAATTGGTTGGGGTTGTAAAGCAAGGGGCGGTATCTGCTGAAGGCGTTTAACGTTAGAGAAAACGAGTTTTGCAAATGGCATATTCCTTAGATTTGACGGGTAAAAGGAAATTTCGTGACTATCTCGCAGCTTACCCTTTTTTTTTGATCTGAAACCGGGGAAAAAAATCAAATTTTGACCATGGGAGTGGCGCCGTTCCACGTGATAGTTTTAAAGGAAAAAATATAGGTTTTTTAAAACCTTTGCAGCTGCATTAGATCGCGTTTTTTTTATTTTAAAGGGTTCGAATGCGGGGCGGGGGGGAAATTCAATTTTCAAACCAAAGAGAGCACGCCGCCCCGTGTGTTATAGGAAAAAGAAAATTTGGTCCTGTCAACTGTCTGAAGTGGCAGGGGGCCTTTAAAAAAAACCCTTGATGGGGGGGGAAGGGAAACAAAAAAAAAACCCCCCAAAAACCCCCTTTCCCTGAAAAATTGGGTTAAAATTTTTTTTCCTTCTTCCTCTCATTGCTCTCTTTTTCCCCTTTTCCCTTTTTCTTCCACTCTCTTCTTTCTTCCTCTCTCTCTCTTCTCTCTCTCCTTCTCTCTCTTCTCTCTCCTCAAAAGGGGGTTTCCTTTTTTTTTGTGTGGTTTTCGAACAGGGTAAAAACCTTCTTTTTCTTCTGCGTCTTTTCTTTTGGGGCTCCATCTCTTATCCCCTTCGTTTCTCCGCTTCCCTTTTTGTGTTTTTCGGCTCTTAGATGGGCCCCCTTTTTTTTCCATCCTTTTATTTTGTTGGGAAAAAAGCTTTCTATACTTTTTCTTCTCTTTTCCCCTTCGGCATTTGGGCCCTTAGAAACGTGTTTCAAAATTCCCAAGTTTCTGAAGTTGGGCGTTATCTTTATAAGGGGTTTCGTTTTAATCAGAAACTTTAGGGTGTAAAAGGCTAAAAAAAATTTGGTTTTATTCAAAAAGTCTTACTTAGCGGTTTTTTAGAGCTTGGACAGTTTTTAAAAACCATTGTTACACAATTCAAAAGGTTTTTTGGTAACAAACGAGGTGTTAAAATTTAGTCGTTTTTTTGTTAAAAATGATTATTTTAAATTTTGGGGTTAAAAACCCCGGGCTACCACATAATAGACCCCGGGACATTTTTTGTTTTTTACATGCCTTTTTCTTAAAAAAAAAGAGATAAATTGACCTTTTAAAATTAGTAGATCTATCTTGTTGGCACTGTATACCCAAATTTTTAGATGATTGGTGCAGTGGGGGCCTCGTATGGGCGTTGCAAAATGCCATTTTTGGCTAAAACTAAAAAAAAAGTTATTACTGCACTCTGGCACGCGCGGCTGGGGGGGGGGGAATGGCCACCTTTGCGCTTGCCAGCGCAGTGATTAGTATGTACTGCAAAATCGTTGTTTCTCTTTAATTAGAACTCTCATATCTCGCTCCCTGGTCACCTCTTTCTCAGATCACGCGGTCCACGCCAGCCTAGGCTGACGTGGCAGCTTCTCCTCTCGGCACGTCGCACAATCCCCTGTACGCGGCTTCTCGCTATTCCTACTCATCTAAAACATTGACCCAAATTCTTATCTTCTAATATCTCTCCATAACTATTGTAACAAATAAATAATATCGATTCTCCCCAAAAGAATCAGTAAATATTTGTATCCTCCTAACTCACTCTCAACCATCATAAGATCATCAAATACCTATCATCCGACTAACTCTCAGTCACTCTGAGTATTCAGACCTGCCCTAAATTCAGACCTGCCCTAAATTCAGACCTGCCCTAAATTCTGTCGAAGTTCTTCCGACCTGCCCAAGGTACAGAGTTTTTTAGTGACTAACTGTCAGACGTCTGCTATTGTTTTGTTTTGTTGTGGACTTGTGGTGATCTTATTTCTGTAAGTTGAGTAACAGACTACTCAAAATATGATTTAGCTGATCTGCCCTATTTTTTCTCCCCCTATTTTGACTCGGCTGCCCTGCCTTTCGTTAGTCATCACGGGGCCAACCATTTGTATCCAATGCATCGCTGTTAGCACTGTTTAGCCCGTCACTAATGGTACACGTACATTTATTGTACAATATCTCTTTGATATTTTTCGTATTGTCTTTCTTGTCAGTGAGGTGTGGAAATCTTTTGTTCTTTGTTTCCTTATTTGGTAACTCTCTGCACCTCTTTTATAGTTCTGACGTCATTATGAGCTCATGAAATTCCGCCTCATGACGTCATCGATATTTCCTAATTTGGGTCTCAGTGTTTCCTTATCTGGAGATGATGTGTCCCCCAACGTGTGTCTACTAGAGTGTCTAGTCACTGATAGGGTGTCTCTAGATTTGTATTGGATATAAATCAGGTTCAGCCTACTGCAGTACTACTTTCAGACTGCACATAGTGAGATAGGGAGGTGTTTTCCCACTATGGTGTTGTTAGATATTGTGCAATGTGTGATCTAACATGTGTTGAAGTAAAGTAGGGGTCCTCTATGCTATCTTTTTTGCAGTATGCGATCTGGTGAATAAACGCGAGGGAGGGCGAGAGGGCGCAGAGGGAAGGGGATCAAGAAGAGCGCGAGACTAGCGGGGAGCATCTAGAGATGCTCGAGAGGAGTTCTCGCTCTCTCTCTTCTCATCTATTCCGTCTCAATTCATTTCTTTCTGTTTGATACATCCATGTCTCATGACTGGCACTGTTTTACCAGCCCATGGTTATTGATATTTCCCCGATAATAACACATGTCAACACATCTGGTTTTCCCACCCTTTATGTTCCCTCTCCCCACCCTTTCACTTCCTTTGTCTTATCTTACCTTTGTTTTTGTATTTAGTTTGTGTCCCTGTTGTTGTGACTGTTTTGAATCAGGATATTATAGTGCCAATCAAATTTTGTGCGAAGTGCAAACCAGGGATGTGTGACCACATGTGTGTGATGTTGACAATGAGTGGTAGTCACTGCAACCCCCCCCCCCCCCTTGGGATCTAACAAACATTATGTAGACCCGCGTCCAACCCAGACTTGAGAGCCCGAAACCCAAAACCCAAACACCCCCCCCCCTCATCAGACATACAATGTGATTTAATATATTCCTCCTCTGTGTGGGCAATGGTCCTGTGTGGTATGGTTTTCACTAACGAAAACCGCGTTTCTATAAAGCCAACTGCCACGCGAAAAGAGACGGGTTTGGGGCTCAAAGCATCTCAGCGCAGCTCGTTTGAGAGCAGAGCTAGAAGATTCGATCATAGATTCTGTCTCTATCATGTAAAATCGTCGTCGATCTAGCGTTATCGTCCTCCTTGCTATCTCTCAATTTCAATGCTCTCTTCCTCTAGTCTCTCTCTCTCTCTTTCTCTCTCTCTCTCTCATCCCTCTCTCTCTCTCTCTCTCCTCTTCTCCTCTCTCTCTCTCCTCTCTCTCTCCCCGCGGCTGTCGAATTTCTCTCACACAGATTCACTGTCATTACTGTGTGGGGACCCCTGACAGTGTTTATTAATTATCATTCCCCTTTGTTCCTTTTCTCATGATTTTTTTTCGTGTCTTCTCATGACTTGTCTTGAAATGCAGTACATGTTGTAGATATTTCGGGTGCCTGTTGCTTGCCTGTTGCTTCTCTCTCCCGCCAATATAATTCTTTGTACAGCTGATGTAGTTTCCTATACCCTCCACCCTCGTCTGGAGTTCCCATCCTTAACCCCCCCCCTTCATATTGTGTGGTAAAACTAACCCCTCTCCCTCGTTTCAGTTGAAAATCAACCAATCCATCATCTTCTGCAACTCCGTCTCTAGAGTAGAGCTGCTGGCCAAGAAAATAACAGAGCTGGGTTACTCTTGTTACTATATCCACGCAAGGATGCAACAGGCACACAGGAACAGAATCTTCCACGACTTCAGGAAGGGTGCCTGCAGGAATCTTGTCTGTACTGGTGAGTAAACACTATATTGTAGTGTACAGAGTTAGACACATTACAATGTAAACACTTTATCTCTCTATTAATGTACTGTGTTGTACACGCTGGCATTATGCCAACTTCTACAGTTGTGTCTAAATTTAGAACACATCCCCCCGTGCCATCCAATTCACACATTCTGTTACTTTTTCCGGTACCAATTCATGTACCAGATATAACGCGTCTCTTCATACACGAAACACACACTGTTCATTCTAACGTGTAATGTATTGTGCGTGTGCATTATCTTAGTATTGGGACTGAAATGAAATATGCGCAAAAGACTAGCACGGCGCGCACTAGAAGCACTAGAAAATTATACAGTTGTCAGCGCAACCTCAGATCAGTGGAGCTGCGTTTCATAATCACAACACACAGAAACCGTTCCACCGGACCCATCAGAAATTTGAAGCATCCGGTTTTGTGTTTCGTCGTCTTTCTTCCTGTAACACACCCCTTATCTCAGATCTGTTTACCCGTGGTATTGATATATCATCTGTAACACACCCCTTATCTCAGATCTGTTTACCCGTGGTATTGATATATCATCTGTAACACACCCCTTATCTCAGATCTGTTTACCCGTGGTATTGATATATCCTCTGTAACACACCCCTTATCTCAGATCTGTTTACCCGCGGTATTGATATATCATCTGTTAATGTTGTTATCAACTTCGATTTCCCCAAGAATTCTGAGACCTACCTGCACAGAATTGGACGAAGTGGCCGGTATGGTCATCTTGGTGTTGCTATCAACCTTATCACTTACCCTGACAGGTAATTTGTTTTACAAACACTTTTGTTGTTTCTTTGTCAATCTTTTATAGACTATACACTGCAGTTCTCCCCACAATTATAGTATCGACAATTCTTGGTCTAACAAACAGCTGACCGTGATACAGTAGTATCAATAATTCTAAACCCTCTCCTCTCCTACAGGTATGATCTGTTCAAGATAGAGCAGGAGCTGGGAACTACCATTAAACCTATCCCTGGAGCTATTGACAAGCGGCTCTATGTTGCGGAGTACCAGACTGCCCAGTACATCACATCTGATCAAGATGTCGTTCAGGTTAGTTGGGGTGGAGTGAGCGAGAGTTAGATAGGGTAGAGAGAGGTGAGTTAGATAGGGTAGAGAGAGGTGAGTTAGATAGGGTAGAGAGAGAGAGAGAGACCCTCTCTCACCGTGCCTCGCGACAAATGTTATAAAGGAGGGTTAGAGTGGGTCGGGGTATAAAAATAGAGTCTGTTGATTTTGGCAAACCTCCAAAAATAATCTCTAGCTATTCTGGGAATCTCCAATCTATACCCCGTTATGAAACATTGTATAGCAGAGGGGAAGGTAATTCTCTCTGCGGCGCATTTCTTTGTCATACAGAAACTTCAATATTTCAGTCTCCCTCTCGCTCCTTCTCGCTAGCTCTATCTCTAAAGTCTCTGGAACCCTCTAACCCTCCCTCTCTCTATCTCCATTTCTTCTCTGCCGAGGCCCCGAGTCTCATGAGGTTATTAGAGCCGTAGCATATTGCATATTTTATGCAGAGGTTCTGTTGTGTTGTACACTTCGAGAAACTCAATTTCAAATTCAATATATTTCCCATGTAGAACTCGCTTTACCTTGGGACCAAACTGGGCCGAATAAACCAGAAATACTGGGTATATTGTTGGATCAAACGGGTATTATAAACCAGCGTTTGGGTATCCTGATATTAGATCATCCAAGATCATTACCATGGTATTTCCATGAAGATCGCGTTGTAATCAGTTTACCTAGATCAGGTTACTTCTTTGTCTTCTATAGGTCCCCTCCGTATGATCTCAGTCTTCTTGGTCCCTTGTTGTACATGTGACCTTTGTACTATGCATCATCCTTGAGATGATCAAGTAGTATAATTGAGTAATGGCAGTGTGATTATGTAATGGAAGTATGATCTATCCTGTCCCCTTTGAGCTTATTTCGTGTGTATGATCTTTGTCCCTGACTCAACTCAGTCAAATCTTTACTTCTGTTCCCCTATCTCACGAGGAACTTGTTGTTATGGGGGGCTTGTTATCTTTGTTGTTTTGAACATTCCGCTGTATTGGAACTCACCCAAAATGCCTGATAATACTCACGGGGTATAAATCGAAATAGTGTGATTCTGAATCGGCAGAGTAACAAAGGTCGCACGAGACTAAAGTTAGGTGAAGTGGCAGGTTAAAATAGGCAATGAAGTCATGACAATGCCAAATTTATCGATTTCGGTTCATTCTACCGTCTTAGTAAAAGTTTTACTTCTCCTTCTAATCCAGATCAGAAATCAGAGTTCATTGTTCAAACATCTATCCAATTTTCCCTGAAACTAACTAAATCCCCTTCACACAGAGTCGAAACAACTAAATCCCCTCCTCACACAGAGTCGATACGAAGGAGAGAACAAGAATCAACAAGACGGTCAGGGCCCTGCTGCTATTGCTGCCCCTAAACCTCCTGGACAACAACAGCAACAGTAACTGCCACTACCTCTACGCGGCATACCTCCCTAACACAAGAACCTACAAAACTCCAATTATATTGTCTCCATAGCAACGCACCTTGGTATGCCGCATTACAAGTCCTACTACAAGATTCCAATCCCTGGGAATGTCCTACTACTAAGATTCTCTGAGGAGTTACAACGCCCCCTAGTCGCGCTCTGTGTCATTCTACTTTTCCAAATGGTGGTGGAGTGGTGTGAAAGTCAATATATAATACACCTCGTATTGTCGGTAATTCTCCCTCTCATCTCCCCTCGCCCCATGTACCTGAAATCATCCTTTTTTCCATTCGAACTATCACTTTGTGTTCATATGTTCCCACAAATTGGCACGAGGGAGAGAGTCTTGTTACTATGCTGTTACTATGGCAACCAAAGATTGTTTTTTATGTTCAGTGAGAGAATATTTTACCCCCAAAGATTTAACCATGTGAAGGGCGGTCAATGTTCCTTATGATTGGCCGTTCTTCGCTGAATATCCAGAAGATATATCACTTCTTGTTTTCAGAAGGTTGTCATGGTAGCAACAAATCTTCACAGAGAGAGGGAGAGAATGTTTTTTTGGGATGTTTTTTTGAGGAGTATTTATGGGAGTATAAGAAATTGATTTCGCACACACTCAATCCTTGACATTTAGGGTTTAATTGGCTTACTCTGTGTGCCGACATGTTAGTAAGAATTTTGTCTGCCAAAATAGATCGCTTGTTTTTGAGAAACTAGTTTTTAATTAAAATTGGGCTTGATAGTAATGGTTTGTGTTTTGACGTCGTTTAGTCTTAGAATCCCCGTCGATAAAATGTTAGAGTCCTAAAATATATAACTTGGTCTTCTTGAGAAAATTTAGGGTATTTTTGGGCGTCTCGTTCACTTTTTTTTCTAATTTTTTAGAGCTCCGAGAGCAGTATGTTTGTGTGTTTAAAAGTGGTTCGTTCAAAGCTTCCATTTCCAATAGGAGCCGTCCATTTTTAATTGACACTAACTGCTCCAGCTCACTTGTTGTTTATTTATTATGTACTAGTTCTCGCCCTAACACCCGGTGTTCAGGCCTTTAATTCAGGTCCTCCATTAAAACACCTAAACGAGAACTGTGCTTGATAACAATTTATATCAGGTTGTAAAACACGTCATTAACACGTCACAATCATGACGTCATAAATGATGACGTAATCGGCTCTGATGTCGGGGAGGGTTTTATAATACTGGGGAGTGTTCTGAATCATTAGTTACCATGGTAACCGGGGAGTGTTCTGAAGGTTTCCCTCGACTTTTCTAGGGGGATCTCTTCACATAGAGGACTGCCCGGGTACCCTACCCAACATCAGATGCTACACACTATTGTGGTGTGTCCACAGGAAGTGCTACTTCCCACACGGTGACTCATTCTGCACAAATCACGCCGAGAGGTGTTGCAGAGAGTGATGATCTAATAGTCGTGGCCTTATTCATTGCAAAGTATGTTTGCTTTAAATGCCCCAGCAACAGACCAGTATGCTGTATAAACACCCACCTTAGTTTCTCTCAACTGGAATACCTGATTCAGGGAATTAAGAGATCCCTAATTCAGGGAATTAAGAGAGAATTATTTCCATCTCGGTGTGGTGTATTTCCCCCGTTTAAAGTTTACCCCCTCCCCCCCCCTTCCCTGGTAACATAGTACGGTGGTTATCTCTGTTCAGATCGAATGAGGGATAATGGTAGAATCATTAGTTACCATGGCAACCATAGCAACTCCTGATATATTCCGTTACTCCCATCATTCGACACTCCTGTCAGGGATGCCACTGATTTTTTTCCAATTTAATTAATTTCTTCGCTATCGTGGTGTGTATATTTTCCAAGATTGATGAGTGTTTATATTTACCATGTCCTGCACATGCTGTTTATAATATTGTTACAATTGTAACAGATTAACACACAAGATGACATTTTGAGGTATATTACACCCGCTTGAAAGAGCAGTGAAAGAGGCCTGTGTTTTACTTTATATCCCTTCACCCCTGACATCCCTCCCCTGACTACTGCCTCCCCGAACTATTCTCTTTGTTTTGCCAACCCTTCCTGATGACGCCCCCACCCCGAACCATTTTAATTCTCTTAATGACCTATTTAGGCTTCTCTCTCTCTCTCTCTCTCTCTCTTTCCTTGCCCGCTTCCTGTATTACACACACTCACCCGTAACTGCACAGTGTGTACATGTTAGCTCTCCCTCTCGTGATGCATGCTCAAAGAATGATGTAATCCTATTTTTATTGATCTCTCTCTCTCTCTCTCTCTCTCTCTCTCTCTCTCTCTCTCTCTCTCTCTCTCTATTTTACTATGTTGCCTTTGTCTATGGCTGACGCCTGACTTCACTGCCTTGCATACATGGTTAGTCACCACTGGTGACCATTTGACTTGCCCAGTTACTCTCACTCTGTCATGGCGCTAGTAATACACACCACCAAAAGTCCTAGCAAATACCCAGTTACACTCTCAATACTCTGAATCTAAACTTACTGTACCAGTTTGCAGCAAAATGGTTCAGCCCAGCCTCCAATCCCCATGGCCATGGGTAGTAATGCGATAAAGTAACGTGATATATTGTAAAATCAAATTTTGATAGCGCTTTTTTTATCTTATCTCGACTCTCTTAAGTCAGCGACTTTGCATTTCGTTCTCTTCTTTCTCTTCGATTTATCTTACGGTAAAGCCAGGTGACTTTGCAATGGCAGGCAAATATACATCTGGTGCATCACACACGTCTCATGGTACATTACACTGTCGTCCAAACATGTCCTCTCTAGTTCTCACTTTCGGATCCAATTTCAACATGTTCCTTTTTGTATGCGGGTGTACATGACTGTTGTGTACTAGTTGTTCCAATTCTTTCTTTTGATATCTTAACATTCTTACCCCCTTACTATGTTATACCTCCCCTTCTACACCCAACCACTGATGAACCATCTACCCTCCAGTAACCTTGAACCCCTTGATTTCACTAACCCCTCTCTTTCCTTGTTCAGCAAAATGTTAGAACTCCTTACTGGAAACCTATAGGAATTCTGTTATAACTTAGTAAAACATGGTTTTCGACTGTAAGTATCACACAGTTTTATTCGTTTTATTAGTTTGTTTGTAGCTCCATTTTCAATATTTCCCCCTAACAGCTCTTTTTTAATATGTTTCCTAACATTTCTCTCCCTAACACCACTCTCCCTCTCTCCAGATAAGAAAGATATAACTGACTACAGCAGCCGAGACCAGTTCGCACATGTCGTAGAAGACGTATTTAGAATCATCGGAGAAGAAAGTGGTAAGACAATAATTTACTATTTTGTTGTATTTTTCAACCGATTTTTGATAGGTTTCACAAGGTGGTATCTTGTAAATAGAGAGATCTGCTAGAATGTGATATCTTACGCTCCAGTTGCAGATTGGAGGCTGGCGCCAGTTTCTGGCGCCAGCCTCCAATCTGCAACTGGCGCAAGCTGGGAGAGTCCCTGTGCGCGCGAAATCTTCGTTGACTAGCAGGGTTTTCGATGTGATTTGCATCTAGAGTGGCGCGCGCGGCAGTGTCAGCAGGGGCCTGCACCATTGTAACTAACTTCGGTCGCAAAATCTCTAACTGGACCCTTACAAAATACAAACTAATACATCACTCTCAAAAAGTGTCATGATCATGACACATGCACGAACCAATGAGAGTTCCTAATTGCATGTAGACTCCTCTCATTACACACGCCCATCTCAGATTTAGAAAAACCAGAGCAGAGCACCAGGGAGAGAGACTTTGATACTCATTCTTATTTCGAAAGCGTAAGTCCACTCGATCTTGCGCACAAATGCGTGAGAGATCAACTATATCCCCCCTCCCCCATTTCCCTGATTCCCCTGATTTCCCTGACCCCCCCCCCCCCACTTGTTGCTGATGTTTTGCAAACTGTGCTGTGCAGTTGACATGTGTTAATGTTGAAGGCTGTGTTACTCTATCTCTCTCACTCAGCTACTATAAAACTTCCTCTAAGCATGTAAAATCCATCTTTTTTCTCTGTCCTTGATTTTATTTTGTAGAATTTGGGTTTTAACGATTGTCCTTTTTTTGTCTTTTCTAAAGCATTTCAACAAAGTATCAGGTCAAGTATTAACATTTAATTTCAGATCAAAACTCCTAACTTCAGGTCAAATCATCAAAAACGGGGGTGTCTGTCTTGGGCCACCTGTCACCACACATATTGTGTAAAAACTGTCCGACTTTTGTCCGAGCACTGTATAAAATTGTCCTACATTTTGTCTCAAAACGACCCCACTATCTCAGGAACTGATCCCTGGCCAATGCTCTGGCAGGCTCGGTAAATGCTCGGCCATCTTCTCTCTCGACATACCTACATATCAGTCCGGCTCCCTCAAATTAAAAAGCACTTATTAGCAGTTCTCAGCCTGCTGAAACAAAATTTCCCGAATTCAGTGCTCAACTGTAAGTAACCACTAAAATAAGAACTTTTGTTGAAAATCTGTGCATTACGGTATTTAAATTGATGGTGATTGGAAAATCAAAATGTAAGTTTAGTCACAGTAGGACACAGCAAAACAGAGGACGCAACGGTGTCTCTCTCTCTCTCCCTCCCTCTTCCCTCTCCTGAATCAATATCTGACGGCAAATTGCCCCCTGCAGAGTAAAAAGGGCCAAGGGTAAGTCCCTCAATTCTACAAAGAAGAGCGCTCAGGTACGGTATAATACATGAATACATACTGTGATATACAATACATACAATATAATACTGTACACTGTATACGATACAAATATGATATACAATACAATATGAATACATAATGTATACTGTATACACTATACAAATATGAATACATAATGAACACTGAATACGGAGGAAGCAGCGTAATGGACTATGAGGTTTTGGGTCTATTAGAGACGGAGAGAGAGGGGGCTCAGCTGTTATTATTAAATGGACTCCAGAGAGAGGGGGAGGTCAGGTGTTATTGGACTCCAGGGAATGTTTTCATATAAACTGAAGGAGGATCTTAATAATATATTTCCATGTAGCCATGCCTTCTTTCTAAATGTGTTGCAACCACTCCCCCCACCCACATTGTTCTAACATCAGACAGTCTATCTAACACCTGCCTCGCTCTTCCCAGGGTCTACAAATCCCAACACGACAAACAATGCCTGCCCGAAGGCCCCCGGTTTCCGCCGATACAAGGCCGCTACCTAAACTGGATTTCTCTGCCATCCTCGCCAGAACAATAAAACCGCGTGATAGGGACAAGAACCCTTTCTTCAGCCTGGTAAGTTAAAATGTTGACTCCTTTCGGCCGTTCAGTGGGACCAAGAGAACCCCACCTCCCTCCTAACCTCATTTTACCTCTCCTAACTTCACCTCCCTCCTAACCTCACCTTCCTCCATCAGATGGCCCAATCGAAGAAGAATAAGGTAAAAAGGGTGAGTTTCAGTTTCCTAGAGATCAGCAAAACTCATCTACCAAACTGCAGACGGAGAGGTGCAAATACCTGCTCAGAATATGGACATCTACACCTCGCAACCTGCAAGAATTACATATCAGAAAAGGAGATGGAAAAACAGGTGAGAGAGAATGTTTGGTAGTAGTTTATTAATTAAATTTAATAGTTTGTCATGTAAATGTGATCTTTATACTACAGTTAGTAACTTCTGTTGTTTTTAATTTGTACTACAGTTAGTATTAACATTTCCCTCCTCCCAGGAATTCCACATACGAGCTGAGTTTATTGAGTCAAATGGTGCCTTTTCCTCCGATCCTGCCCAATTCTATACATCACCACCTACACAATTCGAGATACCACCCCTGCCTACTAGTCTAAACACAGTACCAGGAGTAATGAACAAGAAGAGCTCGACTACTGACTCGCTACCCTTCCACGAGAAGAACAGCCCAGGTAGGCAGGAGAGACCGGGGTGTAGTTGGTGGACAGTGGATAACAGAGGGAGACTGGAGAGAGTTACAGAGGGGCAGATTGGGGGTCATGAATCAGGGGGTCAGGGACAGGAGAGAGTTACAGAGATTAATGATTCAGAGGGCCAGGGTTCAGAGAATCAAGTAGAGAATCAGGGTAAAGGCAAGGAAAGACGGAGAAAACAGAACAGTGGTATTGTGATTGTCGTTGGGACAAGAAAACAGAGCAAAATTGGTGGTATGCTTTTCTCTCTCCCCCCTCTCTCTATCTCTCTCTCCCTCCTTAATCCTTATTGTAACAATCTCTCCCTCCCCAGGTCTGGAACGAACCCCTGCAAACAGCGTATTCAATAAACCAGCCCCAGAACTGTCCTTCCCACAAACCGCCCTGGACCTGCGGAACGAGGTACTCCCACCACACCCAGAGATACCATCTGCCTCCCCCAGTAGAGAGACACCTCCCCAGGAACTGGTGTTACACAATGATGATGAACAGCCCACCTCCTCTCGGGCCTCTTCTGTCTTCTCTGGTGATCTTGATGATGATATCATGGCATTGCTGGATGATAGTGATAGTGAGGGAGATGAGGAGGAGGAGGAGGATTCCTCCACCAAGGAGTCCTCGTCTGAGGAGGATTGTATTGTTGAACTGAAATCAGACAATAGAACTAAGAACATTGTAATTGAAGTTGTCCACTCTCCTGATAGTACCCCTGTAAAATCATTGCCCCCATCCAACCCTGTACTACTGGGACCCATTGTTAAAACTAGGACATCATTCTCTGATAGTGGGTATGGAGATGAGGGGGAAGATGAAGAGGAGGCTCCAATAATCACACTCTCCTCCAGAAGGAGGGGTGCCAAGAAAGTTAAAACGTGGTTTGAAACCTCAACAACAACTGCTACCCCCACAGAAACAACCCAGGCGACCACTACTAAACAACCAATAGTGGTTGGGTTCGTCAACCCATTTACAAGAACACCCGTTACCACAGCAACAGCGGTGAAGGATGCCCCCTCAGTACTAGGGGGGTTAGTTACCAGATCAGTAGTAGCAACAGAGCCTGAGTTAACACTGCCCCGACATGATCCATCTGTCCAGGAACAGTGCTTCAAGTTCGATACCCCCAGCAGGGATGATATAGTCAGGGAGGCTCAGGGTGTCCTAACTAAATAGGACACAATCATCTGCTGCAAGACCCACCAATACTGCTACCTCTGCTACTGGACAACTCGTGTACATGATTTACACGAGTCAACCCCCCAAGAGACAATCTGGAGGCTGCAGTAGCTACCAATCATGGTCAGCCTGCCTAGGACACTATATTAGGGCATCTTGATTCCACCAGATATCATCTTGTTCAAGACACCCATGATACATTCATCACTACTACTATCAGTGCAATTGTATCTAGACAGGGATATCTTGACAAGTTTCACGAACCTATACCATCTTTCGAACTGTATAACAGCAATGTTCCGCAGTGCGAGGGACTCTACCAAAATAGTGCCTACTATTTCCTGAGATAGCAATTAGGGGCCTTGTAGCTAGGGTTCCAACCGGAACTGCCGGTTTGCTGCTAGTTTGGGTAGTGAATACAGGTGTCATCGATCTTACAGGGTCCAGGGAATATTCGCATTTTTGGCTGGTTTTAGCTGTTTTAGGTGTTTTCTAGAACCTCTCTTCTAGTGTACCCTCTCATGTGTACTCATGTTAAACATGTCCCCCACACACACACACACTGCTTCTTTCAGTCTGAACTTATAACCAGACTGAGCTTTAATAAAGTAGGTGTGTGGTTGGTGGTGTGTTTAACTGGGTATCGTATCAGGTGTGATTTTATTGGGAGGTTCTAGTTAACACCCTGAAACGGGGTACTATTGGACAATCTTTTTTATTTTGTAACAGACCATTAATTGGAAGGGAACTGCAGTTTGGTTCAAAAGTGATTTTAGTGTCCTAATATATTGTAACCCACCACCCCGGCAACAAATATGACAATCTGTTAATGGGTTTTTAATCTTTAAGCTAGCAGGTTCGTTTGACCAAGGGTTATTATATTGGGTGTGTGATTGGAGAGATGATGTGTGTAAGGAAGGTGTGTGTGAGGAGGGTGTGTTGAAGAAAGATGACATGAGGTGACATGAGATGACATAGAGGTGATGATATGAAGTATGAACAGAGAGCCCTGGGATGTATTATGTTAGCCATCTATTGGTTATCTTTGGGAACAGTTGCCTCTCTTGTATTGAGTTGTTTTATTAATTCCAGTAAAACATTTTCCAATACTAGTTTGGATACTTGTTTAATAAAACCTCAACAAGATGGAGACCTGTAAAATTTTGGTTGCTCAGGGGTTGCTCAAACGAGCCTGCTAATCTGTCATTGTATGCAGAATTGGACTAAAAATCCTTTTTCAGCTGTTGCTGGGCTGTTGCTGGGGTCTTTTAATAATCGTACCAGGGCTAGTGATAACAGCAATTAGGGGGTGAAAATGACTCATTTATTCGCAATAAAGAATCATTTGGCAGTATTGATACATCTGGATAATCTTTGATAATGACTTGGATAATTACTCAAATGATCGATCCTGGATAACGATTAGTTATCCCGTGGTATCAGGGGTAGATAGTCTGAGTTAGTTAATTATTATAATGATTCAAGGATGAGATCCTGCTAATTATTATAAGACTAAATGTTCGGGTTATTCGGGTCTATTGATCCCCTATCTGTTTTTGTACAGACATCTGGTACGATTATTAGAACTACATTTTGATTTTGGAAATTATCTTCCTTCTAGTTTATTATTACCATTATTAGTAAGAGTCACTAGTGTGGACTGTGGTTGATTACAGTGGTCATCCGACATAATTGCCATATCTCGACGTGAACTTCGACGTGGAATTCGACCAGGAATAGCAGGCGTTTGTAGTTATGAACGCCTGCTGCCCATGCCGCACGTGCCAATGTGCCGCGCACAGCAGGCGTTCATAACTACAAACGCCTGCTATTCCTAGTCGAATTCCACGTCGAAGTTCACGTCGAGATATGGCAATTATGTCGGATGACCACTGTTATAACAGATAACTTCTGTGTCACGGCCCGTACCACGCTAGTGCCCCTTACTTTTGGTGGCCTAAAAGTTACTACTTATTATTATATTAATTGTAGGTTTTTCGGCCTAAAAGTTATCGCCTATTAGTATAGGTTTGTTTTTTGTGTACAGTATCTTTTTTAACGTGAACTTCATCTTATGATGTAGTGTGAAAGAAATATTTCTTATATGTCATGCACAGTTACTAATCTTTGTTAAATCCTCAGATCTGCACTCAATGATCTACTACTGAGTGCAGGGGACTGAGTGTAACAGGTAAAGTTACTCAGTTTTTAAGGTAAAAATGAATGGTTAACGCATGAATGGTTAACGCATGTAAATGTGAAATGTCACCCAGTAAAAACAAAGCAGCAAAACTGCTGTTTTGGTTTTCTATTGGCCCATATGAATGATTAATGAAACTCATTATGAATGATTAAACTAATTATTCAATGTGGCTACTGTATAATGCTAGCGGTATAGTGACCCGCTAGCGCCATTAGTATTGTTTATCTTACTATCGACCATTTAGGAATCGACGCTTTGGAAAGCTATTCGTTTCTTATTACAAACTATTTTCCAAAATCTTACATTCGATTCCTGCTATGCCAGGTTAGTATCAAAAGTTAGTCCCAGAAAGTTACAATTTGATTTTGAAAAGAGAGAGAAAAAGAGAGAGAGAGACCATCTCCCAATATGATTATGCTGCTGATGGTCCCGGGGCACTGTCTCCCTACATGGCTCCATTAGCATCATTGGGAGTATTGTTACAAAATATCGTGCACAGGGGTTGTAGGAGGTTTGTAATACACCACTTCCCTGTGTTTTTATGGAATTGTTTTGTTAATAGTTATTGTTATAGGAGTTTTAAATTCCATAATTTATAACTTGTCTCACCCCCGGATTATGTCTGATTTGGTTCGTTAAGCCAGGAGATCGTGCTGTTTAATTTGGTTGCTGTTATTGCTATTTCTGAGAAAAGAGCACTACAGATTCTCGAAAAGTGTCAGCTTGGTCCGTCCTCTTCATTTCCATGCCTGCAGTGCTGGAAATATGGGCGAGATCATTTGGCATTGAGAGTCTGTACCAGGCCATATATGGCTATCTCTGGCTTTTACTTTGGTTAAATAAAGTCGGATTTTTTGAAGTTGTCACCCCCAAACGACCACGCATGTGAAATTTATCAATTTTGACGCGCAAAAACATTCCGTGCACGGAAAGGGGGATGACAACTTCAAAAATCAGACTTTACTGGTGCTTGCTAGAAGTGAAATGATATGGGATGTTCCTTGATTCTTGAGTGGTTATTCTAATTCTACTTCTAGCAACACTATACTATAGAGATTACAAAGTTAAGAGGAAGACTACCCCCGTTGTCATGTTTCCATGGCAATAAAAGGAGGTATACTACAGGATAATGAGGTGATGATAATCACCACCGGAGTAGTCTCCTTTTATCGCCATGGAAACATGACAATGGGGGCAGTCTTCCTCTTAACTTTGTAATCTCTATACTTCAGGCTCAATGCCATACATGTTAACCCCAAACTTTTCAAAATTTAATTACTGTAAAACTTTCTGAAATAACGTGTATTTATTGTCAAATACTCTACGGTATCGAACGGGTGCAAAGGTCAAAATCATCATCACAGCCACACACTCACAGTTAGAGTCATAATCTCACTGATAACCACCTTTTTTGGAGGATTAAGATAGGTCTGTTGCGCGCGGATAGTTCTAAACTTCTCTGCCGTTTATCGCCGCGCTTAATCAATCGCGCGCGTCGCAAAATAAGATCAGGTAAGAAGTTTGAATTTAAAAACAGTGCAGGGTTTTTTATTTTTGAATTTCTCTTTTTAGTTTTTTTTTTAAACTTTTCTAGTTCTGATCATAGGCCACATCACAACGGTTGATACTGAATCGATAAGAATCACGTCATCCCTTCAGGGTGACGCACGCCTTGCAGCGGGATCAAAAGATGTAGTTTTTCTACTGAATCAGTGGGGTGACGTGAGCCTGCCCGATCAAAAATGCATTGCTATCTAGTATTCACCACTAAAATAGTGATTAAAATTACCTAAGTAGCTTTCACTAAGGTTTCTATTCACTCCACTTGGTTTCCTTTGGAAAGATCTTTCAGTTATTCATAGTTTCCCGTTATCAGTGACATGGCGGGTACCATCACGGAGGTAGAATATTGTCTGGTGTGTAAAGCCCAGATGGACAGGTATGCAGGTTGAACATTACAAGTGTTCATCTCAGTAGATAAGAGAGACATATATATGTGTTTTGCTTTTCATTGTCATTTGGCTGATACATATAACCTGCTGACTTTCCATGTCATCTGAGTGTTGGCTCCTTTTGAGCTAAAGCTTTGTGTACAATACTAAATTTTTTACGAATGTTTACGAATGTTTACGAATGAATATTTTCAGGGTGGAAGAGGCAGCAGTTAGCTTACTACAGTTTGGGAAAGTACACATGAAATGTTTTCGTTGTGAGATCTGTACTATTCCTCTAAATCTCTCTAACTTCAGGTAAAACTGGGGTTTCAGTTTCTAAATGATATTGAGAATATAATACTGGTTGACTTTGAGATGATAATATTATCCCTCTTTACAGGTTTGAAAACCACTCTCTGAGGTTAACTTGTTCCAGTCATTCTGGTGTCGACGGAGGGGAGACATCTGTCACCCAGTTCAAAGTTTGTCAAACTATTCCTTATTACTTATTAGTGTTCTTAATAGATAGGCTGATTAGGAACTGTTCACGATCAATTCAAAAATAAGGTGCTATTCCTAGAAATATATCATTATCACGCGAACGTTATAATGGCAGCACTCTCATTTCACTATTTCAGGGGCGGTTTTTCTCAGTAGCTGCGTTGGCGGACTATTCTTCACTCGAAAAGTAATTATACCATTTATGGAGATACAATATAGTAAAGAGGCAAACCCAGCAGTGTGTGTAACTCATCTTTTCATCCTAGCTCTCCACTTTCACTACCACTCTAGCTCTCTTCGGAATACTGGAATAGAATGACTTTTCGGAATAGAAAGACTCTATGGAATAGAACCATGTGTTTTTTTAGTGCTGTGGAGCCCTGTTAGAACTAAACAAGTGTTTCTTGTACTGTTTTGAGCAAGAAGTCAAGTAGAGCGAATATAGTGAATAAACCAAACCTAGGAGGGAAGTTAGATTTGGTTTTTATTATATTTGGTTTATTCACTTTATTCGCTTTACTTGGCTGTCACCAGGAATCTAAAACATCTGGATACAACATCAGCCTTCATTGAGACAAGCTCGGACAAGTTTATGGCGGAACTGAGGAGCTTTCAAAATCTAATTCTTGCCAAATCTCAAGTCAAGGTAAATAAAACACGTGTAGAAGTAGAACTAGGAAAAGAGCCAAAATATCATGGTTGTGTCATCCTGTGCAGTAGGCTAGGTGGTTGATCCGCTCGTATAATACCCCCCGATGTATTTAATTACCCCTGTCTCTCCCCCAGCAATGTTTGCAAGACGAACCCCCCAAAGCAGGGTGCATCACTAGCAATCATCTCAATACTAACAAGCTAGTGGACTGTAATGAAAAGTTCTGGATTGAGATACCTAGTCAGGAACTTACACAGATAGAGGTTAGTAGTTGCCTAGCTAGACTATGTTTCGCGCGCCCCGCGAGGTTAGTAGTAGTACATGCAGTGATCGTGAAGTCTTATAAGTCTAACATATCACTATATCAGTAGAGCTATGCTTTGACCGGGGGATGAGGACGCAAAACCCAAGTAAATTGTTACACGGGGTTCCCCCCCCCCTTAGTTTCCTTTCTGTTACAGATAGAACCCCTCCTAGTAGTTCCTTCCTGATACAGCTGATATAAGTAGCCCCTGTAACAGCTGATATATAGCCCCTCTTATCTATACTTCCCTTTCTGTTACAGATAGAACTGCACGAGGATGATATTTACAGAGTTCACTTCCTGGATCACGACCACTGGAATTATTATACAGTTGAGGATGGTGCTGGGCCCTGTATTCTGTCCTTCAAACAGGAGGTATGTTGGTGTTTTGTGGTGGTGTTACCATGGTAACTAGAGTGGTTGGTTCAACACCCTTCTTTACGGCGGCGCCCCTTCCTCTCCTAGTATCACACTAGAACGGAAGATCCACGTTCATTATGTCCCCCGCCAAGGTCACATACGGTAGGCGGTAAATGTTAACCAGATCTGTGAGAATTTTGCACGTTTTTGCCCATAACTCAGCCATTTCTTGACTAATTTGCAAAATCTTTGGCTCATTGGAAAGAGGACATTGAGATCTCTCAAATGTGCTCAAGAAAATATAAATTGGCGCAAATTGCACGGCGTGGTGGCCAAAACGCGCATTTTGCGCCATGACGCCGCGCATTTTGCGCCGATTTTAGTTTTATTGGGCTCATTTAAAAGAGCTCAATGTCCTCTTTCCAACGCGCCCAAGATTTTGCAAATTGGTCAAGAAATGACTGAGTTATGGACAAAAACGTGGTTTTGCACGTACGTTTTCTCTCAGATCTGGTTAACATTTACCGCCTACCGTCACATACACACTCTGTGTGCTAAATCTCATACCAGCGACTGCCTGGGTGTAACCAGTGGTTACTAACTGGTAAAATGTAACCATGGCAACAATTTCTTCAGGTTTCATCAGGAACTAGAGAGCATTTCCGAATTCTAGTTCGGGGGTACTGTCACCTTGCTCACGGCCTACTTCAACCGACCGCCATATCTGCTAACAGGTGATCCAGCTTCGTCTGTCTGTGAGTGTGATTGTGTGTGGGTATGTGTATCTCGAGTATATCAGCGACTCTTGTCTCGATTCTCGCGTGTCAGTGTGCCAATCAGTTGAACCAGTCCACTCGTGATTTCTACCAAACTTTGTAGTGAGCATGTTTCATTCCCAGATACGAGAGAGACGAAGTGGTCAGGGCAGTAGGGAAAGAGATGGGTTTTACCAACCCCTTCGTGTTGGTATCACATCACAAGGCTAAAAGGGAGCTACTGAAACTTGATAACTGTTTCTTCAAGCACCAATACAAGGTATATAATAAAATGAATATCTACAGTTCAAATTGTATTTAGAAACTGTGAAAAGAACCTGTTATCAATAGATTAGTCAGGTGTTTTGTTTTATGGAATCTCTCTCTCAATACAGGGGTGCTGAAACTCCGTGATAACCAGCTCCCTCTCTTGGCAGGTTGGGGTTGTGTTTCTAAAGGAGTATCAGAGATGCGAAGAAGAGATATTTGGAAACCAACAGGAGGACAGCCCCAGATTTGAGGAATTCCTCCGACTTATTGGGAAAAGGTAACAGTGATGTTGAGAGAGGTAACAGTGATGCTGAGAGAGGTAACAGTGATGTTGAGAGAGGTAACAGTGATGTTGAGAGAGGTAACAGTGATGTTGAGAGAGGTAACAGTGATGTTGAGAGAGGTAACAGTGATGTTGAGAGAGAGGTAACAGTGATGTTGAGAGAGGTAACAGTGATGTTGAGAGTTTGTGTACCTATTGTACATATTGTACATACAGGGGTGAGAGCAGATGTTTGCTACATCTGGTGTACTGTGTAAAAG
Organism: Hormiphora californensis; assembly: GCA_020137815.1. Classification (NCBI taxonomy): domain Eukaryota; kingdom Metazoa; phylum Ctenophora; class Tentaculata; order Cydippida; family Pleurobrachiidae; genus Hormiphora; species Hormiphora californensis. The sequence continues at coordinate 7,266,302 of CM035359.1, forward strand.
AGCTATGTGGTCTATCGTGGTTCGCAGTAAAGTAGCTCTGTACTTAATTCGAAGAACTTCGTTCGATCCCGGGCCTAACTGCCTCCCTATTTAACTTGATCAGATCTCATTGATGATCGAAGACTCATCTCCTCCAACTTAGGGTTACACTGAAAGGGTTCAAGGGATTCAGGGGAGGTTTAGATGCCATCAGCAACCAGACAGGGGAGGAGTCTGTCCATACCACTTGGAGAAGTAGGTGATACAAGTAGCGAGGTGCTATCATAGAGTGACACTCTGAATAATGAGTTCAGAGCAAGAATTAAATAGGGAAGAAAATCGAAAAATAACACTTTTTTTAGTTACTGACTTGTGATCTGAGTCATACTAAGATTACTTTTGCCCAAGTTCAGATTTAATTGATAATTTAATTCAATGTTACAGATAATGAGTTTATGTTCCACGTTTCAACACTTTTACCTTACTCTTACGAAGACAAGCAACAGGTAAAAATCTAGAAAATCTAGTAGTCACCGTAACTTATCCATCCTTCTCCTTACTTCAATCATCTCTATCAACCCCCTCGACTAGACCCCCTCTATAATTATACCTCTCTCCCACTTCTTTTCCCTCTCTATCTCGACCCTCCCCAGTTACAAAGAAAGCGGCACATTGGTAACGATATCGCATGTATTGTGTTCCTGGATGGTCCAACTGTGCGATTTAACCCGTCCTGTATCAAGAGCCACTTCTTACATGTGTTTATTGTGGTTCGACCTGTCCCAGGCGGATATAATGTAAGTAATGGGTGTGTTTAGAGTGAGAAGTCCTGGGGGCTGATTTAGGCTGATGCATGCCATGACTGTCGCTCGATCGAAACTAGGGCGCCTACTATTAGCCAATATATCGCTATACTAATGGTAGAACACTCTTCACACATGTGGTATAGCTACACCATCTCCAGTAGCTAATTCAAGATTGGAGGGCGTGGGGGTGACTCACAACTCTTCTTTTTTCACCCTCTCTCCCTGGTCTCTCCAAAGAAGTATAATCAATAGATATCTGACTACATTTGGTATAAACGGTTGTACACTACCCCCTCCCCCACACAGCAGCTGACCCTCTGCAGCTTGACAGAGGGTGGGGTAGTGTAGTTATCGACGTAGCGCGCGGTGTCATCCCTGTGAGACCCTCTGCGCAGTCATTGGCCAGTGAAGCACGCTTGCAACACATGCCGTGTGGGATTTGGGACCGCGCGCGCGAGGAGTACATGGGGGGAGTACATGGATTTGGGGATTATACACATTAACACGATACATTGTACATTTTCCAAGTCTTGTACACACCGTATATAACTGTAGTAAGAGCCACACAACCCTTCCCTTTCAGTTGGCAGTGGTGGCGAAGAATGGGGTCATGCTCTTCGGACCTCAAGTTAGAACAGACTATGTATTCCAACGGGTGAGTCTTCAGGATATGGGATATGAGGTCGCTCAAATCTCACTCTCAGCACAAGTAACCATATCTCCCCACACACAGGACAACAAGTTCAGAGACTTCCTGATGTGTAAGATAGTGAACGGACAGAATGCTGCTTTCAACGCTTCAAAATTCAAAGTTATGATGGAGCGAACAAGACATCAGATGCTGGGAGACCTTGTTCAGAAGTTTAAAATTGATACGGAATCAAGGAAGCGAGATTATAATATTAACATGGAAACTGGGTATGTGATCGACACCCCCCCCCCTTCGAGAGGGGTATCTTTCATTCCTTCACCCGGTTATATTTGTCACCCACATCTCACCCCATCACCACCAGGAGAGGAACATGGCTGCCACTGGGGGCAATAAGACCCGAGTCCCCTCTCCGGGATGCCGTGTCAATGCGATACGAGAACTCCAACAAGTTGGGCAAGGATATGGAGTGTGAGTACCTCTCACCTACCTTTAATGGTAAGATGCATCACCAGTAATGGAGAGACAATCTCGAGCTAAAAAGGGGGGGGTGACACGTAACACTTTGTAACACTTTGTAACATGTAACGTGCACAAAATATTTTCTGCACATGTTACAAAGTGTTACAAGCGTTACAAAGTGTTACAAAGTGTTACAAAGTGTTACAAAATGTTGCAAAATGTTGCAAAAAATGCCCATTTTGTAACATTTTGTAACACTTTGTAACATTTTGTAACACTTTGTAACATTTTGTAACACTTTGTAACACTTTGTAACACTTTGTAACACTTTGTAACATGTAACGTGCACAAAAAGTTTTCTGCACATGTTACAAAGTGTTACAAAGTGTTACGTGTCACCCCCCCCTAAAAATCCCTCAAGCTCTTTAGATTGAATTTGTTGATTACGAGTATTTTATGGTCCTCTATTAGAGACACCTGCTATGTGTTACACAGTTTCATAACTCTTTCTCCCTGCAGAGTTTTGTGACGTGGTTATCTGTGTGGGGAAATGTAAAACTGTTCTGTTCGGAATCAAAGCCGTCATGTCTGTTAGGTGCAGGTAAACAACACGGGGTTTAGTTTGTATTCGAATACCTTTCTCCATTTCTTAGTGAGAGTGAAGTCGGGTGCTAACTCTTTATCTGTAATTACCCTCCCCTTACTACGCAGGGTGATGCAGAAGTTAATAGCGAATGCACCGTACCACGATTTCGATAGTAGGATACTGCGGCCAAAGGAGAAGCGAGATTACAGTCTAAACGCGGATGTGTACCACAGAAAACATAACAGTACCTACAGAGAGAAACAGAAAGTTAGCCTGCCTAAGGTATTGGAGACTGAGCAAGAAAGCAGTGACGCGTGATGGCTTGATTTTGGGGAGGGTTGCTTTAAATTTCCCACGGTCTGTGTGTATATTGTATACACGCGCGCCAACTCAGGGGTCTTTAGTCCTGTCTGGTGTCTGCGCGCCCTACAGACATGACAACCAATTAGTGTGTGACAAGGTTGTGTCCCTATACATTACACACAGGGAATTGGGAATCACCGAGCCTATAACACACCAAGGGGGTTCTAATAACACAACCCTTCACAGGTGCAGATCGATGAATTCAACTACAGTGTGATAAACGTGGTTCTACAGTATATTCACACGGGGAGCTGCTATATCTACACCTCACACCTACCCAGTCTGATAGCCGCAGCCGACAGGTATCAGATAGATCCGATTTCAGTTTTCTAATGAGATAACATAATTGCATGGATGATAATATTTAACTTCAGATTTGAGTTACCAGAGTTACGAGAGGCGTGTCTAAAGATCCTACCTAATGCCATATCATTCTCAACAATAATCTCAATGTTAAACGCAATGGAGCATTACATCCAGTACAAATCTGTCAAGTGCATGCTTCAGAAACTACTGGAGTTCGTAGACCAGAACATACGCAAGGTAGGTTACTACTGACTACCTGTACCTACTAGGAAAGGTAGGTTGCTACTGACTATAGGTACCTACTAGGAAAGGTAGGTTGCTACTGACTATAGGTACCTACTAGGAAAGGTAGGTTACTACTGACTATAGGTACCTACTAGGAAAGGTAGGTTACTAGATTACTACTATCTTAGGAAAGTCCCTAGTCCCTACTCTGTTTTCTGTTTCCGATTATAATTTGAATCATTCTGAAATCTGTTTGTGTATTTACAAACATATCCCCCTCCCTCATTTCACTCCATGTCTCTTCACAGGTGCTAGCTTTACCAGCATTTTGTGAGCTGAGTGAACACGTGTTGCAGTTAGTGTTTGCCCGAGATCTGGATATAGATGAAATAGTGAAGTTCATTGCAGCTGTGAAATGGGGCAAGGAATACTGCTCTAAACACGAGGGTAAGATATCACAGATGGGGGGGGGGGGGGTTGAGGGTAAGATATGAGGGGGGGGGGTGTTGAGGGTATATTATTATTATGATGATCGATCAATCGAATTCTTGTAAGACTATTATTATTTGATTCTAGTTCGACCACTACCCCTCTTATAATACACCCTCGTATTCCAGGGAAGGAACTGAAGACTGCATTACAGCAGTTAATGAACAAGGTACAGTTCCACCTGATAAAACCACGAGATATCATGCAGGTAGGTGATGGAGAGTGTTATAGTCTCTCTCTTCTGTCATTTATAATTGTCAAACCCCTGTTATAATGGATCGATTATAATACCAATACAAACCCTCCCTCTCTTCTCCCCCTACTAACCCCCTCCCCTCCCCTACCCCTCCAGATTGTTTACCCCTCCTCCCTTCCCCCTACAGATTGTTTACCCCTCTGGAGTGGTACCTGACCACAAACTGATAATAGCCTTGGCGTTCCAAGCTGATCCCAGAAGTGTGCAGGGGATAAAGGGGGCACCCGTCCTGGAACACACTGTATGAGGGGGCACCCGTCCTGGAACACACTGTATGAGAGGGCCCCATGTTGATCTCACACTGTATGAGGGGGCACCCGTCCTGGAACACACTGTATGAGGGCGCCCCACTCTGATCCTACATTGTATGAGGGGGCCCCACTCTGATCAGAACTATTATTGAACACGTGGAATAGCTGCAGGTGGTGCGGTCAACTTGGAAGATCCCATGAAGTGTGAACGTTGTTCTCTCCCTTTACGAACAATAGCTCTGTTCTGTTAATAACTTTATAAAACAAAGAGGTCAGATATCTCCGTGAAACTTCGTTTATTTCCAGATTTCTGATATGATTAGATTTAGTTACAGGATGTCTAGGATAGGGTAACCTAAATAAGGCTCCAATGTTTCTCAATTTTTTAGTTTCAAGTGACAGCACTATTCAAATCATACTACTGATATCCAAGCTCTAAACATGAGATGGTATTCAATTTGAGATTATTATTCAATTGGAGATTATTATTGAAATCATACCCGGCTTGTCTGAGTACTATCGGCTCGATTATATCCTGTGTTTCACACAGCCCTGGTAGTGTTATATATTCCAAATATACTGTGTAGTGTGTTTTAGTGCAACTTTACCGTTATATTACCCATTGAGGGTGTGTGTTTGTGTTCAACTTTGCTGTTGTTTTCCCTTTTTAATATTTCACTAACCAAAACACGAGAGTTTGCAAAATGTGTTTCAACGAGAATAGTAAATCAAACTAAATAAATCAGTTTCTCTTGTTCTTCTTCCCCTTCTTTCCCTTGTTTTTATTCTTCTTTTTGTTCTTGTTCTTCCTCTTCTTGTTTCCTCTGTTGTCCGATCCAGAATCATCGTAGTACCTCTGTCCCTCATTATCTGATCCCTTCTGTTCAATGCACTGCTGGTGGCATTGCTGTACACATGCACCACCCTTCTCACCATCCTTTCCGCCATCCCTATCTCCGTCCCTTCCGCCATCCCTATCTCCGTCTCGACCTCCATCTCTATCTCCGTCTCGACCTCCATCCCTATCTCCGTCTCGACCTCCATCCCTGCCCCCGTCTCGACCTCCATCTCTGTCACCGTCTCGACCTCCATCTCGACTTTCACAGCTCCTCATACAAGAGTCCATACAGTCTCTATCAGGTCGCCCATAGCCACCTCCAGTACACTCCTGGTGACACATATCCTGGCATTCACCACCCATACCTCCATCTCGACCTCCTCCCCGACCACCGTCCATACCTCCATCACGGCCTCCTCCTCCTCGACCCCCTCCTCGACCACCGGATCCTCTCTGGGGTTCTGCTGCTCTTGGTCCACGGCCTCCTCCCCTGCCGCCATCTCTGTCTCCACCTCGGCCTCCTCCCCTGCCGCCATCTCTGTCTCCACCACGGCCTCCTCCCCTGCCGCCATCTCTGTCGCCTCCCCTTCCACCATCTCGACCACCGTCCCTGCCTCCGTCTCTTCCTCCATCCCTGCCTCCGTCCCTGCCCCCATCTCGACTTTCACAGCTCCTCATACAAGAGTCCATACAGTTTCTGTCAGGTCGTCCACCATAGCCGCCTCCACACTCCTGATGGCACATACCCTGGCATTCACCACCCATACCACCATCTCTATCCCCATCTCGGCCTCCGTCTCTATCTCCATCCCTTCCTCCATCTCTATCTCCGTCCCTATCTCCGTCATTTCCACCATTAGCTTCACACTCCTCCACACAAGGGTCCATACAAGTGGGATCAGGACGACCCTTCTCTCTATCTTCATCCCCATTCTGGCCATTGCCCTCTCCCTGCCGGGTCATCACCATTACTGTCCTAGTCTCCTGCGTGCAGACATCCTTAATACCATCCTCCTGAAAGAGGTAGAACATTAAACTAGATACAATTATAAAGCTAATTGCTAAACATGTTCAGACTCTAGCTCACGCGGGGATCGTGAATGTAGTACAGTTCAATACCGAACCAAAAACAACACATGTTACACCCCCATTTCCTGTCTGGCGGCGCCAGACCCCGATTTGACAGTGCGCTCAGTGGGGTCTGTGACGCCAGACAGCCCCTATTACTTACAGTTTTGCAGCTCAGCCCACAGTCCACTCCCTCGGGGCAGCAGGGAGCCAACTCAATCGTCTGTTCTGTTTTACCCCATGTATATCCAATATTGTAGGTGGTGCTGTGAGGTGGGTTTGGTTGGTTACATCTCACATTATTGCAATTATAATGTCACAAGATTCAAGAAGTAGTACATAGTAGATCTCTAAAATTAAGTAAAATTGAAAGTTAGGTATATTTCACTTACTTTATTTTATCACTGCAGTCAGCCCACTGGTCAGTATCACTGAATTCACAAGTCTCTGGTAGCATGGCTTTCTCTCCGTGGCTCTTCTTTCCCATACTCATGAACATGGAATCATCGAAGGGGCAGGAACAGAAGAATTCTCGGCTCTTTTTAGTCCCAATATCTCCCAGAATCTGAGGTTCAACACAGTGTCAGGCGAGAGAGGGATCAGAGGTGTTGAAAATAGTTTCAGGAGGTTGAAGGATTAAGGTGGCCCACATGATATTTAATAGGGTCTCGCTTTCAGAGTTATCTAGACGGATCTAGATTGTATCCACCTCTAGAGCTAGCTCGAAGCATGTGTCAATGTCAATCATTAGGTACATATTATATTGTTTACCTTGCCTCTGATGCATCCAAGAGAGTAAGGGGCATCCACTGTCATGTGGTACCTATACTTCCCATCAGTTCCGACACGACCTGGAAATATGTGTTAAAGCTAGCACACTATATAGTTTCCAGTTAGGTCATAACATGTTACACAGGTGTAATAGTGAACCAGTAATTAGTAAATCACAGATCGAATATTTCCAATTAAGGCCGTTCAACTCACCACCACATTCGTCCAGATCTTGTTTTGTCATTTGGACTCCCTGCTCGTTCCACGGCCCATAGATAGGGAAACCGTCAATAGCAACTCCCCAGATGGCTGAAAGGGGAGTTAGGATTAGGGCGGGAAAAGAGGTTTCTAGGAATAGGAAGGGGGATTTAGGATTAAGATGGGGAAAGACATGTTTTCTACCCTGTCGTGCCTTTCTTTGAGCGATTATCTGGCGCCGGTTAGCAGACTCTTTGAGAGTGGAACGATACAAAACGAGTTCCCTCGTTACTTACATGATGGCTGACCACACACAGGCATCTGTACACAGGGGGAGTAATGATGGTAATGGTACTGCCCATCAGGAGAGGGGTGTCCTTCACAGATATCTAGTTCCTCAAACTCGGCAACAATAGGACAGCCCAGTTCAGCGGGGTACCAACTATCAATAGCAACACCTAGTGTGGGGTGGTGGTTAGTAGAGGGGTACCAACTATCAATAGCAACACCTGGGGTGGTGGTTTAGTTGGTTTAGTGCCATTTCAAGTCAAGTAATGCCATGTGGCCAGTAAGCGGAGGTCGGAAACAAGATATATCACTAACTAACCAGATGTAGCGATGGCCATGAATCCCATTGGTAAACAGTACAGGGGTCCATCCTCTCTGAACTCAGGGTTAGCAGGGATATACAGAGTGTTCTTGATTTCCTGAGAAGAAAATGGAGATGTTATTGTCAAAACATGGGCCTGAACCTATTCTCATTTCGGTCAGAGCACGCAAGAACAGCGGTCAGAGCATTGGCCGGACAGAGATGTTCGCAATTGGTAATTAAAGGTTGACAAGATACCTAAAACTTTTCGTATATCGTCTTATTTTGATTTATCATTAATTTTCAGCATTTTTTCAGAATTTTTTGTCGGCTAGAAAAAAATTCTAAATAGGGGGTCTACCGATATTGTCAGCACTGGTTTTACTGGGCACACTCACTGCGTCTCGCAAATTGAAATTCACGTTTCCGGTTCCTCAAAAGATAGCTACTTGTTCTTGGTTGCGTTGGATTGGTCTCAATAAGACCTTTCCAACGCTACCAAAACGGTTTCTGTATCTCATCAGGAACCGGAGATATTACGGTATCAATTTTTAAATTGCGCCTCTCGTTTATCAGTAGACCCCCTATTTTGCACATATTTCTAGCCGACAAAAAATTCTGAAAAAATGCTGAAAATTAATGATAAATCAAAATAAGACGATATACCAAAAGTTTTAGGTATCTTGTCAACCTTTAAGGACTATAAGTACCTTGACATCGTTAGGATTTCCATTACCATTAGGGAACACCCATGTGTCGTGAGAGGGGATACCATTTGTGTAAATCATCTGCCTCCCATCTCCTAGATCCTCGGCATACACCTGCAAGGGGAATTGTGACATGAGTAATCTCCATGTATGCGGGTGAAATGATGCCTGCGGTGTTCCCTGATGTGTGATATAGATAATTAGGGTACTAGTACCATTATATTTACCTCCGATTTGAGACCAGTGTTGACACACACATGGTCAGGGTTCCTGGGTTTGAAGGCAGCTAATTCCTCAGGGGTCAAGGCATGGGATATACCCAGTAGTAGTAACACTAGCACGGACACCATGTTACTCATGGTGACGTACCAGCTATAGAGGGGGTGCATTAGGAGTTATATAGTGTGTTTAATAAAACAAGATGACGTGGTGATCTACATTATAAAATGTAGAAACTGAAGCAACAGATGCCACATTGCAAAAACCAAGACAGCCACGATGGTGGAATGATAGAATGTAGTGGTAGTACTGAATGACGATTCTGTGTTTACTCTCCAAGCATTATTTGTAGTGCAAACACCACCAGACAAACAACAATAAACACTGCACTTTACAATAGAGAGAGCTAGGGAGTTTACCTTTGAGAGAGAGAGACAGGTTAATACTAGAGAGAGAGAGAGAGAGACAGGTTAATACTTGGGAGAAAGAGAGAGAGAGAGAGAGAGATGCACAATGGGTGCAGTGTCCTAGACAAACACACTTTCCAATCAAATTGTTGCGGTGACAGCACCCGGAAACGTGCCCCCCATGTCGCCCGACACAGTACTGCAGCTCAGATATATATTGGTGGAGGAATGCAGGCAGACCCCGATTTATCGGATGGGTAAACTTCCCCCGAGCATCCCGGTAAATCGGGGTCCGCCTGTATGGTCAGCCACTAAAGGAATGCCAGTTGTGCGAATAAGGGCATGATTCTCTGAATGGTGTACTGAGCATGGAATATCAGGAAATGAATCCCTTTTAAATAGTTGGGTTTGTTATTCTAAGCAATATAATACAAGATCATTCAATGATGATACAAAATAATTTAATTGTCAGAGCTGGGACGCTAAGACAATAAACGTAATTCTTCAACTCCACTTCTCGGGAAATGACGATGGCAAGAATTATAGTGTAGTCACTTAACTTCTCCACTGTTCCGGATAACATGTACGTCACATGCCGAATCTATCAGTACTACAGCTGCAGTCACAGTCTTACATTGCATCACTGAAACTATAGTTACACAACGTCACCCTTGTTTAGTAACCCCTTACTCAACAAGCCACCCGGCCCCATCCATCACCGAATCCTAAATTGTACCGTACTAAGACGGTCAGACAGAACACAGAAAGACAGACAGACAGACAGACAGACAGATGAACAGAAAGACAGACAGACAGACAGACAGACAGACAGACAGACAGACAGACAGACAGACAGACAGACAGACAGACAGACAGACAGACAGACAGACAGACAGACAGACAGTGGGTTAGACCCAGTATATATCTGAGCATTGATAGTGTTATTACTAGCTGGAGTGTGCAGATGGTAAGCACTTGTCAACAAATCACCTGCACACACACTTGATGCATCTGTTGTTTTCATTGGTGATCGATTAGCTGCGGTGAGTTCCAAAAATGGAAATTACCTACTTTATCAAAATGGTAGTAGATTTGCATTATATGTGAAGAGATCGTATGATCTTCTAGATCTTCTAGATCGGTCTTATCTTTGATGGAAAGAACTGCTTTGATTTCTATCCACCTCACTATAACCAGTTACAGTCCAGTTTTGATAGCACCCACCTGTTACTTTCTAATCGTGGGAAGAGGTTTAAATGATTAGTCCACTAGTAGTATAACCGCAAGACAATTATTTCCTCTCACCAAATATTGTGTTAGTGATAACGTTAAGGTTTAGTTACTGTACTTGCAGTTGCACTGATGGAAATTACCGGATGTGATATATGATGAAGTACCTACAAACTCTTGGTTATACTTATGGAGGGATGAAGTGTGAGATTGTCCCTCTCACCCCTTCCCTGGATATTGATTGCTTGGAAACACGTCCCTTGAATAATGAATCGTGTCTAAACAAATACTACCCACGATCACTACCGAATCTGCCATCTCAATGGAAATCCATGTCTGCTTCTATCTTGCCGCTTCCTTGATCTCTCTGCCTCACTCCTTCTTCTCTCTCTCTCTCTCTCACCCCTTATTATATCTCTCCCTCTCTCTTCTTCGTGGAGATTTCCTAACAATTCCCGGAGATACATGAACTACTCCGGAACTAGAATTGCTATTATAGCTCCTCACTTTTCTGTGACACTTCATGATAGCGGACATTGTTTATCTAATCCAATACCTGTATTTGTATTAGGTTGAGAAAACCTCCCCACTATTTTTCAATTCCTGAAACTGACAACCACACATACCGGTTTTTCTCTCTCTCTATTTCTCTCTCTCTCAATACCCTTGACCGAGGGGGAGGAGGGAGGAAATAGAGGTTGTTTACCATTTCTATGTCGCATTCAATTCATATTCATCAATTTGTTCAGGAACCTTCATCAATAAATCCATCGACAATTGTGATTTAGTTTTTAGATCTAGTTATAGCTGCCTATAATTGTTGTGTAAGCTACTGAATAAGTTGGATACCTCTCTCTCCTTCTTCCACGTTTGCTTTTTCCTGATGTATCCCCCTGTCTACATGCTGCTTACTTGCTTCTTACTCAACTTAAGTTATAAACCATTTAATTGATTTAACTCAACTCAATTCGATACATTTGAAAAGCTACAATAATGGGAGAATTGGAGAGTGTAGCTCATACGCTCGCGGCAGGACGACGAATTTTGTAAGTTTTACTTGTTGTTTTCTGAGAGCTATTCTAAAAGGGTGGTCGACCCCACCCCCAGCAGGATGAGGCTTAACTTGTATTAGACAATTTTAACCGGTTATCTAAGTTTTCACAGTACACCGGTTACAGTGTACTGTGAAAACTTAGACCACTGCAAAAACACTAGTAATTATAAAGTAAAATACCGTTGCAGTGATATGTGAAAAATTAGACACTTTCTAGTCACACGCACACAGTGTGAACATTACGTCACTATACAGTACACACGCCCTAACTACTGCACAGTGCACACGCCCTAACCCTTATCTTTTCTTCCCCTCTGCAACTATAGGTCACGTGATCGTCACGTGATGGCACCACCCCAATGAGCGTCCTGCATCTGCTTTCCCTCTCTGCCTTCGATTCTCTCTTTCCCTATCTCTCTCTCTCTCTCTCACACACACATTCTCTTTCTCTCTCTCTCTCTCTCTCTCTCGGTCCACTACACGCACCACTCCCGCATGGGGCCGTCTCTCTCTCTCTCTCTCTCTCTCTCTCTCTCTCTCTCTCTCTCTCTCTCCTCTCTCATCTCTTCTCTCTCTATTCACCTCTCTCTCACTATCGTCATCTGATCAGTCTGATCTCATGCTCCTTCTCTTTTCTACTATAAGTTGGATCCTCTCTCTCCTTAGTCTCCGTTCTGCTTTTTTTCCGATGATCCACCCTTCAAATGATGACTGCTTTACTGCTCTTTACCAACAATTGTTAAAATCTCTTTAACTATTTAACTCACTCAATCGGAAATTTGAACAGCTACAATAATGGTGAGAATTGAACGTGTAGCTTACGCTCGCGGCAGGCGACGAATTTTTAAGTTTTACTTGTTGTTTTCATTATTGTAGTATTCTAAAAGGGTGGTCGACCCCACCCCCAGCAGATGATGCCTTAACTTGTCACTAATATATTTAGACAATTTTAACCGGTTATCTAAGTTTTCACAGTACACCGGTTACAGTGTACTGTGAAAACTTAGACCACTGCAAAAACACTAGTAATTATAAAGTAAAATACCGTTGCAGTGATATGTGAAAAATTAGACACTTTCTAGTCACACGCACACAGTGTGAACATTACGTCACTATACAGTACACACGCCCTAACTACTGCACAGTGCACACGCCCTAACCCTATCTTTTCTTCCCCTCTGCCTATAGGTCACGTGATCGTACGTGATGGCACCACCCCAATGAGCGTCCTGCATCTGCTTTCCCTCTCTGCCTCGATTCTCTCTTCCCTCTCTTTCCTATCTCTCCACCTCTTCTCTTCTCACACACTTCTCTTCCTCCTCTCTCCCTCCCGATCCGCCACACGCACCCTCCCCTGGCTCCCTCTCTTCTCGTCCTCTCTTCTTCTCTCTCTCTCTCCTCTCTCTCTCTCTCTTCTCTCTTCACTCATCTTCTCTTCACTCTTTTTCCAATCTCTACATTCGATCTGCTTTTCATCTCTATCCACATTCGTCTCATTCTTTCACTTTGCCTCCGCTCTGGCCTAAGTACATCAGAGCTCAGTGCTCCTCGTATCCTTACCTCCAGCTCGCAGCTAGTCAAGATCTCCTCACCTATCGTCTGGTCATATTTGTTTCAAACATCTTGCATCGTACAATAATGACTTAACCAGTCATCTAATCATATATTAGACAATTTTAACCGGTTATCTAAGTTTTCACAGTACACCGGTTACAGTGTACTGTGAAAACTTAGACCACTGCAAAAACACTAGTAATTATAAAGTAAAATACCGTTGCAGTGATATGTGAAAAATTAGACACTTTCTAGTCACACGCACACAGTGTGAACATTACGTCACTATACAGTACACACGCCCTAACTACTGCACAGTGCACACGCCCTAACCCTTATCTTTTCTTCCCCTCTGCAACTATAGGTCACGTGATCGTCACGTGATGGCACCACCCCAATGAGCGTCCTGCATCTGCTTTCCCTCTCTGCCTTCGATTCTCTCTTTCCCTATCTCTCTCTCTCTCTCTCTCACACACATTCTCTTTCTCTCTCTCTCTCTCTCTCTCGGTCCACTACACGCACCACTCCCGCATGGGGCCGTCTCTCTCTCTCTCTCTCTCTCTCTCTCTCTCTCTCTCTCTCTCTCTCTCTCTCTCTCTCTCTCTCTCTCTCTCTCTCTTCTCTCTCTCACTCAATCTTTATCTCGTTCACTCAGTTTGTTTCCAAAATCATCTAATAAAATTAGATGACTGCTTTTACATGCTCTATTACACAACAATAATGTTAAAGATTCTTTCACTTTTAGGCCTCGCAGGCTCGGCCCAAAAGTACAACTACAGAGCTCGCAGGCTCGCTCAGTAGTTACACTTAGCGTGCCTCGCAGGCTCGGCAGCTAAGTAAAAGGATCTACCTCGACCTATCGGTCTCGGTTCATTATTGTTGTATTTAGAACACTCGGCCTTCGGCCTCGTGCACTAAATAGTAATAGACCATTTTAACCAGTCATCTAATCATATAATATTTCAGTTTGTTTGGCATTATAACATGTGTTCTGTTCTTTGCCTTTATATTCTACTCTCTTCCCGGTGCCTTCCTACCAATATACGATGATGTCAAGAATGTCAGTACTACCTGGACTGGGGTCCTTATTGGAGCAGGCCCCCTCAGGTAGGCAATGGGGTTCTTATTGGAGCAGGCCCCCTCAGGTAGGCAATGGGTTCTTATTGGAGCAGGTCCTCTCAGGTAGGCAATGGGGTCCTTATTGGAGCAGGTCCCCTCAGGTAGGCAATGTGTTCTATTGGAACAGGTCGCCTCAGGTAGGCAATGTGTTCTATTGGAACAGGTCGCCTCAGGTAGGCAATGTGTTCTATTGGAGCAGGTCCCCTCAGGTAGGAATAGTATGGGATCTATTGGAACATGTGGCACTGTAGACCCGATCTAAGTGCACTCCAATTTTGAGTTATCAGTGTATCGACCTGGTTCGAAACAGGATGTCAGAAGGCCAAGGGAACATCGATATTTTTAAATTTAAATCACCTCCTAAACTAGCTTCCTAATGTTTCAGTTACATATTCGTGTGCCCCCTGTCAGCTATTCTTATGAACACCTTCTCAAATCGGAAACTCTACATGATACCCACAGCAGTACTAGGTAACTCGAGTCTCTAGACAACCCGGGGGGATTTATGTGTAACCATGGTAACCATTTGGTAACTGGTTGTACTAGAGGTCCCATTCTCTTTTATTAGCGCTAATAATTGTCCGAATGTCTGATATAATACATGTACTAAGTTGAAATTTTTGAATACTTAATTTTAAAGTCTTGCACATTTATTGGGATGTTCTATGAACTAATTTCCATGTTTTGAAATTTTAAAATTTTAAAATTTTTTTTCGATTTTTTCCCGATTTTTCACCAAAAATTAGGGTCACAAAAGTGGCTTGCGATCCTTAGTGGCTCAACCGTTTGGGCTGAAACTCCGGATATCTGTAAATAATTACCCAATAAATAACAGGAAATATGATTCATAGCGATATTTGACTATAAAGACCCAATTTTATACTATACAACCGTATGTGCACGAATACAACCCATGTGCACTGCAATAAACAGCAAAAACAAGGGTCACAAAAGTGGCTTGCGATCCTTAGTGGCTCAACCGTTTGGGCAGAAACTCCGAATATCAGTAGATAATTGGGTGTGTCTCACCAAATTGACACCAAAATTTCAAACTCGGAGAATTTAAAAAAAAATTATATCATCTGAAAGCGGGTAAAGGACTGATCATTTCGGTATGTCGCGTCAGTTTAATTGATTATTAATTAATTAATTATTAATTAATTAGCGACCGTAACATTGGTAACGACCGTAACGTTTCGGTCGTTACAGTGTATTCTATTTAAAATTACACATAAAATGGTCGTAACAACCGTAACGTAACGGTCGTTACATATGTAACGACTGTAACGTAACGGTCGTTACATTTGTAATGACCGTAACGTAACGGTCGTTACATTTGTAATGACCGTAACGTTTTACCACCGTAATGTTACGGTCGTTACCTAAAATGACCGTATTTTGTAACGACCGTAACGTTACGGTCGTTACAAATGTAACGACCGTAACGTTTCGGTCGTTACATTTGTAAAGACCGTAACGTTTCGGTCGTTACATTTGTAACGACCGTTACGTTACGGTTGCTGTTACGGTCGTTACAAATGTTACATCTCCAGAATGTTCAGGCCGCCACGGCCATACTTTTTGGACTAAGGCTTCAGAATTCAGACAGGAGAAAGTACTCAGTCACAGCTACCGCTGAGTACCAGTTTCAACTTCGTACGATAACTACAACCGATTCTATGATCGTTCAAAAATGCGTTACGGTCGTTACGGTCGTTACGTCAACGCCAAAAAAAGGCTTTTTTTGGCATATTATGCATCATAATTCAGCTCAGTGATGCATAATTATCCTGATATCACTGCGCTGGCAAGCGCAAAGGTGGCCCCATCCCATCCCCCCAAAAACTTTTCCCCAAAAAGTGGGCCCGCTTGCCAACAGCGTAGATATAAGAATTTTGAAGTTTTAGCCCATTTTGGCACTTTTCGACCCCTCCTAACTCCGGAACCAGATGAGCTAGGAGGCTGAAATTTGGTACTAAGAAGCTTCACATAGACCTCTACTGACGGTAAAAATTTCAAGTAGCTAGCTGATTCCGGTCGCAAGTTATGACACCACCCCCAAAACAGAAAATTCAGTGTGGCGATAGGTATATATATATATAGATAGATAGATAGATAGATATATAGATATAGACGCTTCACTGTGTAACACTTGTAGCTCGAACCATACTAGCTAGAGACTTGAACCAAGTTTTATCCGTTAGGAAATCGTTCAGGGCACGCATTAGTTAAGGTTTCAAGTGAAAATGTCCACTATGACGGGCGTAATGACGTCACAAAGTGACGTTATTGAAAAATCTCAGACCAAATATTTTCAAACGCCTCTAGCACCCTCAAGACATTTTTCAATTTCTGATTTGACGCAAAATCGTTAGTGGCAAATTGTCTGAACTTTCAGATACTATATTAAAAATTTTTCTAACTTGTCATTTTCAGACCTTAAAACGCGTCGGAACTCAAAAATTTGATGTGAAAATCCACAAAAAAATTCACATTTCGTGCAATAACTTCAGTTCTTCACCACCATTGCCTTCAAAACTTTTCACACGTTTAGTGCTTCATCGGCCGAATAGTCTGTCATATTTTTTTACGTCGTCGTGACGTCACGTGTGACGTCACGACGTCGAATTTTGAAAATTTCGTCAAATCAGTTTCCTACAACCCAGGATACATTTGAATTACATTTGAACACTTTAGTTGACAATTAGCTTAGTTGTTTGAGGTCATAAGTGCACTTAAGTGACCTCAAACGACCAAAAAAGAATACAAATTTAGAGCAAAAACTAATTGAAATTAGTTCGCCAGAAAGGTGGCCCATTTTGAACTTACTCTCCTTCATTTCCGTCACCTTTGAGTTGAAGGCGGAAAAGTTTACGGATACCTCGATGTCTTTGAAGCCTCAACTCAAAGGTGACGGAAATGAAGGAGAGTAAGTTCAAAATGGGCCACCTTTCTGGCGAACTAATTTCAATTAGTTTTTGCTCTAAATTTAGTAATTCAGTAGTTCAGACATTTTCTGACAGTTTGGTACCAAAATTAACAAAATTGGCCAATGTTTAGGTGGTCTACGGACCTGTACAAAATTTCCAAACTCGAGGTGTCAATTTGGTGAGACACACCCAATTACCCAATGAATAACAGGAAATATGATTCATAGCGATTCATTCCGACTTAGCAACCCCTAATGTACATTGTACAGGGTTTCCCACGATCTACATGTAATGTATGTACTGCAGGTGTTATAACGATGTTGTTCAGTGCTATGGACTACCTACCTGGGGGAGGGTGGTTTGAAGGAGTTGGATTCATCATGAGACTTATACAAGGTACTTGTCAGAGAGGTTTCATACAGGTTCATATCATGTGACTGTGCCTAATTTTACAACAAATATTATACCCGCATCTACCTGTAGGTGTCTGTGGAGGAATCATTTCAGTCACCTCGTTTGCTGCCCTAGTCGCCATCTACCCGCACCGGGTAGCGACTGTAACCGCACTAGCAGAAACAGTATTAAATGGTGCACTAGCTGTCGGCCCCTTTGTCGGGGGTATCCTATACGCAACAGGTGGATTCAAACTGGCATTCTTCGTGCCTGGAGCTGCTATATTATTGTGTGTTCTACCCGAGTTATTTGTACCTCAGCTTACTGCCATTTCAAGTACAGCTAGTACACGGAGTCTCAAGACACTTCTCAATCCTTGGATTCTGTTCGCTGCTTGGCACTGCTCTGCCTGTCAGGTAACTGCTTCAATTGAAACAACCTGGTAATGGTGTCACTGGCTTTATGATTGTGGAGAAGTAATAGGGAGCAGTTTGTTCGGCTATAATTAGAGTTGGAAGTTTGTAAGTTTGTATTCTCCTTTTCAGATTCTACTAAACTTCCATATCCCCATCCTATCTCCCTACGTGGAGAGGGCATTTGATGAGGACGTGGTGTGGTCTGGTTTTGCTCTTCTAGTTAACTGTGGGGCAATCTGCTTATCTGCACCTTTATTAGGTCAGTGTCGGTAACTCTAGATATTTTGGAGCAATAAAGTGCATGCACGTGCAGTGTTTGTTTGTTTGTTTGTTTGTTTGTTTGTTTGTTTGTTTGTTTGTTTGTTTGTTTGTTTGTTTGTTTGTTTGTTTGTTTGTTTGTTTGTTTGTCACATCACATTCCTTCCACCCAGGTTACTTGATTGATAGATACAACCCTTACATGTTCCTGATCGTATCAGCAATCTTCCTACCCATCTGCTACATGTTCATTGGGCCACTTCCTTTATTCCAAGGTAGTAATTGGATCAAATAGTAAGCATATGGGAAGAGACAGTTCAGATGCCATGAGTACAGCTCTGTAGTTTGAGAGATGGTTGTGTGTAATTTGAACTCAATCCAGTAGAATGCTAACCACAATACTATATTAGTAATACTAACCACTCCTTCCTGTAGGTTTTGTAACAGCTTCAAAGGGCCAGCTCCTCATCACGCTTTGTAATACTAACCACCTTCCTTCCTATAGGTTTTGTAACAGCCTCAAAGGGCCAGCTCCTCATTACCCTTTGTTGTCTAGGATTCTTTGTCCCAATGGGCTGTACCCCAGTACTACTTGTCATGTTCGATGTATACAAGGTATATAGGGAGAGCAACCAAACTGAGTTTACTGACTAGACAGAATCAAGAATATTTTCCCATTTTTGTTCTAGAGTAAATTAATTCGTTGAGAGGGTTCCCTAATTAATAACATCCCTATATTATTTCAGACAACAAATGGAGGCCATCTCCCTCCCTCAATAGCAAACATGATAGTATCTCTATATTGTGCATCATTCCCCTTCGGAGCCTTCCTTGGTGCCACCCTATCAGGTAAAATGGGATATGAGCTGTTGTTTTTAGTTGTTGATCTTCTGTTTTAATGGAACAGCTGCTGCTTGACTGTGTGTTATGGGGGACAATACTATTATCACAGTTGGTCATACCAACAGTGTTGGTCTAACACGTGCTCCAAGATGACCCTTGTATCTATCTGTTGCAGGTGTTATGGGTTCCCAATTCTTACCCCCGCTTCCTGTTTATTGTAACTCTATTATTCCCAGGTGTGATGGCTGAATACATGGTGTTTGAGTGGGCCACTGGAATCATCTCTCTCGCTTTCGTTGTACAGGTATAAACAGTCATTGTAATAAGTGGGGGTGATTAGTTGAGGGGCTATAACTTGTTAGTAGTACTCCTTCTAGGGGACTAAACCAGGTCTTGTATCCCATGTGTATTGATAGACAGACTCAACTTATTCTCACACACTCCCCCCTCAGTCTCTGGCTGTGATTCTCTTCTGTTTCCTGGTGATTAGGATGCAGAACCGATACAAGTTGGCAGGGTTCGATAGTGAGATGGAGAGCAATGAGAATACACCCATTTTGAAGAAGTAGTACTACCATGACAACAAATTTGGTAACCACGAGAAACTACCTTGGTTACAATGGTAACCATGGTTACCAGTTAACAACCTCCTCTGACACATGGATATATTGTGACAGTGAACTAATTATTAAGATTATGTGTCCCGTGTTTTATACATTTTTATTATGTTTGGAAATAAACTTGAAAAATCTTTGGTTTGTTTGGAAATAGAATTTGTTTAACTTGAAATACTCTCAATTTACACACACACATTCTCACATCTGATGTGCCCCCATTTTAACCCCCAGAGATATCTTTCAAAGTCAAGTCACACAGTGTCCCAGTATAACAGTGGTGTATACCAGTTTCAGAAGCAGATGGCCTTTACAATCTCGGCGTAGTTCACTTTACCATCATTATCAACATCCATACACTCCAACAACTCCTTCACCTGAAACAATACACGGGTCAGTCAGTTAGTTAGAGTGTGGTACGTGTTGCTACTGAGTACCGCGGTGCGTGACACATTACTACCGGCGAGTGTCTATGGTAACCGTTTGATGGTCTCAAACTCTAAACTATAGTGGTACATGACGTTATCTCTCACCTGTTCCCGTTTCTGTGATACACTGGTACACTCATCCAACAGATCACCCAATTCAGCTGAGTCAAGGGCACCAGACCTGTCCTTATCTAGCTTTAGAAAGTTCTCTCTGACTCCCGCATCGATAGGGTCACCCATTGCCATGGAAACAGCCTGGGAAGTTTGGGTGTGTGTTAAATAATAGTTGTGTGTGGGTGGATCAGTAGTGTGGGTGTGTGTTCAGTAGATGGAGAAGTGGTAGTACCCTTGACATCCAAATAAGCAATTGCCTGACAGGGTTCACATGATGGGGTGGGGGTGAAAGATATAATACAGGAACGAAGAAATGATAAACCCTGACATTACTTGTTGACTCTTGACCCCTTGGCTCAACAAGGGACATTACCTGTAGGTAGTCAGCGAATGTGATGGTTGGAGTCCTGCAGATGGCCCTAAGGTAATCCTCAATAGGGAACCTGCCATCACCATACACCGCCAGATCATGCTCCACCAACATCTTCACTGCCTCTTCCTGGGACATCTTCGCTGTAGGGAGAGAGATGATCTGGTCATAATGAACATCTTCAACAACAATGAACAAGGAAGGGTCTAGGAAGGGTCTAGAGACCCCGCTGAAAGGCTGGTTTACTTGATTCTAAATCGGGGGAAATAACTCGGGCACCGTAATATTTAGTCAATGCTAAACTTAGAGTTGAACAGAAGGTGAAACATGTACCTGACAGTGATCCGGCTTTCTCGGCATATCGTTTAGCATGACTGTCCAGGGTCTCAACTGTGAACTTCATATCTGAACCGCTGCAGAGGAGGAACTATAAGCTGGGTTTACACTTTGGGGAGTTGCGAGGGACTATAAAGGGTTACATTGTGGTTACATTGGGGAGGTACGAGTCAGCTGTATGACTGTGTGTATTACGCCAAGTAAGAAGATTGGAGTTGTGCATTGTGAAATCAGACAGAACTAGTAACTACAGATCAGATTCAATACCAAGCAAACATACAGTGTAAAGCACACAAGTGTAAAGCATGGAATGTATTGAGGGGCTTCCTTCTTTTCCACCGACACCCAGTGTGTGTACCCTAACTGATAAATGCAATAACACACATACTGGTGCAGCAGTGCAGTGTTTCCTGCACTCACATCCATTGGCCCCCTCCGCTCTAAATCCTCGCACTTTCGATTTTCCGTATACACACAATTGAGCGATTAACATACAAGATTTACAGTGCTGCTTGTAGTCGTATCTTACTATATAATGCAAAAACACCCGAAACTTGATCCCTCCCATGCATGTTTGGTGGTCCCTAAATCGTCGTCATCAAGATCAGATCACGTAACAAGTAGCATGCTAGGAGCACCCAACATGCATGATCAGATCACCCTACTGAGGATCAGATCACCCCACCCATGATCAGATCACCCAAGTGACTATCAGATCATCCCAGTGAGTATCAGATCCCACATTTCACCCAGTAGTCCACTGTGCGTGATGAGATCCCCCATATAGAGTGGTAAAATAGACAAAGACGTGACGACAGAGAAATTGAGATAAAAATGAAGAGAGAGAGAGAGAGAGAGAGAGAGGGGGGGGGACAGAGAGGGGGGGGACAGAGAGGTAGGACTAAGAGGAAACTGAGAAGTGAGAGACATGAAAACCGATCAGTTTATGCCATCCGTAGGATGGCCTGGGTCCACTAGTTACCGTAATGGAAATACAGTAATTAGACGCACACGTTGCATAACACGCGGCAAAAAGTGCATGTGTTCAGCACGTACTAGCGCCCTGATTGGCCACGGTTGCGTGTCGTCTTACTGTATCTCCGTTTTCCATTACCGTTTTCCCACTACAAGCGACCGTGTTAGATCCAGCCAGTGCGACAAAAAGTAAAAGTATGGCATTGTTCCCCACAACACCCACAACAACCCAACTACTATAAAACTAGTCATGCTTATCCATCTTGCCTCTTCAGAACTTCAGCAGAAATTAAAACTTTAACAGCCCGGTATAAAGCAGGTATAGTACAAACAAGAGAGGCTGTATTACTTTTCCGGCAGTGCAACAATTTTAATAGGTGTGAAGCTATGCACAGTTGGGATGCCGTTATAGAACCGGATGGACATTGAGCTGCTGAAGAAATAGCATACGGAGAACATATTAGAGTGTCCAGGAAATAATGTCGTCTTACAATTTTTTGTAGAAATACATGAGTTAGCGACTTTAAACTAGTTCTATCTTGTTCAGTAGACAATTTCCAGTCGGGGAAACACATTTAGAATTTCATACTAATATTTTCATTGCCCATATTTGGGTCATCTGTCACCGGAAGTCGATGTGCCGCTGAACGGGAGTTTTGCAAATTTTAAAACGTCGCTGGAAGGAACCCCTTTGAGTTTCCACATCTCTAAATGGTGCCAATCGATAGCCCATCGTCCGAAGATATAGTAACCATGCGATTTTAGTCTCGACGCGTTGTATAAAAACGTCAAACTTAGTAAATCTACCACAAATAAGTGGAAAAAACGTAAAAATTAGGCCCGATTTTTGACCCAAAAAACGGGAGTTTCAAAAATTGCATTGTTTTTACCTCAAAACCTTACCAAAGGCAAAAGTAAACATTACTACGGCTAAAAGCTTGGTTGGGACTATTAGTTACCGTCAAAAAATTTCTAAATCGCCCATCCAATGAAACCTGAAGTATCCCGGAAGTGAAAATTTCCGATTTTGACCAAAATTTTTCAGAGCTCCATAGCTCCGAGACAAATAGGATCTGTGACTTCATGCACCACTCAAACGATAGATATTTGTCTAATAAACAAGCTTGATGTCATTAAAAATCTCACAGATGCTTAGTTAAACAACTGCAGCCGTTTTTTCAACATGGGCATATTTTTCGTTCAGCGGCAATTTTTTTTGAAATTTTTCTGGGTCCACCAAGGTGCCTCAAATATCAAATTTTTCAAAATAGACCATCGTTTCATGAAGTCAAGAGTTCAATAAACAAGCTAGAAAAGGTTTTAATCGAAATCGTTGGGCCATATTGGAGAAATCGGCCCGCGACATTATTTCTTGGACAGCCTAATATTATAATGGACATATCGATCAGAGCAGGGACGCTTTGTAACCGCAAGAAGTCTAAAACAGTTGTTGAACAATCAGGTATAGCGAACTATATATTGATATAATATCTTCTAATAGTGTGCAGGATTTAATATGCAGATCGGTATAATGTGGAGAGACCAATATAATACGGCGATCTATAGCAGTTCGAAAGAACATGAATCTGCTATTACTATACAGAGAGATATATGGCGGATGAAGGACACTGGCAGAGAATACTACTACTATTATAGTAACTCCACTATGTGCGTGTTAATAGGAAGAATTTTAACTGTTTTTATAGCACGCTTCTTATGTGATGTCGCCGCTACCATGAACTATTATACAGCTTCATATATCAACCATTCCTGCAGCAGTGGTGGCGAGTTGAAATGGAGTTCTGGCGAACTTCCATCGTAATATTCCTAACTATAATCCGCAATCTTTGGTATAACAGTCTTCTAGATGTGAGGCCGAATGGAAAAGCAACCTGTGCATATAATTTTACAATACAATAGCACTGAAAGCCATCGGAAATTTCCAAAGAGGGGCAAGCACAATCAGTGAAGCAGTGTGATTTGGAGATTTGGAAATGACACCAATATTATAATCATACAAAGCTATTCCCCCCCCCCCCCCTCTCTCTCCCCCCTCTCTCTCTCTTTCTCTCTCTCCCACTGCAGTCGTATTACTATATTACAGCCCATAGAACGCCCTCTACGGTATAAAATTGATGTGTGCGTAATTCCGATTAACCTACCGCAGGAGAGTAGCAGATACGAGAGGAGATAGAAGCAGAGCGGGGAGGCAGAGAGAGAGAGATTGAGAGAGAAGAGAGAGAGAGAGATAGTTAGAAAAGAGGCGAGAGATCGAGAGGAGAGTGAGATTGAAGGTATCTCTAGATCTCTACTTTCCCTATCGTCCGCTCCTGCCCTCCCTCTTTCTGGCTCCGCTCGGTCTCTCTCTCGCTTCGCCTCGCGCGCTGGCCTCTCCTCTCTCTCCCCTCTCGCTCTGTCTCTCTCTCTCTCCTCTCTCGCGCGCCCTGAGCAGGGTCGTCTCCCTTGTGGTCGTTCTTCTGTGTGTTTGGGTTGGTGAGTGGGGAGTTAGCTTGTCTTTTCCCGGTCGGACCCTTTCTAGAATAAAGGGGGGATTTACGACTTCAAAGTAACAGCGTAATCTGTTAACTAGTCCCAGTTTTGGAACCAGGGTCTGGACACCGATCGGTACTGATTTTCCAAGCTTGGTCTACTGAGACACACACAGTGTTGACACAAAGATCTGATTGCCAACAAGATATTGACAAAGACAGGGAGTTTACAATGACATTGACCGTAATGAATGGGACAAGGAATTGTCTGTCAGTTCAAAAAGGAGGCAGTCAGCGATTGCACTCTTTGCATGCGACAGGGGAGTATGGGCATGTTAGGGGGGGGGGGTGGTTGGGGGGGCGGGTCTCTGCGAAGGTGTACTGTGTTGTGGTGTTGTGGGCATTCCGACTAATTCTTCGAACTCGATAATGAACGACCTTATACAATCATAGGGCGAGAGGAATGCACCCCCTACCCCCACTGAGGGACTTGCGAGGCAAGCCCTAGTGGACGCCCATTAGGGAACAGTGATCACTATAAGAAAATGCAGATATATTATATTAATGGACTTCGTTAATTCGTTATGTAAACATAGGACTGCATAAAATTAACTTAATCTGAATAACATATATTTCTGTGAATATAATATATAAAGAGTGTCCTTGTTAGATTGGAAAGTTTCAGGCTAACAACCAGCCACCCTGGGACCTCTGTAACTGCAGTTAACTGACCTCTGCAACAACGTGTCACCTGCTTGAATCTCTCTACCGCGACAAATAGGAGGGCTATAAGAACATGCAAGTGACACCCAGCTCTCTGTAACAACGTGGCGATAATGTGCGATATGTGTGTGATATGAAGCGATGTGAAGCTTACCTTGAACTCGCCATCTTGGAATCAGGGGCACCACTTCCTAGGAAGAAACTGGAGTCAAATCAATAATGAGAGCAGTAACAATTTGTTGAAAATTCAAAAATGTCATTAGACACATCATACACAATTCCGGAAGTGGTACTAATTAGGCCTAGGGCAATTTAAAATTTTAATTGCTCCTTTTGTCATGATTCATGAAGATTAGTTCTGCTTTCGGAGAGAGAGAGAGAGGCAAATCTATGCATCACAATTGGTACCAACTACAACGATAGAGTTCATAGATAGTGGTGTAACATGTCAACCAATAGCAACTCTACTGACTGCAGCTGAGTGGTGGTGGAGCAAGTGTAAAATATATGTGAGCGGGCCATATGACAAACATGCGGACAGAGAATTAGCGACGGTAAGACTAATATTATATATGCACACATATTATATACGTGCTTCTGTCGAGGACCTCGACTCGAGGTGTTTCATTAACTTTCCATGTTAATAATTGGATGAAGTCTTCACTTCAAAACATCAAAACATGTTTTTACTCAACAATTCAAAACTACTAATGTAGGTGTGTTGCTGACAACACATGTGGTTAGAGGGAGGGCTGATGACAGTTGCAGAGTCTAAAAGATATTTTCCGTCAAACAGCTGCAATTCCGTAGACTTGTGTTGTATACAAGTTTCTTAAAAGTTGGGACTGTGACCACAAGTTAGATTTATTCAATCGACCACACGATCAAACAGAACATACATGAGGAAATAGAGAGAGGGAGAGAGAGAGAGAGAGAGAGATAGAGAGAGAGAGAGAGAGAGAGAGAGAGAGAGAGAGAGAGAGAGAAAGAGCGAGAGAGAGAGAGATAGATAGATAGATAGAGAGAGAGAGAGAGAGAGAGAGAGAGAGAGAGAGATAGAGAGAGAGAGAAGAGAGAGAGAGAGAGATAGAAGAGTTTAAAAACTACTATGCAGCACGTGTCGGAGCAGCAGCAGCAATAAAAAGGTGCAATAGACGGCATAGTGGTGGGAATAACCGCATTACCAGTAGCATATACCAACACACACACACAGTTCCTGCCCACATATTTCTGGGAGCAGCAGGGTGAAAAAGGGTGCTAGAAAACACTAGTTATGCAATTATGTTACTGACAACTAGATTGGGAAGCTGTCTCTGGCAGCACCGACCCGATCTGGGTGCACTGTCGTACGCTCAGATTAGTTTTGAGAATCAAATGGGGTCTGGCACCACTAATCAGATGTGAAGTGGGCTCCTAAATGATGAAATAGGGCCTTGAGGTAACTAACAACTTCAGTAAAGTAGAACAATAAAAGTAGGGAATCCATGTCACCATGACAACATGTTGTCTGATAAAGCAACCATGTGTACTGCAAACATGCAGCATCCTTATAAAGTATATCATGTCATGTACGTCATCATCTAGTGTTGTAGAGATACTGAGGATCATACAGAATAGTATTATAGATTAGTACGTGCTTCCCATACGATATATGCAGATCTAAGAGTGGTTCGCAAGTACAGTCGGACCCCGATTTAGGGACACCCTCGGGGGAAAGGCTCTTGTCCACTAAATCGGGGTGTCCACTAAATCGAGTTCAAATTATGTTAATTTTCGTATATCGGGGGAAAAAATCCTGTCCCTAAATCGGGGTGCCACTAAATCGGGGGCCCCTAAATCGGGGTCCGACTGTACCAAGATATTGGCAGCCTGGGGCATCCTGCACCTCCCGCCAGGTAGTTTGGAAATTGTTTTCTTGAACTCACCCTGGTAGGTCCTGTGTTTCTTTTCGTTGGTAAATGGGTAACTGGGTAAATCATTTCAATTATCATCATGATTCACTTGTCATGCTGCTACATACTTCACCTGGGAAAGAATGAAGTACAGTTAGATCTCGATATACTGGATATATACCAGACCTCGATCTAGTCTACCGGACAGAAAGATGTCCCTAATTATAATATCCATGAAACTTCACCTCGCTTTATACCTATGGTCTTATCTACCGATATGATTCATGGGTTTCACTATTATATTTATAATTGCTGCATGTTCTACTCCTCACAGAGCTGCGTCCAGTACGTTCCATCACAATGTACTGTGGCCCAATGAGGGAAATGCCGCGTGGGAGAGTTTTATAGTCCTGTCAGTTGCTTGTTCGTACTGTCCCCCTGTGAGAGTTTAGTCACGTCCTGTCAGTTGCCTTGTTCGTACCATACGACTATAAGGGTTTGTACCATACGACTATATAAGCGTTCAGCCAGTTGCAGGGCGATATTGAGGGTAGGGGACACCATATCCACATGAAAGATGTGAAACTTAGGCTGAACAAAGATCTTCACGCTTCACTTCACCATACTTTTTTTTAAAGCTCTAGCGTGGATAATATACACTGTATATGGAAATCCAGCTGCGAAAATATCGGGTGGGGGGTAATATAAGATATACATTGTTGTCTGTGTGAGTCTACACCGACAGAGTTTTTTATGATCATGAAATCTATTGTTCACATAGTTTTACCATTGCTTTCACCACCATTCACATTTTGTGTCTTCATACATGATCTTTGTTGTACGTTCCCTTTTTCTTCCATGGAAATTACCGCGGCATAAGTCTATGGGGGAAAACAGTCGTGCCTGAACCTCAGGTCAAGTGCAGGGCTATTCACCGAGATCTCAGTGACGGCCTTTTTGTGTTTTACCTGAAATCAGGTTTAGATTATTTTACGAATCCGAAGTATAGGATTGAATAAACCCTCTAAACCCGTCTAAACCAATGAAATTGCAGGGTTTAAGAAAGGACCAATCAGGCGCGAGCAGCTCACCTACCTGTGTGAGAGAGAGCAGGGGATAATGACGTCATTACACTGAGATCTCAGACTTTTGTGTCTCGGGGGTTTCAGGGTTCAAAATTCAAGCCTGATATATCCCAGAGCGTGCGATGTTACCGATTTCAGGGGATAGCCGTCACTGAACCCTGAAATCTCAGATTTCAGTGGTAAACAGCAGTAAAAAAGGTGCACTTGACCTGAGGTTCAGGCACGACTGTTTTCTATGAATCCCGACGAAATAGCAGCCCTATAATGATAATGCCCAATAAGTTACTTCATGGCACCCAACAATTTTATGGTTAAACCCACGTACCCTGTAAAACTGTTCCATTGGTCCAAGGGGGTGGGATCCCGCCCCTTTTAACCCGTGGGCGGTTCAAGGGGGTGGGATCCCGCCCCTTTTAACCCGTGGGTGGTTCAAGGGGGTGGGATCCCGCCCCTTTTAACCCGTGGGTGGTTCAAGGGGGTGGGATCCCGCACCTTTTAACCCGTGGGCGGTGGGAGTGGTTGATGATGCAATATGTAAACAGGGAGGGGGGCGTCACCTTTTTTTTGCCCATGTTTGCCCATATTTGACCATATGGAAACAACTGATTTTTCAAAAATCGTGGGACTTTGGGCAAAATGGGCAAAAATGGGCAAAAAAATAACTCCTGCACCTTACATCATAGATAGGTTTAGCCACTATAATCGAAGCAGAATTTCACGCTGAGGAAGATGCTTGTATTTATTTTGTTCTAGGACGTTTCGGAAACCCATAAAAGCAAAAAAACCTAAAAAATCCTAAATTTAGGATTTGACCACTAAAAAAATTTGACTTCTAATTAGACACCAAAGACCATTATGACCGAGTTTTATCAAAACTTGGGCTGTTCTCTCACATGAAATCAAGCTATAGAGTTGAAAAAACGACAGATAACACTGAAAATTTCATTTTGCCCATTTTTGCCCATTTTGGCAAAACCAAAATTCGCTGGGATTATGGGCAATGGGCAAAAAAAGTGACCCCCCCCCCCCCCCCCCACCAAGCAAATTAAAAGAAAAATAAGTTGAAAACAAAAAAAAAGATACCAAAAAAAATAAACAGCAAACCAAAATAACCAAAAAAGAAAAAAAAAGAAAAAAGAAAGGAAAACAAAAAGAAACCCCACCCCCCACCCAAACCCCCCTAAAAAAAAAACAATAAACCAGCCGAATCAACACAAAAGAAAAATTTTTACAAGAAAAAAAACAAAACCCAGAAAAACTCAAACTAGAAAAAAAAGAACCATTCCCCCCCAGCCCACGTAAAAGCGTAAAGAAGCTTTAAGATGTGATGAGGCTTTAACCAGTGCCATTGGATCCAATTACTGATTGACTGTATGGCTTTATGGTGTTTTGTCAAAGCTTTCGACGAGCAGTTTTGAACCCAAATCGGGGATCGGTATTGGGCGAAGTTGTATCTTTACATTTACTATTCAAATTGTCAGTGCTACATCACCTAGCAACTACACTTGCACGTGCAATTATTAGAGCAATTTAGAAACCTCACTCCCAGTTGCAGCTTTGGGTACCAAGGGCCAATTCAATTCTGCACGTGCATTCTTTTACTTTTGTCCTGATGTCTTGCTCTTCCACCCCAAGCGCTATTCGGCAACGGTTATATAGGTCCAGAAGATCTGCTGCTGTCAGGGAGCAGGCTAGAGAATATGACAGATTACGCCAACGACCAACGTGTTCAAGCGAGCCAATCAACGACTACGGATAGCTTTACCCAGCGTCGCCCAAGGGTGATTACTCCAGTCGAATATAGAAATCTCCGAATCGGCTACATAGCGGCCAAGTTTTCACGAGATGAGTTTCTGGAGCACATTGATCTCTTAAATTCGCACCTTGACATTGTCAGGAAGCCCAGAGCGTACAACAACATGGGTAGGGAGAAAGTGAGAGATAGGGTAGGAATGGATGGTGGAGGTGATGTCAGGGTTCCCTAATCAAGCTACCATTTCCCCGAAATTCGCCCGTAGGGCGAACGGGCCTACTAGTCCTTATTATGTGAATTGTGAATTTTGTCTGCCTCGTGATTGTGAGAAGTAACTTTTGATGACGTAGAGGGTGCTACAATTTTTGAATCGGCCCACCCCAGGAAGAGAACTGGTTTTCTAGCTCTCTCTATCTCTATCTATCTCCCTCTCTCTCGTCCCAACACTGTACAGTACTTCTCACAAGGTAGCAGCCGCTTGTTCTCTCTCTCTCTCTCTCTCTGTCTCTCTCTCTCTCTCTCTCTCTCCCTCTCTCTCTCTCTCTCTCTCTCTCTCTCTCTCTCTCTCTCTCTCTCTTTCTCTCTCTGCCAGTTCGTCCCAATGACCTCGACACCTCACCAAGAAATGTCCCCGACGATCACGCAATGCGGCTCCTTCAACTAATCGCTCACATGACTCCCACTGCAATCTATCTGTTTCTCTCTGTTTTTCTTTATCAGGTTCGTTACAGCTCTGGTAGCACTATCAGCGAGTAACGATATTTCACCCCCAACGGTCATTTTTACCTAACTTTGTCGATTTTTAATTCTTGAATCTTCCTGTCCAGGGATACTAGTGCTTCAAAATGCCTCCTAAGTCTAATCCTGGTATTAGGGGTAAGGGTGGTAGGGGCGGTAGGGGAGGTAGGGGTGGCAATAGTGGTGGCAATAGTGTTGATGGTGAGAGAGATGGTGTCCTAACTAGATCTAAGACCAATAATGCACATTTCTCTAACTCCCCCAGCATGCCAGATATATCAAATTGCCCTTCTGAATTTGTAGATTTCTTCAAATATCTGTTACAAAAGATTGATAATCTTGAATCACGCCTCGCTCAATCTGAGCAGTATAACCGTCGCTCCACCCTAATTGTATCTGGTTTTCCCGTAGCAGAGGGCGAGACTTCTGAATCTCTGAAAACCGCAGTATGCAAACATCTCACTGATGAGACCCAGGTACCCGTGCGTGAAAGTGATATTCAAGCTTTGCACCGCAATAAGCCTCCTAGTACTAGACCTGTCGCTGACAAGAAGGATGCACCGAGACCAGCCGAGCCATCTATTACTGTCAGAATTTATGACTTCAATCTTAAAGACAGTGTTCTATCTAAGTATAGAAATTACTCAGGCAATAATGTCAGAAAACCCGTGAGAGTGGCACAGTCGCTCTGCCCTTACTATTTAGATCTCAGGTATAAGATCAGCGAGTGGTTCAAGGATAATAACCTTAAACCCAGGTACATACATTACCGGTCACCATCTGCTGGTCTTGTAATTAAGTATGGTGATGATCTTATCACTAAGATTTTCAGTTGGCATGATTTCATGAGCATCGCCAGCAAACTGACTAATAATTAACCTGTTTTTGTGTGTTTGTTTTGTACTTGTATCCATGCTCTTTATCTGTATCAGCACACCTATTACCCTGGACATATCTATATTGAATAATTAACAATAATCTTCATGTCAGAGATATGTGTGGTAAATGTAACAAGGCTGTATACCTGCACAACCATCATGTTTATTGTAATTTTTGCGAGAAGGTGGTACACGGGAAGTGCCATAACTTCGATATTGACACATGTATTGCCATTAACAACACAAAAGACTGGTTCTGCCCAGATTGTATTAACAGTATTCTCCCAGTATCGGTATTTTATGTTGATAATTGCCTTGGAAATATACCTATGCAGGATTGTAGCTACTGTCATAACCTTATAGGCAAGTTGTCACCTCACTTGAGGTGCACCAAATGTGATTGTACAATGCATTCCAGATGTTCTAATAGTGGTGTTTGTCTAACCTGTCATTATAGTTTGCCTCTAGATTCAAGGGACCCGCCGTCTCTTTCGATTTTTAACCCGTTTACCCCTGATCCAACTAACAACCCCATTAATGATATTACTGACAATACCACTCAGCATACAATATCGCACACCCTGGACAATTGTGTTAATCTCGATTATTTTCCAAGTTCTAACCCTGGCACCGTCTCTATAGCACACTGTAACATAGATGGTTTTAAATCAAATTTTTTTGAGTTTAGTGCCAGGTCCAACATCTTGTCAAGGGGTGTTAATAATCAACCCGATATTTATATGTTTTGTGAAACGAACTTGTCACCTATTGATAATATCAGTCAATATGAATTACCCATGTATAAATCTTACCATGCACCCAATGTTACTGGGAAAATCAAGGGCGCTGGCCTTGCGGCCTATGTTAGGCATGATATTGATTTCACTCCGTGTTCTAGCATGACAATTAACACCAATACCTTTCAATGTTTGGGGGGTAAAATTAAAATGTCTAATAATCAGATTATGAATGTTGTGGTTATTTACAGGTTCCATCGTATCGACATGGAATCCTTTTTTACAGATATTACAGCTCTTTTAGAGATAGTTTGTAGAAATAACTGCATCATCACGGGTGATTTTAATTTAAATCTGTTTAACAGTGAGTCTAGTCTAGTGAGGCGCTACCTTAACCTGTTCATGAGTTTTGGTTTAGCCCCACTGATAAGCCGCGCCACGAATCACACTTTCAACGCATCAACGCTAATTGATCAGACATGGTCGAACATTATATCAACTGATACTAGGTCATATCTTGTTCCCAAACTTGCTGTATCCTCCCATGTTCCTACCGTCTGTTACTTCTCTGATCCCTACAAGGTGGTTGAATGTGGACCCAGAGAGATAGAGAAACTTGTGTTCAACCAGAGCACACTAAAGGGTTTTGAAAACGAATACATGTCTATTTGTCAACCATTAGTTAAACTTTTAGATTCTGCTAACACCTGTACTGACTTTACCTACTATTTCTCTAATTATTACTCTAGTCTCTACACTCTCTATAGGAAGCACTTTATTAGGACCATTATCCTAAAAACCAATCGTAACAGTCATGATAAACCTGGATCACTCCCTCTATAGGTCGGTCTTGTCACGTTAAGTCACAACTTTACAAAAAGTGGGTTGCATCTAGGGGTACTGGCGGTGAAGCTTCAGCTGCGTTTGACTATAGAACTTACCGTGCTGTCCTTAGGGACCTAATCACTAGGTCCCGTGATTCTTTCTTCACGGATAAGTTTAATAAATGTTCAAACGATGTTAGGAAATGCTGGGCAGTCATAAATGAACTTAGAGGGAAATTTTCTGTCCCTACGTTTCCCAAACAGCTTCTTCGGGGTGAACAGGTTGTCACAAATCAATCAGAGATTGCTAATGCAATGAACACGTATTTTACCGGTATTGCTGAGAGAATGAACACCTCAAAATACGGGTCTACTGAGCCTGACATAGGTCTTTATGGCCGTTTTCTTGGTCCCCGTATAAACAATTCTATCTTTTTAACCCCAGTTACACCTGGTGAAATCTGTTCTGTGATCTCCTGCCTGAAACCTAAGAAGTCTTCGGATATACAGCCAGCCTGCCTAAAA
The DNA here is from genome assembly GCA_020137815.1 of Hormiphora californensis. Classification (NCBI taxonomy): domain Eukaryota; kingdom Metazoa; phylum Ctenophora; class Tentaculata; order Cydippida; family Pleurobrachiidae; genus Hormiphora; species Hormiphora californensis. The sequence continues at coordinate 7,299,749 of CM035359.1, forward strand.
CACTTTAGTCCCCTTTTCTCAGCTGACTTTTCAACTCTTATTAATAAATGCATGTCACTCGGTATTTTCCCTAGCGAGTTAAAGAGCGCGAAAGTGATTCCTCTTCATAAAGGGGGTGACACTGATACTTTCGGTAACTACAGACCTATATCTCTACTTCCTGTCTTAAGTAAGGTCATTGAAAAGTGTCTCCACAGCCGGTTAGTAAAGTTTCTAGATATCAATAATGTTCTAAGTGTAGACCAGTTTGGTTTTAGGAAAGGTCTGTCGACAACTGACGCTCTTCAGAAGGGTATAGCTAATGCAGTTACTAGTTTGGACCACAACTTTTTTACCTTGGGTCTTTTTCTAGACCTAAGTAAAGCTTTTGATACGATTCATCATAAGATCCTGTTATCCAAACTAGAGCACTACGGTATCCGTGGTATAGCTCTTGATTTGATCCGGAGTTACCTCAGCAACAGAACCCAGCGTGTATGTATTGGAAACAATCATTCTGATAATCTCACAGTTTCCTTTGGGGTACCTCAAGGTTCTATCTTAGGACCCTTACTCTTCATTTTGTACATTAACGACTTGATGAATTTATCTAGTAGCTCAAATTCACCCGATTGTGTCATGAAATTCATCCTCTTCGCTGATGACTCAAATGTATTTTTCTCCGGTAAAACCGTACAAGGTGTACAAAATTGCATTAATGACTTTCTGTTATCCCTCCAGAAATTTCTGGACTCCAACTTTCTCCACGTTAACACATCGAAAACCAAATTCATGTATTTTACAACACCGCAATCAAAAAGTTGTCTACCTACCTTTAAAATGGTTTATGCTGATACTGTGATTGAACAGGTCAGCAGCATTAGATTTTTGGGGGTTGAAGTTAGTGAGAATCTTACGTGGGATCTTCACATACAATCTGTTTGTACCAAACTAAATCGTAACATAGGCTCGTTACGTAATATTCGCAACTCACTCCCGGTCAGACTACGTATTTCTGTTTATCACGCACTTATCCATTCACACATTAACTACGCTATCAGTGTTTGGGGTAGCGGAGGTCTCTGTAACAAGCTCCTACCAATCTTCAAATGTCAAAAACATGCTCTCCGTTGCCTCTTCTCACTCAGGCGTAGTCCGGGTGTTCACGGTCTGCCTGGCACCAAAACAACTTTTAACACTAACCAAATCTTGACTGTTCATAACCAATACTTCCTATCAGTCTTAGCAGTTGTCCATAGGGATATTTTTGTCGGGGAACTAGTCCAGTTCTCCGAAAGGAAAGCTGATTTGGCCATCATACCTAAAGGTGTCCACAGGTATCTGGACCCTAACTTCTATTTCATGGGCCCTAGGCTTTGGAATTCTTTCTCCTGCAAGTTAAATTCTCCCAATACTAGCTCGTTTAAAAGGTCAATCAAGCACATGCTACTCGAGAATCAGGTTAAAGGTGATCCCTCAAGTTGGGAAGATTCTAACTATTCTCCGGTTCAAAACAAAAGATGATCTGATGATACTGTCAAAATATGATCTCAAGAAAATGCCAAAATACAATCGATTAAAAGATGTTACAGAATAGTTTTTCTTGGTCCACACGTGGACCTTCACTCCCAGCCGTCCTGTCTAGGACAGACAACCCTCACCACCACAGACCCCAGTCCACGGACTGCTTCCTTTCCCATGAACACCTCATTTTATTTTCTCAGTGTTGTTTTCTTTTTAATTCACCCTGTTTTCTTTTCCCTTTTTTTCACGTTGTTTTTCAGCTAGATTGATCTGCTTTGTGTGTTCCTATTTTTCCTATTTTTCAAGTGTGTTTTTTACATGTGTAATTTTGATCTGATTTTTGTTTCATTATGTTTTCGTACACCGCACTTTTCGTACCCCACCCTACTGTGTTTTTCCATCCCTGTTTTTTACAGTCCCTCCAACCTTAGTATTTTGTATCCCTTGTTACTATATTGTTCTCATTATGCGATCTAACCCAGACACCCCCTTTCGCTTGGGGAGGGCCTGGAGTGAGTGGGTCGCCCGGTCTGATCGAACTACCTAGTCAATTGACCATTTCGTTCATACCGGGCGTACTCGTTTGCCCTGGGTGCTCCCTTTGAGAAGGATGGGACCTCTTTCCCCTCTAACCGTAACACCCACGCCCCTTTCTCTTGGGGAGGGCCTGGGGTGAGCGGGTCGCCCGGTCGGATCGACTCGTCTTTCTTGCCGGGCGTTACTCGTTTGCCCCGGGTGCTCCCCTCGGGATGAGGTGGCACCTACTTCCCTTCTAGCGTATCCCACTTTAGATCCTTCCAACGTTCCTGTCCTGTTTTCCTCCACACATATCCATCCTCCAGCTCCATACTCCTGCGGAACTATATTCCCCACAAGCCTGTGGATTTTCGAGAAACTGTTTTAGTGCCTTTTGTTTTTAGTGTGTTTAGCGATTTTCCTCGCACGGGGACGGACTTAATTACGGACTGTTTTATAGTGTGTTTTCCATTATTTTGTTCAATTTTAAATTTTTTCAATCAATCAATCAATCTCTCTCTCTGTCCCCTCCCTCCCTCTCTCACTCTCTCTCTCTCTGTTTTTCTCTCTCTGATCTCTCTCTCTCTCTCTCTCTCTCTCTCTCTCTCTCTCTCTCTCTCTCTCTCTCTCTCTCTCTCACAGCTTGAAGCGTCAAAAGCTAGAGATAAGTGCTCGTGGTTTTAGTCGAGTTGGTTGAGATCTCAGATCACTACTATCTATAGCCACTATCCTGTGCCCTTGATAATATTGATAGGGGAGGAACCTTTCCTTAGTAACCTTCTCATTTTGACCATCATTTTATTGCATTATCCATTGAATTAATCTGTTATTTCTAATTTCTGTTAAATCTGTTGTAGAGAGAAGTCCACCACATTTCAACGCTCTCTTCCCCCCTGAAACTCCCACAACGATGAACTCCCTAGCTCTGCTATCTGTCCTAGTGTAAGTATGGAACACGTTGCCTTGTTCGATCCTCCCTCCCCGCGCCCATGAATACATCACCACGGGACCTGTACGACAAGACGTCTAACAGACGTTTTAGCTGCGAGACGCGAGTCACGAGATATCAAATATAAAATTCTCGATATTTAGTTACCTGACTAATGATGTCTTCTTTTCAGTGTCGCTATCTCGGCAGGATGGCATCCTGATCCCATTCCTGTAAGTATTTCATTCACTATGCACTCAAGGGTTAGACTTCTAAACTAATCAAACTAACAACACTATTACAATATAAGTAGAAGAATTAGTAGAAGGGTAGAAACCAACATTCTATGTAGAAATAGAAATAGAATGTTATACAGAGGAATAGTAATTCAAAATGGGCAGTCCGCAGTAGGCTGTCAGGTGACCACTCGCTTGCTCAGAAAATCATCAAAGGAGAACAGATGTCAGATGCCAATTGTCAAGTAGCACGCTGACATCTGGTATTATACGAACCCATACTAAAGTGGCATTTTTAGAAGTTGTCACCCCCTGGGTGGCGTGTGAGTTTTTATTTGCGTGTCGGAAACTTGTCGGAAGCTTGTTTTGGCTCTCACGCCTTTTTTCTTGACCAATTTCGTCAAACAAAACTCTTATGGACTCACAAAATGATGCTCTTTCCGATGATATGCGGCTTTTTGCGGAAAAATGAGAGCAAGTGGAGGCTGTCACACGCAAAAACGACGCCGCACGTGAAAAGGGGGGTGACAACTTCAAAAAATCCGACTTTATTAAGAATTTCTGTGATTATTTCCAGCTGTTATAATACCTCCCTAAATTTCAGCTTGTCGATACATTCTGTTCAAGCAACCCCTTGAGTACCACGATGCCCTCGACGCATGCCTTGCTCTGGAGTGGCCCATTACCAACGCAGGTAGGTTTATTGACAGTGTCAATAGTACCAAGCTGTTCTCACGTGCTTATTCGAAAGAAATGGGAATAGGGTCAGCTGCCAATGCTCTGACTTGTTGAGGGTTCTTTCTCACTGGAAACTCCGATAACTTTCCTGCTCCTGCATGTGTTCAAGGTGGTTGTGATCCACGAACTAAATGATGTAGCGGTCTAGGACTTAAAATTCACTCGGGAAGATATTATTTGCGCTTTATTATTTTGCTGTAGTCCTAGTGTCGCTATATTGTAGGCATTCAATATTCCACCAGTTCTTTGAATGACTACCCTATTATAGTTGCACCTCAATGTCCCATGTGGTAGAATTGTTATTATTTATATCTATGGATGAGTGCTTGCAATAAGGCTCTCATGGAGAGATGGGTAAGATTGTTCCCCACAACAAACTATTAAAATATAATGCTAGATTTAAATATTCAACTAGCTTCAATACCATACCATGAATTATGCAGAAAAGAGGATAAAATAAATATCTGGTTTATATAGTCTCACAAAAGACTGGGACTAGGAGAGTTACAATTCAGCGTGTGCGAGATTACAGTCATGTATTAGTATCACGACTTGACTGGTTTATAACACTACACTATAACTATTAATTCTCAACTACAACTAAAACGTCTAAAACTACTAATTCTCCTGCAGTGCGCATCTTCTTACTGTATTTCTATTACGGTAATACGACTACAAGCAGCACTGTTAAACTACTAATTCTCCTGCAGGCATTGGAATGGCTACTGTTCGAACTGAAGCTGAGAACGACGATGTCAGCAATCTTATTCGAATTGGGTTCGGTTTCCATTTTGACGTAAGTTACATCTTATCATTGAAACATCTCTCGGTCTGACTCAACATTAGATTGTATTCAACATCTACTTTATAGTTCCTGACAAAATGTTTTTTTCTGTAGGGCAAAAAACCCTACAAATATGGAAACTGGGCTCTTATTGGGCTGAGTAAGAGGAGGAACAACGACTACAAAATACCAGAGGAAGAAGAGGTAAGTGTGGGACGTGGTGGAGGAGGGGTACAATGAACAGGGATAGGGAGTCAGGGATATAATAGAGATATGGGAAGAGAGAAATATTTCGGATCTAAGTAAGGTGAACCCTGTAGGGTGTGTTTAACGCTGAGGACTGGTGGTTTTCTAATGGAATGAGGACCAACTACACCAAATGGCACAAAGGATTCCCTGACCAGCAAATGAAGGGGTAGGTCCTACATTCATTTCTTACATTCATTTCTTACTCACATCTAGTGCACCTACATACCTTTTTAGTTGCGTTATGTCAGCTAGTGTTGGCCCGGCCTGACCATATGAATCTCATTTCTTTCAAATAACTGTTCTTTACGTGGATGGAGCGTTTGAGGACCGCGGTAAAAGCATTAGCCTGACAGGTTCCGTTAGCATCAACTAATTCTTGAGATCACTACTCTGTCCAACTATATCCACCGCTCCGTTCAAAGACCGTTTTTACAGTCCACTCACACCTGTACATCTCTCTTCACCTTACTAAATACCAGGAAGCGACCGAATATTCGGTTCGGTTCGGTTCGGTTCGGAAATTCGGTGTTTTTTGGGCGGTTCGGTTCGGTTCGGTTCGGTAGGAAATTTTGGCCGAACCACCGAATTTTTTGGTCAAAAAATGCCCAGAAATCGGGCTTTTTCATGCAAAATTTTTCAACTATTTCACGAAAATTGTATGGATTTCAATGTCAATTTCGCCGTATTAACCCTATTTCGAATCGGTGGTGCTATGTGGAAATGATTTCGCTAGTTAGCGGGTTCGATATGGATTGATTTGATACCTGACTTCCCGTCGAATCGTGTCCTCATGAGAGGGTCAACAAATTCAGAAACTTTTTTTTCAAAAAATTCATGGAGAGCACCGATCAAGGTGTTAAGAATCATTCTCTGAAATTTTGTAAAAAAGTTTGGAAAATATTTCAAAGTAAATTTTATGGAAAATTTTCTATGTCAATTTTTGCGTACGAATCGTGTTTCGAATCGGTATTGCTAAGCGGGAGTGATGTTGCTAATTAGTGGGTCCGAGATGGATTATGCTGATACGTGATCCCCCATCAAATCTAATTAGGAAGTTTAGGGGAAACGATTCATGTTTCAATAAATCCTGCTAATTAACGAGAGCACTGCCGCATAGCATCACCGATTCGCAACACGATTCGTACGGCAAAATTGACATAGATTTTTTTTTCCGAAATTGACTTTGAAATATTTTACAAAGTTTTTTTCACAAAATTAAATGTTTCTCTAAAAATTCATGGAGAGCATCGATCAAGGTATTGAGAATCATTACCTGAAATTTTGTGAAATTTTTTTTGTGAAAAGTATTTTAAGTAAATTATGGTATACGAATCGTGTTTCTAATCGACAATGCTAAACGGGAGTGATGTTGGTAATTAGTGGGTCCGAGATGGACTGATACGTGATCCCCCACCAAATCCAATTAGGAAATTTAGAGAGACACGATTCATGGTTCGTTTAATCCTGCTAATTAGCAATACCATTCCCGTATAGCATTGCCGATTGGAAACACGATTCGTACGCAAAAATTGACATAGAAAATTTACGATAAAATTGACTTTGAAAATTTTTTCACAAAATTGACTTTGAAATTTTTTCAAACATTTTTTAACAAAATTTCAGAGAATGATTCTCAATACCTTGATCGGTGCTCTCCATGACTTTTTAGAGAAACATTTATACAGAAAAAGTTTTGTATGGTTCGGTTCGGTTCGGTTACCGAAATTCGGTTCGGTTCGGTTCGGTTCGGTTCGGTTCGGTTCGGTTCGGTAAAAAAGTTTTTCAAATTCGGTTCGGTTCGGTTCGGTGGAAAAAAACCCGGTTCGGTCGTTTCCTGCTAATTGCTAAATACCCACACATCTCTCTAGAACTTCGCTAACCTACCTCCCAAGTCCCAATATACCTAGACCCAAAAAGGGCAGTACATTGGGCACGTTGCGCCCCCCCCCCTATGAGCGCGCCCAAAGGGCGATCCCCTACGTAACGGGGTTGGGCCGTTACACCTAGATCTGATCTAGACTCTAACTCAATACATATCTCTCTAGAAAGAAGAATAACAGGGAATATCAGAACTGTACACCTCTCTCTCTAGACTCTAACTCAATACATATCTCTCTAGAAAGAAGAATAACAGGGAATATCAGAACTGTACACCTCTCTCTCTAGACTCTAACTCAATACATATCTCTCTAGAAAGAAGAATAACAGGGAATATCAGAACTGTACACGTCTCTCTCTAGACTCTAACTCAATACATCTCGATCTAGAAAGAAGAATAACAGGGAATATCAGAACTCTAACTGAATACATATCTCTCTAGAAAGAAGAATAACAGGGAATATCAGAACTGGGTCCAGATCAATAAGAAAGGATATTGGGATGATACCTACTGCAGCAAGAAACTCCCATACCTGTGCGAGTACTGTGGTAAGTAGACTGAAAACTGAATTTACATCAGGATGCATTCAAGAGACAATGGTCTTATTTCATTTTATGGGGGAACAATACACAACTTGTATCAATTACTAACTCCTTCAATCCTATGTCAGGTAAGTACATTGTCCTCTCTAAGCACGTTACCTGGGACAAGGCTAACGCACATTGTCAGGATCTTGGACTTGAGTTTGCTGTGGTAAGTCCAAGTAGTAGTGTGTGTAATGTAGCTGTATTACATGTGTCTTTTGTCTAGTCTTCTTGCTACTTAAATAGGGTTGCGTTGTGTATAATTCTAACCCAGGGATGCTTAACCACACATTGAGAGTTGGAGATGCAGTAGAATTGAGTCTAGACCTCACCAATAAGAGGGTGTGGTCATATCTGGGCCCCTTTGTTCAGTCCAGCTTCCAATAGGCCCCGGGGGAACTGACTTCTTTTAGCACCTCATCAGGCATACAACAATGTAAAAGCTTACTAAGTAGTTAAGGGACTATTCTCCTTTGTGACGTGAGACACAGCCCTCATCCGAAGTGGTAAAATTAATATTCCATGACGTCATGTTTTAACTACTAGCCCCCTAACTACTAATATTTCCCTTTGCACGTGCAGGTTAACTCTAAATCTGACAACGAGGAGCTACTCTTCGCTGCCAGGGTTTCACTCGGAGAGGAGCTGGGAGGACGACGATTTAACAACTCCAACTGGGTAAATGTGATGATTAGTTAGTCAATAATTAGTTTATCAGGAAAAGTTGACAAGGAAGCAGTGTCCTGAGATTTCCTGGAACACCATGTTGTCATCACACTTCACCCAAAGAGCACAGATCTCCAGTTTCCTAAAATCCAGACCTGTCACAACCTATCACACACGTCTTGTATAATATGCCGTGTTAGCATAATTCTTTTGCATCTCAATATCATATACGTCTGTTTAAACAACTAGGCCTTGTTTATTTTGAAGAGGCCCAATACATTTAAAATGGTCGCTTTACTTTTCAATGTGTACAACAGAGAGTCCAGTGCTTTATTATTAAGGACAGCCCGCATGAAGTAACGGCCGGAAGTTGTGAAAAGTGATAGGAAGAGAGATGAAAAGAGAGCGAGGGAAAAAGATAGAGCTAAACGTGTCCAATCTGAGTCTCATGAAAAAATGTGGAGCTGGATGAGCCCAGCTACTATACACGACTGGGCCAGCTGGTGCGATCTAGATGGAATTATTAAATCTAGTGAGGGGGATGCTACAATTTCTCTAACTGGTCATTAGGGCAGCTCTAAGTTATTAGCATCCCCTCCCTACCCACATTACTACAAGCCCATACCAATATATTCAAAAATTCAGTGTGACATGGTATGCAAGAAGTTCCAGTTCTGAAACATCTTCAAAACATCCCAAACCTAACTCACGGTACCCCACACCATATTTTAACTTTCAACCTGTTTTCGACGTTTTCCCACACGAATTACAACACACTCAATCTTGTTACCCAGGTTTGGATTGGTACCCAGGAGATAATGGATGAGACGTCAGGTAATGGAACAGGTGTCTGGCAACACTGGAATGGAGACTCCCTGGACTTCAGTCCTAGTTGGGACTACAAAGTACAACCTGACAACTGGGTACTCCCCAACAAGGGCGGTAAGTGCCAACAACCACATAGCAACCACACGATAAACACTTAGCTGATAACAACCACATAGCAACCACATAGTAACCACATAGTTACCACGTAGTAACCACATAGCAACCACATAACAACCACATAACAACCACATAGTAACCACATAGCAACCACATAACAACCACATATCAACCACATATTAACCACATAGGAACCACATAGCAACCACATAGCAACCACATAACAACCACATAGTAACCACATAACAACCACATAACAACCACATATCAACCACATAGGAACCACATAGTAACCACATAGCAACCACATAGCAACCACATATCAACCACATAACAACCACATAGCAACCAGATTTAACGACAACAGCTAACTAGTTCACCCCCGCCAGAACAAAATGTGGTTGGATTCTCTCGAAAGGACGGAAAGTGGGACGACAGTTTCAAGTTCAGAAAGAGGCCATTCGCGTGTCAGTGCCCACACAGGGGTTGCTCATACAGTGCAGTGTAATTAACTCGCCAATTAATTATGTGATTGTGACATTAGCCAGTGTTCCAGACTTTGTGAGATATAAAAATGCATGAACTGCTGTAGATTTGTTGTTTTCTTTTGCTGATCACATCTTGCTTTTTAATCCATTTCTCTCCTGTCTAGATGGTAACTAAGTCTTCTGTTCAAGACAATAAAGTACATCATTCTAAAAAAATGTTCAATTTGAAATAGTTTAAAATAGTTCATTCACACAGAATGTTAACACAAAATCTTCAGTCTCTCTCACTGCTACTATAACAGACAGGGTCAATACAGACAGGTCTCTCTCTCACCGTGGTGAAATAGACAGGGCAAACACAGACATGACAGTAACGAGAGGAGGTGTGTCAAAAAGTTCATTCCTTGCACGTGAGATGCAAAATAGAAAAATGTTTCTTGGAATTGAGTGATATTATGTAATGCTGAAAGATTGTTCGACGGGGTGACCGTGTTGAAAAAATACCGAAAAGATGAAAGGCGAAAAGATTTTATCACGGGCGGTGAGTCGATCAGAAATTAGAAATGTGTATGTGAATTTTGGCAGAGCTGGAAATATGTTTTGGTATGTAATTGAATAAGGGACCTGTTAGTGAAGAAAATCAAATGTTCGTAACATGCTAGGACAGCACAATCAGGGTTTCAAAAAGAGGGGTTATTTGATTAAGAAAAAGATGCTTATTTAAACTCAACTCATTTTATCGTTTGTCCATGCCTGAGGTTAGAAAGGTATGGCATTGCTGGTCACGAGGCCGGTTCCTCTCTCTCGTTCTTGTAGTGTAGTAGTCTGAGAGATGGGTACCAGGTAGAACAAGAAGTACGTGATATGATTTGTGGGGTCGTGACCACAATTTCCCACAAATTTAAAGATGATATGTTAATGGTCATTGTTCTGTTTTCAGAACCTTAAAATATCACTCTACCACGGCCCAAGTATTATTGTGACAGCTACCAAGAAGAGTCTACACACAGAATCTAACTACTAACACTTGAGAAGTAGACTCCTTTAAAGGTTGCCAGTTTCATCTTCCCTAACTAAACTCTAACTACTAACACTTGAGAAGTAGACTCCTTTAAAGGTTGCCAGTTTCATCTTCCCGTTCATGCTCTTCCTCCTTACCCACACTCCAAACTTCTTCATCCTGTAGTAGTACAGTACGGGGTTGAGGGACGCATTCAGGACGGTCAGGAAGATCTTGGCAATCAGCCAGCTGTAATGTGTCATAAAGATCCCTTTGAAGAAGGGGCCAGGGTACCGATACCCCAGGGCTCGTGTCAGAGAGTTTAGGACCATAACGGTAAAGAAAGGGAGGTTACAGAACAGGAACATTCCCGTGAAAATAGCCACCGTTATTGAGGCTTTCTTGTTTCTTTCTGATTGAAAAAGGTTCGGGCATGGTTGTGCTAACTTGGAGCAGCAGATTACAAAACTGAAGAATGATATGATGGATGGTATGCCCAGCTCCACAGTGGTGAGCGTCTTTACAAAGGTGACCCAGAACTTGTAGCCCTTGTTTACACCATTCTTCCCGCCTCCAGCTAGGGGCGAGTCAACACAAAACGGTCCTACCGAGAGATATTTGTAGTATTTGGGGTTTGCCATCGTCGCATCTACTGCAATAAGGGCTAGAATAAACACGCCCAGAGCAATGAGAATAGATTTCTCGTGGACTCTTCGGAAGGGGTACACAATCAGACTGGTCCTGTAAACACTCATCAGCATCACGAGGAATATTGAAATTTTCTGAAGGAACCTGAAGGCTAATGTCCAACCTGCACATACTATCAGACTGGCAAACAGTCCTGGCTTCCTGGCAATAAAGAGGCTGACAGCAATGGGGAAGTGGGATATCGAGGTAAATATGTCGACCACACAGATTATTACATAGAGGGTGTTGGCAAAGTCTCGTTTCCTCTTTAAAAAGTACCGGATGGCAATGGCGTTCCCTGGGACACCAACAAAAAAGCAACAAACCAACCCCACCCCGATCAGTCCATCCCAGATGGGTGCTGAGGATAGGGGCATTGGGGCCATCAGGACGTGAGCAGGGAACCCTGTCATCTCCTCCTCCTCCTCCTCCCCTCCCGGTGGAGGTTCAGGTTGGAATTCAGGGATGGAGGAGAAGTTGTAGGATGGTTGGTGGGGAGCATGTGTTGTACTGGATACCCACTCCCTGGTCATGATGTGGTTCGGAGAAGAACTCGTGAGATTCATCATGGCGCGGTCTAGAGGGAGTTATTATAGGTTGCTAGGGGGATTTAGGTTGCTAGGGGAGATTTAGTATTTACAGATTTAGGTTGTTAGAAGGAACACAAGACATATTAACTCAAGAAAAGCAAGAAAAGCAAGAACATGAGGAGGGGGATATTAAAATATCATTATATATTAGAACACGTGCATTGCATTCAAAACAGCAGGCGTGATGCAGGGCATGGTACCAACTAGCATGCCATATAATAAACTATAAAGTTCTAACTTCTAGCTAGAAATAACTAGAAATAACTAGAAATAACTAGAAATAACTAGAAAGAATGCCAAATGACAAAACATAACATAAGGATCTGAATATATAAAGGTTCAAAATATGTTGAAAGGAGCTGTAATGAAATAAGGGTAAAACAGGAACGGGAGAGAGCAGAGTGGGAGGCATAATGACTGTACAGCACAAAGATAGCACCGGAGAGAAAACTAGGGAGCTGGGAGGGAGAAAAACGAGGGAGCTGAAAAGAGGGAGAGAACTGAGAAAACTGAAAAGAGGGGGGATATAAAGATAAAACATATGGGAACACGAAGTGCTACGTTAGGCTGTCTGTCACTCCCTAGGTTACACGGTCACACCTCCACTGCTCAGGAGGATGTCAGTTTACCGGATAGAAGTACTATTATAGTGCAGTTATAATGGGTTTCATTCAGTGTCCCCCTCAATTACTCCCTGATCAACTCCAATTATATAGCTGGGATTCTTCAATCTTTATTGCTGGTACCTATACAGGTATACAGGTATAACATATATATCGTAACAATAAAGCATTTATATTGGAGGAATTAGGGAATATATATTCCTTGTTGGTTGACACTTGACATGTTGCAATTGCATCATGTTGGAGCCTAAAACTGGGCACACTTAGAAGAAAGTGACACCTTTCACTTAGAGCATGCTTTGAGACCAACTGCCTGTCTCAGCGATAGTATTAATACATTTAGCAGGAATGAGAAGTAGATCTATATGCATGTTGTTAGTGTTGAGCGGGTTAAATCAATGACTAATTGGAGCCGGATGTTAAGATTGGGTCGCTTTACAATGTGTATCATGGTGACACTCATAACCTTGATTTTGTCATTCTACACAGTACACACTGCAGTTCAGAGAGGGTGGCCTTTGTGAGACATAACCTTGATGGCAGCTATATTAGCTAATGCTTCAGTGCCATATCCAAGTAGCAAGGAAGAACTGATGAAGGTGTGAACATCTTCCCTCTCTCTCTCTTTCCAGCTGAGTATCCGATAATTTAGGAGAATTTTCACCTTCAGAAGGGCTTCCCTACATGACAGTGCACGTGAAATTGAATATATAATCAGCCCTTGTTCGACCCTCTCTCTTCGCCCCAAAACAAGCAGCAAAACAAGATCGTATATAAACATTGCAGGTACTGCGATCATGTAGGCGGCGACACTGGGCTATGCTGTTGTGATACCTCAAATTATTCTCAATAATATTGCTAGAACAGACAAATTGGATGTTACCCTGGAGGAAATGCCAAAATTGAGACCCCCCTCAGCAAGTTTATAATATATTTTGCACAATTTCATTTTTATACAGGTATTTCAGAAGCCATATAAAAGTCAATTATAAATCCACAAATTTGTTGACAACTTTATGGATGGTTGTGTTGAGACTTGATGTTCCTGAACAACTGTTCTGAACAACTATGTTATCACAACTATTCGTGGACTGTGGTATACTAGTGCTTACTATCTAGATCTGGTATAACAATAGATAGAATAGAAACTGAACAACAACCCGCCCTTTTCTAGCTGGCTGTCAACAGGAGCCGCGTGTTGATAAGGGCTAGCAAAAATGCAGCATACAGATGACAATAATCATTTCCCTCAACTCTATCGCTCTCTATCTTTCGCTCTCTATCGCTCTCTATCTATCATTCTCTATCTACATATCACTCTCTATTTATCTATCACTCTCTTTATCGTTCCTCCCTCTCAAGCTCATTCCTCTCAAAAATTCCAGCTCAACACTGGATCAGCATGGACTTCATGAATCTAGGACCTTTCATAATATATATGATTATCCGAGTAGCGGTAAATTTCATGTTTTTACAAAGGACCAGGTCGTGGAAGAGGTGAAATTAAATCGACATATAGCATACTGATTACCATCGCATATACCCCCATACCCACAAGGACGAATTGAGATGGGAGAGGAAGTGAGTAAGTGAGAGAGAGAGAGAGAGAGAGAGAGAGAGAGAGAGAGAGAGAGAGAGAGAGAGAGAGAGAGAGTGAGAGAGAGAGAGAGAGAGAGAGAGAGAGAGAGAGAGAGAGATAGAGAGAGATAGAGGATTATAGGGTTAGATCAAAGGTAACTTATAAGGCACCCTGTGACCAGGATCATGCCAGATAGGATTGGGAGATGTGCATTGTGCAATGTAACCGTGTGAGTCTATACTAATACGATATCCAGGGACTAAATCCTACTGAATTCAAAGAGCTAAAAGGACACAGGTTGGCCGTTGGGTATATAACATTTAGCCTAATGTTTAGGACTCTGTGAAGCGACTCTAAATCATATTTAAGGCAGATCCTCTCTCACATACCAGGTTTAGATCTTAAGGGCTAAGGCTCGGTGAATTGTTGTCGAGTAAGGGGTGACTCAACAAGTGAATTGAGTTTGCAAGCTAAATCTCATCACAAAATGAAATCCTAATAAGACTTTGTGGTTAAGATTTGTATTTATACCCGTGTCTACGTATCATGCCAATCGGTTAGATGAACTCTGACAAGTAAGACGAGGTCTCAATCGTGTTTATATCCTTACAAAGCCGCATATCGTCTGAAACTTGTAAGGATACCCATCCTAGATGTATCCTGTGATTCTACAAGAAAGGGATCAGATCGGGAAGTCGGACAATTGTTTTTCTCTAAAGAATTCCCTCATTTCGAGTATAATTCACTAAAAAGAAGGAACAAAAGGATCGGTTCACTTTCAGTTCAATGTTAATAAATCATCTAAGATTAATTCGGATTATATTCTGCAATAGATGTATAATACTCCAGTTAACTTAATTTGGTCAAATTACCAAGTTATCAGATGATCAATGAGCAGTATCAGTTCTACAGTTAGCATGCTAGAATGAGTTGTTGAGCAAGAATGAGAGTTAAAAAGATGCACAAAAGAAGCAGCAACACATGTTGTGGGAAACTGGCCCATTTGAGGGATATATAATAATGTAGTCGAACAAATGGAGGAAGCAGAAGACAAATCTTTTTGAGTCAAGTGGAATATGGAGTATGAAGTGTGGTAAAAAAGTCCATTATTCTCATGCATGCAGATTCACCAAGAGTTTACTAAAACTTCCAGCTCTAGCCTGGTGAATTTGAAGCGAAAATGGCGTACAGAAGCTACATCATATTCATTGGGGAATTTTATAGTCTGAACTATAAATCTGTGCTCAGAGAATTCAGCTTGAAAACTGAGATTTTTGTCGGTAAAAAATCACATCAGTTTCAGGCCTATAATAATTATTTGCTTCTAGGAAGTTATTATCTTCCAGGTTTTATCAAGACACCTGCACCAGATACATTAATGCAGCAAGTACCGACATGTCAGCTGCGTAGATAGATAAATACACACGTGAGGGGGAAATGATACTACGCAGTGGATCCCACTATTATAGTATGGGATTTAGTTGCTAGTGGACACTGTCGACTCAGATAATCATGCAAAGGAACTGCCCCGAATAAATTGTGAGGTACAATCAAGTCCCATAACAGTATAATTTACTGCTCATATAAAATGCAGAAAGGAATTCAAATTATCTGATAAAACAGATGTTGTGTTTGATAAAGCCCCCGTAATTTGTCCAGAATACGTTATTATGTATTTCATAGCCCTTAATATTCTTAAGAGCCGCGACAAAAAAGTATTTCAGCCCTACTAAAGATCCTTTAGATTGAGATTTACGAACAAAAAGGTGGCTAGCCAGGGTATTACTAAGTAGTCGAGACTTTGAGAATCTTTTAAATAAAGTATTCAAGAATCGAACTAAAAGCATTATTACTCCACCCCGTTCCGTTAAAGTCTGATTTCCCTCTTGAGTAGTTTCAGTTTCTGTAACGGCGGGCTGGTTCAGAATAACATGAGTAGCATCATTATCAGGAAATAAAAAGGATAGATCCCTTCTCAGATAATGTTGTGACAACAAGAATATTCAACCGCAAGAGTGGCCCTGCTGCAGCAGGACAGATGTTGCATGGCCCTGCTGCAGCAGGAGAGAGAGATTATGGATGGCCCTGCTGCAGCAGGAGAGAGATTATGGATGGCCCTGCTGCAGCAGGAGAGAGAGATTATGGATGGCCCTGCCGCTGTAAGTTTCAGCCAGGACACCCCCGATACTCGGCCACGAACGAGAGAGAACTACAAACAAATTCATTACTGAGAGATACTCTAGTATACTTTATAAGTTAGAGGTACTCTAGTATACTTTATAAGAACCACATCTCTCTTCTTCCCTAAATTACCACCTCAACACCCTCACAGTTGGTGAGATGCCTCACTCCTTTACCATGTAGATCAGAGCACAAAGCACAAAGCCGCTGCTTGTTTTACTAGTAATCTGCAGAGTGCAGAGATTGTTGTTTGGCAAACAAGCATAGCTCATATATTTAATAGTCGAGAAATATTATTTATAATATTCTCGTCTCCAGAGGGAAACCCCGTCTGGAAAGCCATGGGTGTTCCGTGGTAGATAACATGTTGGTAAATACTTCGCATATAATATATTTTAGGAAAGGACTGACGTGCCTATAATATGAAACTAGCCATCTGTGAAACACGAGTAATATGAGAAATTGATGCGAAGTTGTATAGGTACATAGTTAAACAATAAGCCGGCATTGATCAGGGCTTCAAAATTACAGGTGAGATCAAAGAATCATTTTTTAAAACGTTCATTCTTCACCTAAGAGATATTCCTTTGTCAAATTCCAGGTGTCCCAACTACTAAAAGTACAATTTGGAATGTTTACCATCAGGCGGATACTATCAGCTCATGCTTCATATTTGGCTATTTTTAGGAGAGTTATTATTATCGGGGTAACAATGCTAGAGAGATATTAGATGTATAATAGAGACAGTGTTGTAAGACTGCAGTCCTGTGACCTGTTCTCCCTGTAACAAGATGAACCCTAATATAGCTAGCTCACACTGGCAGAGGGTCGCAGTGATAGAAGCCCAGAGAAGAAAAATGAGCTGTAAAAGATGGGTTGAAAATTAAATTTTCTTTCCTGTATTTTGCAAGACACGACCTTTTCTCTTCCCATTGGAATGAGTACGGCACCTACGACGGGGGGCCGGGGGGGGGGCTACGACGAATGATTTTTGAAGGATTCGGTCATTAAATCCGTCATCTTTTCCTACAAAATTAGTCAAACTCAAATGTGTTTTAAACATAGCTGTTATTTAAAGGGGGGGGGGGGGACGGAATGACACGAGTAAAAGGAAGGTAGCGAGAAATGACAACACAGCTATACCACGGGAACGTGTAATTGTAGATGTGTCAAGAGAGATCTTGAGGCGAGTGACATGTTCATTAAACAGTTTATTAAACAGTTTAGCTATGAGACACTATGAAACGAAAACTTATCAGCTGTTCTTGGTCACCTAAACAGATAAAAGCTAATAAGTATTCGTTGTGACATTTCACACAACGAAGAACCAAACTGGGAACATTATTACACATCGTTCAATCTACTACTGCATATAACCTGAACCTGTAAATGGTTCAACATTTCTAGTGGCATATATCACACGTTCAATTGTCAACTCCAGTTTTGAATTATTAAGGCACATGAGATAGCAAATTAAAACTAAACTACAGTGGGGACTCTAGAGTGCAGTGATAATTAATATGCTGCGTCGAGGAGCTGCATGCCCTACTACTTGGAATTACATGGTGAGCGGTTACTTTAGAAATATGAGTGAAATGTATCACAGTGTTCAATTTAGACCCCCAATATCTAGCATCTACCGACTTAACTAGGTACCACTGTCACAGCTGAACTTCAAAACTATTTTATATCCCTGCATACACATTCTAGAAATATCGTGGAAAGCTATTACTACTCAGAACCGATGTGATCGAATTATTATGTAAATTTGGGTGACAGAAGCTATCATCAGGAAAGAACTTTCATTCTCTATAACTCTCCTAACTCCGAATTCTTCATAATATCAATCCTAAGTCCTAACTCGACGTCACATTCTCCACAAGAGGCTTGCACACAATAACACGAAACTGAATAGTGTCTGGTGGAGAACCTAAAAGTTAGGTATCTCTCAAAATCGAAACAGTGATATGATGCCTAACAGAGAATAGTTTGCAGTGTTGGTGACACAGTACACACTGACAATTTGATGATATTAATATGAACAAGTTTCACCTTAGAGTGCTCACACCAAGGTCCGATAAATCTCACCACTACCCAGCCTGCGAGTAATTGTCAGATTCAACTCTATCTGCGAGTAATAAGAATTGTCAGATTCAACTCTATCTGAGAGTATTATAGTCAGGGCATATGATGACAAAATGAGGGCATAATTGTTATCAAGCTGATTCCACTTCTAGTAGGCTCTAATAGGTCCCTAGAAACACCAAAAAAATTGGCCGTGGTTTTATCAATGAAGAAGTTGGGTTTTGGGCCACGCCCTTTTGCCTATGTTTTTAGCCTTCTGGCGAAAACCAAAAAGGAGTAGACTAGTAGAGACAAATCTAAGGACACTAAAATGTGTAGCGTTAGTGTGGGTAGGTGTGGAAATTAAGTCTCTATCTCATCTGGTTAATTAGATAATTGGATGATTAGATGAGCAGGAGATGCGCATAACCGTTTTTGGCTATATGGCTATAGCCACTCTGGAGTGATTTAGAGACTTTTCACTGGTGCCATTTTGTTCAGAAGAAAGCGTTAATCTAAGAGTTGTGAAGAAATTTTGGGTCTATCTCTAACCGTTCTGTGGATATTTGCGGTCAAAGTATGCCAATTTACTCGCTTTTTGGCATTTTAGGCTAATTTTCGCTGGCCTGATTTTGGGCCGCCGTTACGATCTGGGTGTTTGGAGGCCTGTTTACAGGTGCGCGCTGCCAAAAAAGTTGATTCACTAAAATGGCTCTAACCGCCAAACCACTCAACCGTTTTGGCTGATTCAAAGCTTATATACAAATACAAATACAAATACAAATATTATATTATATACATTTATTGTCCGCTTTTCATTGTCCATATTTTAAAGAACAGGCAGGGAATGTCAAGGCCTAACCCCAAACCAAACCCCAACCCTAACCCTACTTTAGCCCTAACCGGTTAGGGCTAAAGTAGGGTTTTTAGGGTTATAATCCTAAAAAACCGTTTGTCAGCACTCGCTCCCAAAACACCCAGATTTTAACGCTGGCCCTGATTTTGATCAGTTTTTATAATTCTGAAAACTGCCGAATACGCCGCGCTGTAGACTGTCGTACGCTGCAAAATGGGATCCGCGCAGTGTTTTATAAAGTCGCCGCGCGGATAAATACAAAATAAAACCTTTTTTCGAAAATTTTGGGCGCCCGCGCCGTTAAAGTCGGATTTTTTGAAGGGAGAATGAGAGTATGAAGGTGTGTGGGTAATTTATTATAATTTGTTCTTTTTGTTGTCTTGTTAAAACTTTTGTCTGATTTTTTGAAGTTGTCACCCCAAAATGACCGCGCATGTGAAATTTATCAATTTTGACGCGCACATAACACCACACGTTAACATGTGACTAGAGTACCCGTTTGCTGGGAACGGGAACCCGTGACCTGATCAGCAATTGCAGAAAGTCGCGCGCCACCCTAATCTCAGGTTACTCTCACGGCCCGGCTTCATTTCGCATCCAATCCAAAAGTGACCTTCACCTTTAAGTAGATCTCCTCAAGTGCAACTGCAAGGAGAAGCGAAAACTTGAGGGACATTTCTTGATTGGATGCGACCTCGAGGAGCTATGACAATGCGCAAAAAGGGGTAACACGCGACTTTAACCACGTGGTGATCTAACCGCTCCTACTATCAAACACATTGGGTTTTTAAAAAACGGCCATTACAATTTTGGCGAGGCGGGTAAATCATTTACTGTAACGCGCGAATTTTCCCAAAAAGCGCTGCTTTTTTACGCCGCGCGCGGAACCTAAAATTACGCGCGCAGTGTAAAATTTTAAAATTCATTGAAAATTTCCTCGCGTTTTTTTATGTCGCCAAAAAATGTCGACGAAAAATTCCAAATTCGTGAATTATAAGAACTCCGGTTAGTTCTCATCTTGCCAATCCGTTTTCCGGGAACCCCTGGCCAAAGGACATTAAAATTCACATAACGACCAAGTTTCATATCGATTGGATAAGATTTTGGGTGGCTACGGTGAAAAATATCGTATTTTTGGCATTTTTAACTTTCCCGACGCGATTTACGACCCTTAAACATTGAGTTACGGGAAATCGCTATTATGTAAAATGAAGTTCAAACGATTCTCTTTCCCCACTATTGCGTTAGTTTTTTGATTTAGAGCCGTTTTCAGGGTCTTAGAAGCGTTTGAAAAATGTAAGTCTTTTTGTCGCAATGACGTCACCCCGTGACGTCACTGTTGTAAAGATCGGATCAAAAATCTGAGCCCGTACTTACACCCGCCTTGGTCCAAAGTACCAGTGTACAAATTTTCAGGGGTCTAGCTCAAAAACTGTAGGAGGAGTAGGGAGAAAACAATTATCGGACTAACATTTTGGAAATTATTATATGGATGTGACGCGCAAAAACATTCCGCGCACGAAGAGGGGGGTGACAACTTCAAAAAATCCGACTTTAATTTTTTACGATCTGGGTGTTTCGTTCAAAAGCGCTGCCTTATCCCGCGCTATCGGGGGCCAGCAGCGGCTCATGTAAATTTATCCGATACTTACACGGTATTTTAAAGAAAATCGATATCACTAACCTGTTGACCCAAAAATAGCTCGAACCGGACGCTTACGGGTAATCTGGTATCCCCAATTCCGTTTAGAAAATCAATGAATTTTTAGCATAGACACTAGACACTCATACCCCTGCAACAACAGAGGGAACTTTAGTATAGGCCATACCGTTACTCTTAAAATCTAGTTATTTAGCCCAAAAACCTCCAGCTAGGAGCCATGGTTAGGGAGCGTGGGTATGTACGAAGTTTCAAGTTTTATGACAATGAATACCACGAGAACCAGGCCGACCTCCTGGCGAGGTTTCAAGCGGTGAGGTTACAGGCAGACCAGTACCTCAGGGAGGTTAAGGATGTCATACTGGACGATGTTAGGGATGCCATGCAGAACAATCGGAGGAGCTTGTAAGTTCTCACCCCATTTTATAACATCTTTATATTCTCGCCCCTTGTCGTCCCCCGGTAGGTGTATGACACTCGGCTTCTTTCTTCAGGGATGCCAACCTAACGGTGAAAGCCCCTAAAACACCGGGAATGAAACGGCAGCCTGGGAAACGAAAGAAGACAGTTATAGAGTTAGATTCCCCCAATTGTTCTTTTGTGTCAACAGCTCCACCTACCACCACAGCAGCTAAAACACCAGGTAGTGTTAACAAGGTTTACAAATAGATAGTTTTATACAATAAAAAGGGCTTCCCATAGTGGGTCCCCCATAAATTATTTAAACGCTACTCCATACCGGCCTACACAGATATTAGACATGCCGGAGAGAGATTGTTAGGGAGTAACTTTGTACTTTGTAATCTGGCACACCACTTTTTAAACCACCCCCCTTATTTCAGTGAGTATCATGTCAGTTAGATCAGAGTCTACCATGACACCTAACAGGACTGCTTCTACCTTCAAGGGGAAGGGGACGAGATTAAAGAGCCTATTGGAGCAGAACTCATTACAGACAACGCCAGTTAGGTAACAACAAAGATATGAAGTCAATCACAGTAACCTCTACAATCCCAATAACCTCTACCATCCCAATACCCTCAGCCATCCCAATACCCTCAACCATCCCAATAACCTCTACCATCCCAATAACCTCAACCATCCCAATAACCTCTACCATCCCAATAACCATCCCAATGACCCCAACCATCCAATAACCTCTACCATCCCAATAACCTCAACCATCCCAATAACCTCAACCATCCCAATAACCTCTACATTATCTCAGTGGGTTTGGTGGTCGCATGACTCGCGCCCAGTTGCGTCACCTTGAGGAGAGTATGTCCAACTCAACAACGTGTTCTGTTCAAAATTCTGCCAAATCGACCCGATCCACAAGACAGCGTGTTCAAATCGGTTAGTTAAAACTTGAGACTTAATAATTCATCTTTCACCCAATACATAGTTTTCTAATGGATTTTCTCTCTGTTTAGCGGAGGAGTTAGAAGAAGAAGAATCAACACCAGTAAACACCCCTCTAATCCACCACAACACTCCCCGGACATTATTGGAGAGAAGTGAAGTGTCCATGGCAACACCGGAGGGACCTCCCCCAACAGCCAATAGCACCATGGTGTTACCCTCAACCCCTGCCGCACCCTTCAGAATGGACATCACTGCAATTGAGGCTTCCCCTCTTACAGGTACACTTGAATTACTTGCTCCCCCCTATCCCCCTATCATATGATTTGATGTACTTTGGCGCCCTTTTATTTGCTTTAAAGGGATGACGTCATGAGGCTCATAGATAGATAATGAACCGACTTCATATTCTAACCCTCCTATAAATTTATAAAATTTATATTTTCAGCAACTAAAAATAGGGATCAGTTGGTCGTTTCCTCCCCGGTGGGTCCCATCACTACTACTGCAGCAGCTACTGGCCAGAGCGATACTACCACCTGGAGGGTAAGTTGTGGTTTTGTTTGTTCCTGGGAAGACTCGACAGACATATTAGTGACATACCATTGAAATAATCTGTTATCCCCCCCCCCTCTATCCCCCCTCCCCAAATATTCATTGTTCCTTGTTGCTAGGTGAGTACGGGTAAAAAGAAAAGTAAGCACGAGACACCCAGCCTACAAAAGCGACTGCAACTCAGTGCAATGGCAGCTCCCTCCCCAGCCCCTGTGGCGACGCCCCAACAATCACTATTCCTCTCTAACACCCTGGCAGCCGAGACACCTAGTCCAGTGGAGGATGGAAGTCTGGTTAGGACACCCAACCTGGTAGATCTCAAGACACCCATCAGGGTGACTCGGACAAAGATGCCTGCCATTGAGACGACCACGACAGAAAGTGATGTGGCGAGTAAGAGTAGGGCGGAGTTGGGTGGTATTGAGGAGGAAGGGGACTCTGAGGTTGAGTTTGATCAGGTCGGTGATGTGTCTATGAGGAGTGATGTAGCTAACATGAGTATAGAGGAAGCAAGGGAAGATGAGGTTGGTGAAAAAGAAGAAGAGAAAATGGGGGAAGCAAGTGAGAAAGAAGAGGAGGAGGCTGAAGAGGAGTTGCCTGAGGTTTCATTTGAAGTTCAACCTGAAGCCTCCACACCCTCTGTACTTCAGTATCACTCACCCATTCGAACACCAGTCATGGAAACAAAATCCAGAGAAGTTGTGCAGACTCCCATTTCCACCACTTCAGCACCGCCTACCACTCCTGCACCACCTACCACTCCAGCACCGCCTACCACTCCTGCTATAGTTGAGCCAATAGCTTCTCCAGCTGCGGAAGAAGTAGCAGCAGAACCTGAGGTTGCTCCTGACACGAAACATAGGACGTTCTTTACTGATGTTGTGTCTGAGGAGAAAGAAGTTGAGAAAGAAGTTGAGAAAGAAGTTGAGAAAGAAGTTGAGAAAGAAGTTGAGAAAGAAGAAGAAGAAGTTCTTATGGAGACTAGCGAAAAGTTTGAAGAGGGCGTAGACGAAGAAGAAGAAGAAAGAGAGACCACGCATGGAGAGGCGGGCCCTGAAATGATTCGACCTGATCCTGCCAAACCAGAAGAGGAGGAAGTAGTTTCACCCGAAAAGGAGGAACCCCAGGAAGAAGAACCAGCCAAGTCTGAAGAAGAAGAAGAAGGGGGTGAAGATGACTCTCAAGTAGACCTGTTTGAGAGTGCAGGAGAGGAAATGGAGACCCCACCAGAACCGACCCCGCCGATAGTTAGGAAAACTCGGTCTAGATCAAAGAAGGTTTCCAAGGATCAAGAGATGGAGGTTGTGAAACCTGCAGTAGTGGGGAGGAAGACTCGCTCTCAGAAGAAGGAAGTACCTGTAAAACCGACCCGAACAACAAGGTCCAAGAAAGTTTCTAAAGAGGAGAATGATGAAGATGATTTCCATACGCCCAAGAAAGACGGCAAGAAGTCTCTACCTGAGCAGGTACTAATAACACAATTCACATTTCACATGATTAATAGGTTTTTCCATGCCAAGGTAATTCCCATAATATTCAAAACGGTGAATGATTTATCCCACTGGGCTACAGTTATTTTTGTTCATATTTTCTAACAGGGAACGGTAAAGAAACTGGTTGCAAAGTATGACTCTCCCACTAAGGAAGGACCTACCAAGGGCAGTAAAATACCCGTCCCGGCGGCCAAGGCATCAGGCAAGGAGGTCAACAAGAGATCACGAGGTATTAACAACATTAACAATGTTAATAATGTTAATAATGCTGCACTGGCAATGTGTTGTTCTATGTTATTCTGTGTTTGTGTTCCTTAATTCCTGTGTAACTAATCCTGACAACCAAGTTTTCCCAGAAATTACAACTGAAGAGAGTTCAGAGAATGCCTCAGGATCGTAAGTAATGAGCATTCTGATTTTCATGTAACTATGGTAACCAAGATCAGCGATCAATTGTTTTACTTGTTTCAGCTTTTCACCGTGTTTTCTTGAATATATGAACATGATACACGATTCATGAACTTCCAAACCTAACATCTCCCCTCCATTTCTGAACTTCCAAACATCTCCCTCCTCTCTCTCTCTCTCTGCAGTGCTGATGAGAGTATACACCGGCAGAAGAGGATGAAGGACAATGATGGACAATCTAAGAACCCTCCCAACTTGTTAACCTCCATGTTCTCTCTTGTTAAACAACCCACTGTTATCATCAAATCAGCCAAGGAACTTGAGGGTAGGTTGGCAACACTTAATTGTTTCAATATTTGCACTTCCCCAGAATCATGTTTCAACTCAATATTCTTGTACTTCCCCAAAATCCTGATCCCCACTAATTATGCCCCTAATTATCCTAATTATCCTAATTATCCTAATGCCCCTGTCTTGTTTTACAGAAGAGAAGAAGGAGGCTGCCCGAAAGAGGATTGAGGAAAAGGAGGTGAAATCTCAACAAGTGTTAAACAAAAAGAAGCAGCGAGAAAAGGAGTTGAGACTGTAAGTTGAAAATCTTTGTTTTATCAATGTCCGATACAAATCACGAGCACACCTCCTGAGTTCAGCCAGTTGTTTGTCATTGAATATAATTCAGTTGAAATGCAATGGGATGTTTTTTCGTTTTGTTTTCAAAAGTTTTTAACCATAGAAAGAGGATCGAGAAGGAGAAGAGGCAACAGCGCCTGAAACAGAATAAGGAGGAGGAAGAAAAGAAGAAGAAAGAAGAGCTGGAGGAGAAACTCAAGAAACGAGAGGCGGTGGCAGGTAAATGTAACTTTGTAACTGCGACTGTGACTGATGGTTATGTTGTCATAACCTGATTCAGACATCTTTGGGGAAGGTTTACCTCCTATTTACTGAATTGTACAGTGTGCACGTGACACGTGAGATTGAAAGTGAGTTGCCAAGTGAGAGAGTGAAAACCGTACCCCCAATTAAAATCTGTCACATGCTCTGAATTTGTTAACTTTTCAGCGAGAGAACGGGAGTTGCTTGCTAAAAAAGAAGACGAAAAGAGACAGAAAGAACTGAAAAGACAAGAGCAAGTAGAGAAACGTCGTCGAGAAGCAGAGGTTAGTTAATGAAACACAAGGATTGTTTCTATCCTGGAAATTCTATACCTGTCCCCATCCACCGCTCAAGTTTAGCAGTTTACACTCTGTGTGGGGCTCCTCAGTGGCACCATTCAATTTTTACAGCTGCTAGATTAATTTGGAGCGGATCGTTCTTTGGTAGTGGGTATATCCACTGCCACCGGCCTTCTCCTATAATTACCCATTATACCTAATTAACATATACAGTCGGACCCCGATTTACCGGGATGCTCGGGGGAAAGGGGTTTGCCCGGTAAATCGGGGTCAAATACCGTTATTTTCCCATATCGGGGGAAGTTTATCCTCCCGGTAAATCGGGGTCCGACTGTATCTTGAATGAATATAGGAGTTACCGTCATGTTGTCCCATACTTTCAGAAACAACGCGAGTTGAAAAAGAAAAAGATACAGGAGGAGGCAGAGGGTAGGAAGAATGAAGCTTTAAAACGAAAACATGAGTTGGAAGCCCAAAAGGTGAGCTATATAAATCTGCTATTCAATGTCTGCCTCTGATTATCAGTTTCGCTTGCTCTGTCGAACTCTCACTGAGTTGAGCTACAAAATCGCCGCCTATTTTCTGAATGATTTTGTCCAATGTTGTCCATTACAACCCCCTCCCCTCCCCTCACCCCTCTCTGATCTCTCCCCCCAGGTCCGGGAGTTGGAAGAGAGGCGTCAGGAGGAGGAAGCCAGGGTTGAAGAACAGAAGAGGGCTGAACAAGTGGAGAAGGAGAGGAGACAACGCGTTGAAGAGGTAGGAAACCGTGACCTCGATTTAGTGGCATCCTCGGGGGAAAAAATCCTGCCACTAAATCGGGGTGCCACTAAATCGGGGTCAAATAATGTTAAATTCCTATATCGGGGGAAAAAATCCTGCCACTAAATCGGGGTGCCACTAAATCGGGGGCCACTAAATCGGGGTCCGACTGTATCAACTTTATCACTTACATCACGTTATATTTACCCTCTAGATCTGTGTAACATTCATCATCGTAATGAAATATATATATATGTGTGTAAAGCTCCCCCTCCTTTGTAGGCTAGAAGGAAGAAGGAAGAAGAAGACAGGAGGAAGAGAGCAGAGGAAGCCAGAACACCCCCTAGACCTGGATACTCTCCCAGCAGACCTGTTAAACCAGGCTTCACTGGTACGTAACAGTTGTAATAGGGGTTCTGACATGAATCTGTCTTCCTCAGACGAGTGTCTCGGTTTTCTCGCCCTTCTATTATTGATCTCAACAATGGGACTAACCCTGACACAACTCTATCACTCACTCTATCACTCACTCTCTCTCTCTCTCTCTCTCTCTCTCTCTCTCTCTCTCTCTCTCTCTCTCTCTCTCTCTCTCTCTCTCTCTCTCTCTCTCTCTCTCTCTCTCTCTCTCTCTCTTTCTCTCTCTAGGTGGTGCTGGCACCCTATTATCAGAGAGTGCAGCTGTTACACCCCCTCCCCGACCACCTAGACCTGGAAAACAGCAAACCGTCCAGGACAAGGTCAGATACTTTAATTTTTAGTTTTGCGTTTTGTTCAACTCGGTAATTTCGTTTTGTTCAATATTTCTCCTTTCCAAAACACTGTTTCACATACCACTCACCCATCCTAATTGTAGTCCCCTCCACCCCCTACAGATATTTCACTTTTCATCGGTGTCAAATCATCCCTACTCCCAACTTCCTGGAGAACGGGCCCCCACAACATCATCTCACACATCTGAACCACCGTCCACAACAATATCTCACACATCTGAACCACCGTCCACATCTCACACATCTGAACCACCGTCCACAACAACATCTCACACATCTGAACCACCGTCCACATCTCACACATCTGAACCACCGTCCACAACAATATCTCACACATCTGAACAGACTACAGCTCCACCATTCTCTTACACTCACGTCCTGCCAACTCACACATCATCTGAGAAATCACTGGTTGAATCCTCACTGAATAACACTTACAACACGTCACATGTGACGTCATCAGACCGTGACGTCACAACAGAATACTGCCCCACCAGTTTCAGTGATACATCTTCATTCCTTACTAAATCTGCACAGGTTGGGGCATTAGGGTCAAATAACATGTTGTTTATTTTTCCTAAATCTCTGGGTATCCTTATTATAAAGCAGAGAACCTTGCAAGACAAAATTTGGGGGAGGGGGTTTTTAGGGTTTGCACGTGGAAAATTGACGTGTTGTTAGGGGTGTTTGGTGGGGGGTTTGGGGAGTTGCCATGATGGTGGGCAAGAGTGTTAATACTGCACGTGCATGTTGTTGGGTGTTGTATTGCGTGTTCCTGTGGTTTTTTGTGGTGTTTGGCCATCTACTGCTGAGGCCCCGATGAATGCCACAGCTTTTCTACCAATTCGTATCCCAGCTTTAATAACTCTACACAGCTCCAGTTCTACGGATCTTTATCACCTGATTCGGTATGTTCTTCCAGCTTCCATTATATTCACCAGCCCGATATGAAGAGACGACGATAGAGAGAAAGAGGGGGAGAGAGAGAGAGAGAGAGATTTTTATCCTTACTTTACCCCAATTTTTATCCTTACTTTACCCCAATTTTTATCCTTACTTTACCCCATATGTACATTGTTCAACATACCCTTATGTACATTGTTCTACCTACCTTTACTCCGCAGGCCCTCCGGGCCCTCAGATCCAACAGGATCCGGGCTCGGGGGATTTAACCCTGCTCTCGCACGGGGCCTTACGGCCCCGTGTGGGAGTGGTGCGTGTAGTGGACCGAGAGAGAGAGAGAGAGAGAGAGAGAGAGAGATAGAGAGATAGAGAGAGAGAGAGAGAGATAGAGAGAGAGAGAGAGAGAGAGAGAGGGGGGAGGGAATGATGGGGTGAGAGGGATAAAGAGAGAAGGGGATAGATGGAGACTATCCATTGGAGAGGGGACAGGGAAAGAGACGGAGACGGAGAGGGGGAGAGAGAGACATAGAGACCGGGGGGGGGGGTTGTTGTAGGACTCCAACTGGCTGTAAGGGGGTTATGGGGTGAGTTGGTCAACATAGCCCGGGGGCGGGGGAGGGAGGGTGCTGAAGAATGTGGGACGAGAGCAGTCAGTAGATATTGAGAGGATTCGATAGGGGTGGGAGGAGTCAGTAGGGGGCGAG
The DNA here is from genome assembly GCA_020137815.1 of Hormiphora californensis. Taxonomy (NCBI): domain Eukaryota; kingdom Metazoa; phylum Ctenophora; class Tentaculata; order Cydippida; family Pleurobrachiidae; genus Hormiphora; species Hormiphora californensis. Next base: position 7,328,634 of record CM035359.1, read on the forward strand.
AGGAGTTTTGGGTCTTTTGCCTGGGCTCTCTAGTAGTAAATAAAATACCAATTTATAGGTTTTGTAGGCTTGTAATGTTTTATTAAAACCCCTCTCTCACTTTCAGGATTCAATGGTGTGTGATGATGTACTGAAATCTGGTAATCTATATACACCCCTTGGTAGGTGTAAGAGTTGTTGTTTATAATGTGTCATTAACTTGTCTCTAATATATATACTCAAACATGCCTGAAAAACAACATCACTAACATGTCATTGATCTAACATCTCTCTAACATGTTTCATTGTTGTTGCAGTGGAAAAGAGGGATGTGGACTCGCCCACCAGTGCAGCTAGTAACAGGATGAAGAGTTACATAAAAACTAAAATGTTGAGTTATGGAACTGGCGCTAAGAAACGAACTGGCACCAGGTAATTTCATAGTTTTATACCTCCCTAGTTTAGCAGTTATTGATTGCCGGCTCCACAGATTAAAACCCCTCCTCTGATCTATTGAGTGGGTGGTACAATGTAGCAACTAGCAATGTAGCACTGCTACATGGTCCGTTCTGTGGTGAAACAATTGTTTGACTAACTCCTGGTTTCATTTTGTTAGATTGGGTGCTATAACTGAAGGAGGACAGCAGTCAGCCTCCTCCAATATAGTGGTATGTGACCCACGAGACAACTACAGAATCGATGATTTAGAAAGTGGAGATGAGACGGATGAAGAGAACAAGCCGAAGAGGACCATTCCTGGGTGGGCTAGAGATAAAGTTGGTAAGTTCACACTGTTTTAACGAAACTGGGTCACCCAGAAGTTTAGTTAAGAATTCTGTATCTCCCCTCTACAATTATACACCACAGCTGGAGATGGGCTGGAGATTAATTAGCCCCCCAACACCGGGACACTAGGTGGTTTTATAGATCTGTACGTTCATTGTTTAATTCCTATTTCTAGGTCTAAAGGCCTCACTGGATCAGCAGTTTATGGGTAGTCGGACGTGTAAAGATATCTTCGGTCCGTATCTACAAACTGTCGACCTTGATAGTCTCTTCGGAACGTTTAACAAGGTGAATGTTAGATCTAACCCATCTTTTACCAGCTGTGTCCAACAAAATATTTTACCTTTCTCGTTTGTGATTCACTGTTTCATTTATCTTCATTGCTATCAAATTCCCCCCTCCCCCTCTCAGTTCAAGTCTCGTACAAGTTCGGCACACTGGTCGACAGCTCCTAACCTTGGGGGAGCCCTAGACTTCTCGATACTTACGGAAGATGAGGTGAACCATGCTAATAACATGGTACAAAAATATCAGCAAAGCTGAGTCAAAATGAAGACTGTAATATTTCGGAAACCGTCTAATCCTGGAAAATGATTTCTTTGACCAAATAGACTAGAATAGAAGTTGTTTGAACAATTATATTGTTTATATATACCAGCAGTTGTTGCATCGATTATTGAGGCGGCTATTTTGAATTGTGTGTTTGTGCGCACACGCAACTAGCCGAGACCACCGCCTCACCTATGTAAAGTAGTGTTTCGGCAGTGTTAGTGCGCGGCTTTCATCCCGCCAAATTCTCCGATGGAACGGAAGATCCACGTTCATCTCCGATCAAGAGATAAGAGCAGGATACGTGTTACCTTGCTCATTTGCATGTTCACTTGTTTTTCAGTAGCGATTGTTAGGCATGCTTCTACTTTTTAAAATCCTGCCATATTTTGTTTTTATTCCAATATTAATATACTAGTTTGGTTGAAATGTATAACGCTAAAACCTGCTGTGTTTCTCTTTCCCCTTCCCTGTTCACCAATCTAATAATTACCCAATCATATCTTGATTTTCTAACAATTCACTAACCCAGCCATCCCTGAAATAGCTCTCCCTCTCTCTCTCCAACTCAAACAATGGAAGATAACTACCGATCGCAGCTGTTTAAAAATGGAGGGCGAACAGCAGCAGAGGCCAGGCGAACCAGGGCTGACATGACCAGTAAACTGAGAAAGGAGAAGAGGAACGATCAGCTGATGAAGAGGCGACAGGTGAGAAGTTGTGGAGAGTTAGAGAGGGGATATATACTGGGGTATAACAGAAAGTGGGATCTAAATCTTGATGGGGCAAGTGTTTATATTATTCAAGAAAACACGGTGACTTTTGGGGCTGTGGCATTGCCATATAATGAACATGAAAAACAGGGGGGATCTTTGCTATCTGTACTGGAAAGATGGAACAAATTTTGCTTGTAAAAAAGGCCATCACCAAACGACATGTAATAACATAGTAACTAGCCCCCAACTAGCCTCTTAATTTATGCAAAAATTCAAATCCTTGACGTTGTTCGAAGATTCAGTATAAAGGGACATGATTAAATGCATCGATATCTTCTCTCGCAGTAACATTATTGCTACATAATTAATTTCTCTGTATGAATATTATTATTTTCCGTACATATTTATGATAAAGGGAAGATATATGGACACTTCTCATTATCTTTTAATTACTTTTTAATTAGTTTAATCGGTTGTACTTATTGCAGTAACTGTAGACCAAGTAAACAAAAGTTTACTCTGGGTTTTGAAGAACGCGACATGTCGCATTTATAGAGGCGGTAAATGCCCTTAGGTCAGTCGGTTCTATGGTGTAATGGTTAGCACCTTGGACTTTGAATCCAAAGATCCGAGTTCGAGTCTCGGTAGAACCTCTTTTGCAATTTTACCTTTTTATTTTTATTAACTTTTTCTGAGACTTTCAAGAACATTTTCTGACACTTGGCAATTTCTGATTTGCCGCATACGGCGTCTAGACGGCGTCGCAACGCCGTCTAGACGGCGTCTAGACGGTATACCGTCTGGACGGGTTTCGGTGAAATCAGCTAAAAACGGTACCGAAATTGCGAAGTTGAGACGGCACGTCTGAAAATTGTACCAGACGTTGAGACGGACTTTTAGAACTCCGTCTGTATTTCAGACGGAGTTTTAAAAGTACGTCTCAACGCAGTCTAAAGGAAAATCGATGAAAGTACCGTCTAGACAACGTCTCAATTGAAACCGGTCAACATACCGTCTAAACAACGTCTAGACAACGTCTAAACAGAATCTGGAGAAGTTGTCTAGACGGTATTTGAAACTGAATCGCGATCGCGATTCAGTTTCAAATACCGTCTAGACAACTTCTCCAGCAATTTCGATAAGAATACCGTCTAAACAACGTCTAGACAACGTCTCAAATAATGATGTCTAGACTCGACCGTTTTCGAAGAACATTCTGGATTACCCATGCCAGTTGGAATTAGTGGTAGATGTGTGCCTATTGAATGAAAATTACACATGTGTTTAACCAGCACAGTCGTACCGCGATGCTCGGGGACGGGAAAGGGGTTATCCTCCCGGTAATTTTCGTGCCCAACTTCAAATATACTGTCTATGGCTGATACTATCAGTGATAGATAGTGTCGGTTATGAGACGTTGTTTAGACGGTATCTGTATCGGATTCGCTTAAGACGTTGTCTAGACGTTGTTTAGACGGTATTCGTATCGAAATTGCTGGAGAAGTTGTCTAGACGGTATTTGAAACTGAATCGCGAGATTCTGTTTAGACGTTGTCTAGACGTTGTTTAGACGGTATGTTGACCGGTTTCAGTTGAGACGTTGTCTAGACGGTACTTTCATCGATTTTCCTTTAGACTGCGTTGAGACGTACTTTTAAAACTCCGTCTGAAATACAGACGGAGTTCTAAAAGTCCGTCTCAACGTCTGGTACAATTTTCAGACGTGCCGTCTCAACTTCGGACGGATACCGTCTAGACACCGTCCAGACGCCGTCCAGACGCCGGGACGGTACCGTCTAGACACCGTCTAGAGACCGTCTGATACCGTCGCAACACCGTCTGATACCGTCTATAACCCGTCTAGAGACCGTCTGATACCGTCTATAACCCGTCTCAAGCAATTTCGGTACCGTTTTAGCTGATTTCACCGAAACCCGTCCAGACGGTATACCGTCTAGACGCCGTCTAGACGGCGTTGCGACGCCGTCTAGACGCCGTATGCGGCAAATCAGAAATTGCCCTGACACTTGACGTGCTAGCAAGCGCCTCTTAATATTGTTTTTAAGTAAAATTTAATTCAGAAGTTGTTAAATTATCGTTTTCACATTTTCTAAAACTTTCTCAGGTGATGGATCAAGATGAGAATGAGCCCAAGCAGGATGCCGATGTGAACTATACCAACATCGCTCTGGAGATTAAGGGTGTTTTGGATAACAGTTCCGATATGACTGAAGTTCTGGCAGCCGTCCAGAGTTGTAGAAAGGCATGTTCCTTTTTCTGTTTCCTTTTAGCTGTTTCCTTTTCCTTTCCTGTTTCCTGCCCTTTTTTATTTCCTACCCTTTTTTATTTCCTAAACCTTTTCTGTTTCCTTTCCTGTTTTCTCTCACCACAACTCACCTCCAACTATCTTCACACCCCACCCCTCAGGCACTCTCCCGGGAACAGTCACCTCCCATTGATGACGTAATCAATGCTGGGCTCCTTCCCCTACTGGTAAACTATCTGACATTCGACCACCACCCCGCTCTACAATTCGAGGCTTGCTGGGCGCTCACCAACGTGGCATCAGGTACTGTTTACAGGGTGTTGTCTGTCTGTTTTTCTGTGCTTGCCAGGAAGGAAAATAAAATAAATTATATGTAATATGCGCGCCGGGCGTTGTCTTGCATTATGCTCCAAAATTATTCGGGATACCTAAGCACACATAGAAATTGTTGGGTTCTTAGAAGAATATTTCTTGGAAGTAATATAAATTTTAGCTGTCATTCTGACTAATTATGTGTGTTATTAGACCTCAGATAAACGGTTATAAGTTGCCAATTAGTTGTTATTTGACATCAAGGATATGGTCATGTAGATAGCTGTAGATAGCTGGAAGTTGAAGTATCTTTATGTTTTGTTTATGTGCTGTCGACAAGATATATTATCAAAGGAAACCGCTCCTTAGCTGCTAGGCAGGGGAGAGAGATATGAGTAGTAGTCTTAGTAGAGAGTGAGATTGTGAAATCAACTGAGGGAGGGAGACAATCTTAGAAAGGACAGAGAAATATAAGTATTTCCATGAGGAATGTCGAAATTCTGTCAAGAAAAGCTCGAATAGGAGAGATAGAATAATGTTAATTGTGACATATGGACCAAGCTGCTTGGAGCCTGGTGACGTATGGAATGGAATCACTCCTGCTGAACAAATTTGGCGTACCATATCACACCCCCTGCACAAAATATATCTTCTAATCTCTCATTTAAATCTCTCTCCTTTGTTCAACTGTTCAATCCTCTCCCCAGGAACGAGCAAGCACACCCGGGCAGTTGTGGAGTGTGGTGCTGTCCCTTACTTTATCAAGCTAATCAGCAGTCAGCACATGAACGTCTGGTAAGAACAGGGTGGTCTCCTAAAAACTGGACCAATTTTATAGTTTATACAGGGTGGTCTCCTAAAAACTAAACCCACTTTATAGTTTATACAGGGTGATCCCCTAAAAACTGGACTAACTTTATAGTTTATACAGGGTGGTCTCCTAAAAACTAAACCCACTTTATAGTGATTCTGAAACTTGGTAACTTTGTAAAAGTCTGCTGGAGCCAGCGTAATGCCTTGAATTTATTAGCAAGTGGACTAACTAACTACATACCTCCAGAGAGAGAGAGAGGGGGGGGGTATGGATGTGGAGAAATATATGGAAGTAAGATTTACAGTCTCAGTCGGGGAAGTGGCATAAAACATGATACTACCCAGTACCAGTTCCAGACGAATTGTTCCCCCCTGACTGGCTGCATATAATACCTTAGTTCATAGTTTATACATGTATCTTCACTAGTTAATATATTTATCTCTCCCTAGTAAATGTATATATCTCTCTCCCTAGCTAATATTACTATTTCTTAATCTACCATTGTAACAAGACCGCCCTTCTTCACTTGTCTTCACCCTTCTCTTCACGCATAGAACTCTTACGAATGGGGAAGAATGAGAGATGAATTTCTTGTAAAAAATATTCGATTAGACGGGTTTCCATACCATTTCGTGCCATGTAGGAAACCCATGAAATTCTGGAGACTTTCGCTATAATATTAATATCAGACCCCCTACTATCCTTCTGATTTCCTAAATTATCCTAGCGGAAAATACCCTTCAACAAACCTATAATAGTTAATACCCTCCTCTCAACACCCCCTGAAGACTATCTCCCTCCTCCTAACTATCTACTGATTGACCATCTCTCTCCTCTCAGTGAACAAGCAGTATGGGCTCTTGGTAATGTGGCGGGTGATGGTGCAACATACCGTGACTTTGTCATTAAATCTGGAATTATCAGACCCCTGGTTGCCCTGGTTACCCCTGATAGAAAGATGGAGTTCCTTAGGAATATTAGTTGGACAATGTCCAACTTGTGCCGAAACAAGGTATATAACACATTTTATATTAGGAATTATATACCTTCTGAGGCAACATTACCACTTACTATCCCTTTTTCCGAGTGAAAGATCTCCAACTCCCAACTAACACCCTAGCCTCTTTCCCAGGACCCTCCCTCCCCCAACTAACACCCTCGTCCTTCATCCCAGGACCCACCCTCCCCTGACTAACACCCTCCTTCAACCAGGATCCATCCCCCCCCCCAAATAACACCCTCCTCCTTATTCCAAGACCCTCCCTCCTCCAACTAACACCCTCCTCCTTATTCCAGGACCCTCCCCCTACAATGGACACTATTGTCTCTATCCTACCCTCCATCTGTAATGTGCTACAGTGTGGGGATAAACACTGTCTCTCTGATGCCTGCTGGGCTCTCAGCTACATTACCGATGGGAGCAATGATAGGATACAGGTGAGAGTTCAACAAAGACCCTATCACACCCATATACATGATAAACCAGTACTGATCCCTGCTGTAGAGCGAGTGTTGATGGGCTAATTTTAAAATTTAAACCCATTATATCCTCTTATAACCTACAATCATAAGCCACTTCAACACCCTCCCAACTCAAGTTATTTAGATCATATATGCTCTAAATATCTTGTTGGGAGGGTGTTGAAGATATACATCTCACTGAGCACCCCTCTCTAAACCCCTCTCTATCCTTCTATTCAGCGTGTGATAAACTCGGATATAGTGATGAAACTAGTGGAGCTACTGGGCAGTACCGAGGTGATTGTTGTCACCCCCGCTCTTAGAGCCATTGGAAATATTGTTACTGGAAATGACGAGCAGACCCAAGTCGTCATCAACAGTGGTAGGTTATATTATATCTTCATTATCTTTATTATTCTGAGAGCGGCAGGTAGGAGAGTGGGTATAGAGTGGCAATTTGTGGTATGTTCTCACAATGACATTGAGCTCCACAGCAAAGTCTCTCTTAGTTTTGATTCCCGACTTACTTAACTACTCAGATTATTCATTGCGTGGCCCACACCGCTCTGTGAGAGCTCGGTAGATCAATCACTCACCACTTTCTCCCCACCAGGTGCCCTAAAGTGTTTTGACAAGTTGTTGTGGCACAAGAAGAATAACATCCAGAAGGAGGCTGCCTGGACGATTAGTAACATAACCGCGGGAACTAAAACTCAGATTCAGGTTGGTACCAGGGTTGGTTTAGAGAATCCTAAATTAGGGCCAGTTAGGGGGTGTTAGTATATTAGCATGTTTTCTGCTGGTACTTACTGCTTGACCGATTTATGACATACTATCAAATGTTTTTGTGGGTGAATCAAACATACCTCTCTCCTGCGTCGCAATATAGAGAGAATATTGAATATTCTAGAAGGGATGAGTTTAGAAACTTTCATCTTTTATTTTTCTAGCGAACTCTATATTAACCTATGTTAACCAATGTTTTCAGGCTGTAATCGATGCTGGGCTCCTACCCTACATAATAGATGCCTTGGCTAGGGGGGACTTTAGAACACAAAAGGAGGCAGCCTGGGCGGTAACCAATCTAACAAGCGGAGGAACCCCTGAACAGGTACATGTGTTTTATAGAAAAACACAAGGTTTGTTTCTGTTCCGAATTTTAAAATGTCCCAGGTGCTATAGGTTCCCATGAAGGTTCATTTTCCCCACGTTTGTAGCAATCAATGTTATCAGCTGGACCAATTCTAAATTAGGTCCCTGCCCTACCGGTCATTTTTCTCGTTTCACATCAAACCCTTCCCCGCCTTATCTCGTTTCACATCAAACCCTTCCCCGCCTTATCTCGTTTTCTTATCAACCCCCCCACCTTGTTATACATAACATATATTATGTTCTAAACCTCCTTTACATAGAGCCTGGTCGAACAGGGCAAACCCATTCCTTTGTCGGTACGATTCAAATAATAAACTCAGGAAATTGTAGGAAAATATTATTATGGTGAAGTCAGAATAATCAGAATGATGGGTTTTTATTGTATAAAACATTGCACTTAAAAGAATCTCTCTCTCTCTCTCTCTCTCTCTGAGTTGGAATGTCTTTCACAGTATTACTGTGGTCTGGTAAGGGACCCGACAGATAACGATACTAGTTCAAATATCACCTGGGCGCAAATCTTTCAAATTAATGGATTTGAGATCAGGCTCGACGTTTGACAAACTATATGTATCATGTATTTTGGGTCTTTAATGATCCCTGGCTGACTGTTTTCAACTAGATTTTAGTACTTGGGGCAAGTTGTTTACCGTCAGTCCCAGATATTAAAATTTAAGAGTGAAAAGTAGTTGTCTCTCTAACAAGTGCTGGTAAAATAGTGGGAAAATAGCTCAAAATATTCTTTTTAAAAACGAAAGAATTTGTGCAATAATTAATCAGCTAAGCGTCTCACAAAAAGGGACTGAAACATAGTCTGAACAATTTCTGCATATAGCTGTATGTTCAGTGAACATACAGCTGTATGCAGAAATATAGGCTACAGGTTAGAAGCGCTTTAATCCGTCTGAAAATACAGCTATATTGAGTAGAAATATAGGATATAGGAGCACTGACAGCTGGTACCAAGGGGCACACTCGCCCCTGAACATAAAACAAGGGGTGTCCCTAGCGGCCAAATATAGAGAAAAATCAGCTGTATCTTTTCAAACGCCATAAATAAGAAAAGCTTCTCATTCTCTCTTTATCTATTTTTATTTTTCTTTCACAGTCTTAAACAGTTTATCTAATAGACAGTGTCTATGTCCTAGAATGACGCCACTAAATCGTTGTATCTGCACACGGGTGATACACAATTCCCCTTGCTACGCCTCCATTAGGTACCAAGGTAGCCACCACCCCGCCACCGGGTACCGCACTGCTCACCTTCTTGGCAGCCTGCCCACCCGCCTCCTCCCCGCTATCACCAGGCTGCATGTAGGTGTGCCTGTTGATATGGTTCCCTACATACCTCCTGAACCTCCTATTGGTAGCCACGTAGATAAAGGGGTTCAGTACCACATGGATGCTCTTGGCGTACACCTGGAACAGTGCGAACCAGGGCGGCACCTCAGTCTGTGTGGATTTCAGGATGATATGTATAAAGATGGGGGTATAGGAGAAGAGGAACGCCCAACAGATGAGGTTCACTGTAATTACTGTCCTGATGTGAGGCATTAGGGATCTCCCTATCTTTAAACTGTGTGTCACAATGATACACAGTATTTTAATGTTCGCTAGGAATACGATTATCATTGGTATTGCAATGAAGATAGCAGTGAAGATCTTGGTACTAAGATAGGTTGGGGATGTAGGGAGATGGTTGTCTGTCCAGCACATCATGATCTTCTTGGAGTAGAACTGCCCACAGCCCTGTCCTATCCAGTATAGTACTGGGATGGAGCTGATCGCCCAGATAAGACTCACTAACACCTTGATATGGATCACCTTCACAGCACCCCTCTGGCCCGGGGTCCTGCGCAGCATCCACAACCGGTAGCAGGATATCGCCATGATAACCAAGATCTCTGCAATGAAGGGGATGTGGGAGGAGAAGAAGCCGCTGAACCAGCACATGATATCCCCGAATATCCACTTTCCAGTGAGCACTGTCACCATCATGGGGAAGTAGTAGAGGACTGAGATGAGGATATCAGCTAGAGCGAGGTTCTCTATGAACACCAGGGTCGTCCTGTCCATCTCTATCGCTCCTAAAACATCTTGGTTGGTTTGCTTACTAGTATGGGTACTTTCGCGGCTATCTCACACACAATCAAGTATTAAGATCACTCACACTCTCACACACAATTCACACTCACAGGTCACACACACTCACAGGTCACACACAATCACACACCCTACAAAACACACATACCATGTCGAATAGAGCAGAAGAGAACCAGGAGATTGCCTAGGAAGCCGATAGTAAAGATCACCACATTGTAGCAGCTTATAGCCACCTTGGCGGTCACACCCAGAACAAGGGGGTCCATACTTGAGGCGGCAGCGGCAGCTAGTGTTGTGTTCATAGTCGCATCTGGGCACGCTAATTGGGAGGTAATTGGGTTAATTGGGGGTAATAACTATGTTAATTGGGACCATACAAAGTCTGATAAGTTGAGTAGTTTGGAAGTCAACTAATGACAAGGCTCACAAAACTATAACTCATTCATTGCAAAATATTATTCAAATGCTATATGTTTGTTGACATACTGCGTTACGCTGGTCAGTAATCACACGAGTACTACGTTGCGTTACTATTCACTCCCAGGACTACACAGGGGTTAGAATAAAATGGGATTTAGTAAGTTATTGAAAATGTAGATTATTTAAAGAGAATATATTGTATGTATTAGATCGGATAGTAAAGTATTTTTCACACCGATGTGTTATAGCTCTAACTATTTAGTGCCACTCCTTATAAGAGTGGTTCTGCTGCTAGATAGATACTGCACCATCTGCTAGAAGTGCTACTGTGGTATTTACCGGGGGTGTGAGGGAAGAAGGAAGGGATAGATAAAATAGTTTTAGTACGAGACATCCCATTATTGTATATCATCATACTCACTACTAGATTTCATTATCTAAGTAGAGAAAATGTTAGACCCCACAAATTAGCTACTATATTATACTGTTATGTACGCCACATGGCAGTCATAATTTGCAAATAGGCAAATAGCTCCCGCATTTTTCTATAGTCTTCTCTTTTCCGGTCCCTCTCTCGCTTACTCCATCTCTCATTCTCATTTCTCATTCTCTCTCTCTCTCTCTCTCTCTCTCTCTCTCTCTCTCTCTCTCTCTCTCTCTCTCTCTCTCTCTCTCTCTCTCTCTCTCTCTCTCTCTCTCTCTCTCCCCACTCTACTGTGGCACAATCGTGTACAACAACGCACAAAGTACACCCTCTGCTAGTTTGGGGCCGGGAATATTTAAAATCATGATTCAATTATTAAACATCCCTATGTCCTCCTCTCTGTCGCTCTCTCAGCTTTCTCTCTCTCTCTCTCTCTCTCTCTCTCTCTCTCTCTCTCTCTCTCTCTCTCTCTCTCTCCCTATCGTCTGGCTACCGAAAATACACATAACACACTGCCCTTTATTTGGGTGGGGGTTATTATACTTTTACATTTTATATTACAGAGAACAGATGCATTCCTAAATTATATGGGGTTGGTCGATTGATAACTTAGACGAAATAGA
>CM035359.1:7345238-7397738 GCA_020137815.1 Hormiphora californensis
ACTAACAATAGAGAAAGAAAAGCAAGGGATAAGAACTAATTTCCATATAACACTTTTTCCTGGAATTGGGTATGGAATTGGAAAATGTTGTATCAGAGAAGTACCCACTTTGGAAATTAGGCGGATAGGTATATCAGTACAGTGAGGTGGTACAGAATTATTAGATACTGACACAGAACATGAAAGTAATAGGTATGCATGGTAAATTGGTAAGGGAACAAGTCAGAGAGAGATGTAAATGAACTGAATAATGCAGTTATATTTGTATATTTTACAACTTCATACTCACATAGCTATAGAATTAGAATACTCGGTTGAAAAAAGGGCGGGTAATTCAGTGAGGGGGGAAGTACATTGCACACAAGGTTGTTATATCTAGTAGGATATAATACCGCACTTTTCTAAAACTACCATCACATACAATTCCTTTCCACTTAATAATCATAAAATAATCATGATTAGTATTCTAAATAAGTGTTATATAGCTGCTCACTAGACAATACATGGCAGACTTCAAACTACACTTATAATGTACGACAATATGAGAAAGTGGGGGAGCGGAACATCCTTCTATTTCTACCCTTCGCTCTCTTTATTTATCTTTGTTTCTCTCTCTCTCTCTCTCTCTCTCTCTCTCTCTCTCTCTCTCTCTCTCTCTCTCTCTCTCTCTCTCTACCTTCTTATCTTCTTTTCTCTCTACTCTCCGCCTCTCCCTCCATCCCCTCTTCTCCCTACTCTGCTCTCTCTCGTCTCTCTTCTCTCTCTATCTCGCTCTTCTTCTCCTCTCTCTCTCCCTCTCTCTCTACAACCCAAGGTTCAAAATTTTTTTGGAATTTTTCCTTAAAAAAATCAACGGGTTTGGCCATAATTTTTGGGACACGCGATAATTATCGAAGATTGTGTTAAAAATTTAAAAAACTTTGTTTTTTTTTTCCCTTCTACTAAGCAGGACCGATGCATACCTTTTACAAGGGGTACAGTTATAACTGGCCAGCCCCCCTTTTTCCATTTTCAAAAAAATCACCCCCAACAACATCGAGCTACTATGATGGGGGTTCAAAGTAGGACACGTCAAAAAAGCGGGGGGTTTCCCGGACACTTATTTTTTTAAATAATGCTCCCCCCCCGTTAAACATTTAAAGCTGAAATTATGCGATAAATAAGAAAAAATTAGAAAGGGAAAAAGCGGCGGAGGGGAAAAACGTGTCCTGTTCAACCCTCTCTCTCTGACCCCAAGTTAAAAAAATAACAAAGTTTTGGAAAAAAAGGGGCTGGTACATGTTTTTCAAAAACCTCCCAGTACCGCATAAAACCAAACCTAAAAAAAGGGGGTTTTAAAAACATATAAAGGGGGGACAGGGGAATCCCAAAAAAGTCTATCCTTTTTCAGAAAAAACCAATTTTTTTTCATTTCTGTCTACTTTATCTTTTCACATTTTTCCCCTTCTCTTTTACATTTGTTTACTTTTATATATTGAGGCTCGGGGTTTTTTTCCTTTTTTCTAACCCCCCCCTCCTCTCTCCCCTCTCCCCTCTCTCCCCCTTCTCTACCCCCTCTATTTCCCCTCTCTTTTCCCCGGCTATAATTACCGATTTTTATATGTAAATGCCTTAAAAGCAAGGGTTTCATATGCAGCTTTAATATTCAGCTGGGGGAGACCCAAAAGGCTAAAAAGGATGATAAAAAAACCCTGTAAAAAAAAGATTTTTCGACGAAATTTTTAAAAAAATAGCTAGCTTTTAGGGAAAATGCTAGGGATTACTAATGCTATTGGACCAGAATAAAAACCATTGAATCGGGGGGGAAAAACCCAATGATTTGGCCCTTTGATATACGATCTCCTTTTGTGTTTGAACCCCTTGATCATTCTTTCGTTGATGCAAGAAGAGAGAGGGGACCCAAAAATCGTTTTAAATTTTTCCCAAACCCCAAAATTTTTGAAAATGGCATAAAATTTACCCCCCGAATCGTTTTTGAATTAAAATTTGCCATTTTCAAAGGGTAAGGGGCCCGTCCACCAGATTTTTAGGGGAATAGAAATTTTCTCGTTTTTAAAATTACTTTTAGTTACCTAAATAAATTTTTTGGACTAAATAAAAAAAGGGGGTATGGAAAAAGGTGGGGGAGGGGGAAGGGGGGCGAAATTTGGTTTTGGGAAACCCACACACAAAAATTGTTCCTGGGGAAATTTTTCCTTTTGGGGAACGATGCCCGGGGGGTTAATTATTCCCCAACTCAAATATCCACGGGGATAAATTTTTTGGGATTTTTTTTGGGCCCCCCCATGGGGGCCACCCAAACTTTCCTGGGAGTGAGAAAATTTTTAAAATAGCTTCTAAAAAGAGGCATTAATAAAAATAATCCCGCTTTAAATTGGTATTGGGCGTCTAACATGGGGGGGTGAGTACTTCGAACAAAATGTTTGTTGTCGCCCCCAAAGGTAAAAGATTTCAAAATTACATCAACCACAAACAAAAAAATTTGGGGGGGTAAATAGTCGGGCCCGGAGCTGGGGTCCCCGGTAAATTTTTTTTAAATATTTGGGGGGGGGGGGGGTTTTTTTGTTGCATTGTTCAGAATATTTTCCCCCCCCCTTCGGGCTCTTCCTCTCTCATTGCTTTGGTCAAAACCCCTTCTCTCCCTCCCTTATTTTTCTAAGAAAGGGGGGGACTTTTTCCAACGTTTACACCAAAAATGAATTTCCGCCCCCCCCCCTCCATTTTAATGGATTTTTTTCAATATTTCTCTGATTTTTTAAAACAAGAAAATTTCCCAATTTTGAAAAAATCAAATCTCTGGGGGGAAGATTTCCCTTTGAAGGGGATTGGTTGTAACAGAGGGAAAGAATTCACGACAATCGTTGTAAAAACCAAAATTCAAAAAACCAAAACTAACAATAGAGAAAAAAAAACAAAAGGGGTAAAACTAAATTTCCCCTATAAAAATTTTCCCGGAAATTGGGGGGATGGAATTGGAAAATGTAAAAATTATTTTACGAAAGTACCCAAATTTTGGGAAAATTGGGGGGAAAAGGTACGTGAGGTGGGGGGCAGAAATTAAATTAAAACTGACAAAGAAAAGGGATGGTAAGGGAAAAAAGTCAAAGAGAGAGATGTTTGGGTTAAAGAACTAAAAATGCAGATATATTTTTTAGATTTTAAACTTCATAATCACTACTATAGAAATTTGAAAACTGGGTTTTAAAAAAGGGGGGTAATTCCAAAATGGGGGGGGGAAAATTTAAATTTCACCCGGGTTTTTTAATCTAGTTTGGGGTATAATCCCCACTTTTTCTAAAAAATTTCCATCACTACAATTCCTTTCCCCTTAATAATCATAAAATAATCATGATTAGTATTTAAATAAAATGTTTTATAAACTCCCCACTAGACAATACAAAAGGGAGAAATTCAAACTAAAATTTAATGTCGACCCTATGAGAAATGGGGGGGGGAAATCCTTTTATTTCTTTTTTCCCTTTTGCTTCCCTTTTTTATCTTTGTTTTCTCTCTCTCTCTTTTCTCTCTCCCCCTCTCTCTTCCCCTCTCCCCCCTCTCTCTCCTCTCTCTCTCTCCTTCCCCCTCCCCCTCCCCTCTCTCTCTCTCTCCCCCTCTCTCCCCTCTTCTCTCCCCTCCACCCTCCTCGTCTCTTTATTCTTCTCAAAAAAAAAGGGGAAAAAATTTAAAACATACTCCTTCCTTTTATTGTTGGTTATTTCTTCTTTTTTCCTTTGGGGCCGTTTCTTCCCTTTTCCGTCTGGGGCCCCGGTAGTTTTCCCTTCCCCCCGCTTCGTTGGGTTTTTTTTCCCTTTCTCTATTGTGTGAATCTTTTTTTTCTCAAATTTTCCCTTTTTTAAAAAAACCGAGGAAAAAATTCCCTTATAAAAACTCCTTCCCTCTATTTTTAGAATTTTTCTTTCCTTTTAAAAAATGGGGAGTAAAAACAAAAAAAACCCAAAAATCTGGGGAAATTGAACGGAAGGGGAAAACCCCCAACGCGGAGGTAGGAAAAAAAAGAAAGGAAGAAAAGGAAATTTAGAGAGGAAAAAGAAATTTAAAAAACGAGAAAGAATTTGAAAAAGGGGTAAAAAAAATAAATCCAATTTTAAAGAACGGGGAGAAAAACCACAACGGTAAGGGGAAAAAAGGGGAGAAAAAAATTGGGAAGGAAAAAAGTAAAAAAGGGAAAATAAAGGAAAAAGGGGGAATTTAAAGTTAATTTCCGATTTTAACCTTTTAATTCACTAAATTTTCAAAAGTAAAAACGGGGAAATTAAATTTTTGAAAAATTTGTTAAAAATTTTGGTTTTTTAACCCCTTTTTTTACGAAACCCCAGTCTAGCCAGGCAAAAATTGAAAAGGGCGGGCGAGTAACCCTATTTTATACAGGGTACAAAACCCCTGGGCCAAAAACAACAGTGCAAGTTTAAAGAATACGGGAAAATTTAAGAGAAGAGAGAGAGGGGAAGAGAAAAAGAGAGAAGGAGAGAAAAGAGGAGAGAGAGGGGAGAGAGAGAGGGGGAAAAGAAGAAGAGAGAAGAGAGAGAGAGGAGGGAAAAGAGGGGAGAGAGAGGGGAGAAGGGGAGAAAAGAGAGAGAGAGAGAGAGAAAGAGAGGGGAGAGAGAGAGAGAGAAGAGAAGAGAGAAAGAGAGGAGGGGGGGAGAGAGAGAGAGAGGGGGATAAAAAGGGGGGGGAAGAGAGAAAGAGAGGGGCCGGGGGGGGGGGGGGAAAAAGGGAAAAAAAAGGGGGTTTTCCCCAAAAAAACCTTTTATAGCCCAAATTGGTTCCCTCCAAAAACCTCCAAAAGGGAGGCACCTTTTACCACCGCACACTCTGCAGTAGTCAGGACACTTCCGTGTTTCTTCTGCAATAGTCGACCCAGCCATGCATACCTGTTTGTGTGTGGCGTGACTGCGTTGTGTGTGTGTGTGTGTGTTTTTGTTGTGTTTGTGTGTGTGGGTGTGGTGTGTGTTGTGTGTGTGTTTTTGTTTTTGTGTGGGTTTTTTGTTTTGGGGGTTGTTGTGTGTGTGTTTTTGTGTGGTTTTGTGTGTGGTGTTGGGTGGTTGTGTGTTTGCTGCGGTGTGATATAAAAGGCCCCTGAGGGGAGGGCAGGAAAAAAACCCTTTAAAATCCAACCCTAAAGTTTTTGCTAAATTCCTCCGGCCTAATTCTGCCAACCCCCCCCCCCGCCGACCTCCTTTTCTTTTTGGTCCCCTCCCCCCAGACCCAGTGCCCCATAGGTAGCGGAAAACTTAAAACCCTTTGTTTTTTTTCCCGTGAACACAATGTGTGTGTGTGCTCTATAGTTCACTCCCGGACATATCAAACTGTACATGGGGAGGAGGGAAATAGGAGCTAGGCTATGAGGAACACACGCCTTTAAATACTGGTTTGGTAGTTATCTCCTGCCCCTTGGTCTTCCCAGCTGGGAGATATATGATTTAACGATCCCCTAATATGTATATGAGCTGTCAAATTAGCCCCGAGACCCGGTGGTGGTGGTGTCCTATAATTCCTCCCCAGTAGTTATACACAGGACATGGTGCTTAGTAGTTACTAGTTATACACAGGACACGGTGCTTAGTAGTTACTAGTTATGCACAGGACACGGTGCTTCCCCCACAATTGAGCTGTTAGTGAGTCAATACATGAATCATCAGTAAAGCAGCAAGTTACTTCCAACGGAGGATGTTCTACCAGACTATAGTATCACAGTGACAAAAGAACCGGCCTGAACTGCGGCCCACTGCAACAGGGGATGTTCTATCTGACAAAAGTGACCTGTGAACTGCGGGGCCCATTGAACCCAGCTCAAACAATAGAGTTGTGAGGCCTTGTATGGGGGGGGGGGGGGGTGATGAGAACAATAGAAGAATTTAACTTGGCCCCTTTAGCTCGCATACACATGAAGTTATATGGAACAATGAGATCAGCTGTAGCAGAATGTCAATTATTCTCGAACTTTCTAAGACTTAGGTCACAAGACAACAATAGTATATTGACGGAGTACCTTATACTGAAAAGTTTGGTATGAGTAGCCGACAGGCGTCAGGCGACTTGGAATCAGTCGTGAAGAATAGCTACCGACTGAGAGAACAGTGTGTAGGGAGAGAAGAAAAATATGAGAAAGAGAAAGAGATGCCGGAAATAAGAAGGGGTATATTCGGATCCTGAAAGATTCAAATGAGATCAAGTGTGAACGTATGTGATGCTTTTGGGCACGAAGAAGAAAGTTCATTTAGGCCTAAATGAACTTTCTTCTTCGTCCCCACGTACCGGTATATATGTAGGCCACTATAAATTTACCACCCCCTGACCCCTCGATATACCTATTACAGTCGGACCCTGATTTAGGGTCCCCCGATTTAGGGACAGGATTTTTTTCCCCCGATATAGGAAATTAACCTTATTTGACCCCGATTTAGTGGACACCCCGATTTAGTGGACAAGAGCCTTTCCCCCGAGGGTGTCCCTAAATCGGGGTCCGACTGTACCTCACTTCTCTCTCACATCATCGCAGATACACATACAAATCATATCACCCTCACACAATGAGTGGAGAGACCCTGGGGCTGTACAAACTGCAATATATCATGTAATGTATGTATCATGTGTATATAGTCACACCCTTACTTACTGTTCATTATCAAACACACCCTGCCGGTTCAGGGACCATTCACACACAATCACACATAAAACAGCTGATGCTAGATAAACTGGGTAACATAAACAAATACCACAGCGCTGAGTAGAGCAATATCATGAATATAGTATGGATATAATGTCATGGAAAACTCTCATCTCTATGCAGAGGGAGATAGATCTAGATTGGGGCCGTAGAGGCAAACCATCTGTCATTTGGTACGACGTTTTAAATACTGGCATTTTGAGGACGATGAAGCCCCGGCTGCTGTCCGATAATCACCCGATCCTTATTCCTCTCTCTCTATCTCCCTCTCTCTATCTCCCTCTCTCTCTATCTCCCTCTCTCTCTCTCTCTCCCTCCCTCTCTCTCTCTCTCTCTCTCTCTCTCTCTCTCTCTCTCTCTCTCTCTCTCTCTCTCTCTCTCTCTCTCGCTCTATCTCTCTCTCTCTCTCCCTCTCTCTCTCTCTCTCTCTCTCTCTCTCTCTCTCTCTCTCTCTCTCTCTCTCTCTCTCTCTCTCTCTCTCTCTCTCTCTCTCTCTCGGTGCGAGTCCTTGTGCGTGACGTCACGAAATGGCCCAAGACCTGCCGGCTACAATCAATTGACGATCGACAAAGCGCTTTACGTCGAAAAAAAGATTTTAGCATATAATATGCAGGGTAAGAAGATAAGAGGAGGAGAACAAGAAGGACTTTAACAGATAAATAGGCATTTATCACCTCAAGAGGATCATTTACAAACAACTGCATTTTGGAGCTGCCTTCGAAGTCACATACCCTAATATCTAGCTCCCTCGACAACCCAAATGGCCAAAGCACTATTCTAGAACGTTATAATATATTATGTGTGTCCTCTCTCTCTCTCTCTCTCTCTCTCTCTCTCTCTCTCTCTCTCCCTCTCTCTATCCCTCTAAATCGTTTTTCCAAACCCTCCAGCTCTACACGTTTCCCCCACGTTCATGCACAGAGAAATGTGAAATGAAATCCAGAGTGTTGATATACCACACCTGTCCCGTGTTTGAGATTCCATGTGTTCAAGCAGATATTATATATTCTGTGGAAGTAGAGAGAGAGATACTGAGAGTGAAGTGAAGAGGTAGTGCATGTTGTAAGTGTGAAGGGAGTGAGGCATTTAATTAACACCCCCTGTTTATAAAGAACTCGTGTCACACGAGGTGGTGCAGCTTTCTCACACGACATGCCTAAAATTCATAATTATAAGTTTTATCTAAACTTTAGAACATTAGTCTAACTCAGGCATCGAGGAAGCTTCCAGGGAACGTCTAATTTAGCTGGTATAAAATGTCTGGAAGACCAGCATCCTAATGCATACCGTGTGGGCAATAAAAATGCCCCTCTTTAGACTAATATAGTTCCAGATGTTGTGGAATGCGGAGTGCTACCATTTGGTACAGTACTCTATGAGACAAATAAATAATAAATTTCAGTATGTTATATTCAATGTTGAGTACAGAGTCACACGCCACACAGTAACATCCCGGGGAACACCTCCCCCACTAGGAACCCTCCCTCCAGTCTCCACTAAATTAACAAGACCACTTGCACTATTATATAAAGCTGCTTTTGAAGGTCACTATTTTGAGCTTGGAGGGAGGCCCAAAAGTAGAGCGATAATGTGGGGTAGTTACCAGCATCACGACCAGCCATCTGATACATCATTTTATAGCCAGGAACAAATCTCTCTCTCTCTCTCTCTCTCTCTCTCTCTCTCTCTCTCTCTCTCTCTCCCTCCCTCTCTCTCACTCTCTCTCTCTCTTCCTCTCTCTCTCTCTTCCTCTCTCTCTCTCTCTCTCACTATCTCTATCCCCCCTCTCTCTCTCTATCATTAAACCAGCGATGGGCCTTCCCTTGAACTACAGGTCGTGTGACGCGTTAAAGTTATTACCAGTTGGCCAAATTATCACATGGATTGCAACCAGGTCCGCTTTTCAGCCAGGTTCAATTGATTTGGTCGACACGACCATCTGGGATCTTATTTCCTGTATGAATAGAATCACTTGCCTTGTTCGACCCTCTCTCTCCGCGGAAACAAGGAGGGTTAGAACATAACAATGAATCACATACTGATTTATAAGAGTCAATCTGCAATACATTTACACATGTCAGAGCACACACGCACTAAACGAGGTGCAGAATAAAACAGATGAAATGAGAGAGAGAGACTGGTTATGGGTTTATACGCTGATAAGAGGGGCTTGTCAGGTGACTGGGTGGTGCACCATGGACATGTAGGTCACGCTAATTCATTTCTATCTAATTATGTACAACATGAAACTCGACAATTATTTAGGAAAGTACTCAGCTCAAGAGAAAGGCCTAGAAACCCCCCCATCCCCCTAGAATAAGATAAAACATAAAAACAAGTATATGTTATAATAGAACCACTACTGCAGGAAAGAGCGGGTTTGGTATATCGCGGTCTAGCAACCTTATCAAATACTGCACCTGTCATTATATGCCCAGTTTAGTTTACTGTAGGGCATACCTACACTGTTTAATTTTAAAAGGTGTATCCTAACCCCGGCCCTCCCTGTTATCCAATCTTCATGCCGACCTTATTTCCACAGACTATGAACATATAGAACATAACTACCCTCCCATAGACTGGGATATATTTAGAACTTATCCTTGAATAACAACTGGAAATATGACCACTCCTTCTAAATATTATTCCCCACATGATCTACTAATCCCCCGCCTTCATTATCTACTAATCCCCCGCCTTCATTATCTACTAATCCCCCGCCTTCATTATCTACTAATCCCCCGCCTTCATTATCTACTAATCCCCCGCCTTCATTATCTACTAATCCCCCGCCTTCATTATCTACTAATCCCCCGCCTTCATTATCTACTAATCCCCCGCCTTCATTATCTACTAATCCCCCGCCTTCATTATCTACTAATCCCCCGCCTTCATTATCTACTAATCCCCCGCCTTCATTATCTACTAATCCCCCGCCTTCATTATCTACTAATCCCCCGCCTTCATTATCTACTAATCCCCCGCCTTCATTATCTACTAATCCCCCCGCCTTCATTATCTACTAATCCCCCGCCTTCATTATCTACTAATCCCCCGCCTTCATTATCTACTAATCCCCCGCCTTCATTATCTACTAATCCCCGCCTTCATTATCTACTAATCCCCCCGCCTTCATTATCTACTAATCCCCCGCCTTCATTATCTACTAATCCCCCGCCTTCATTATCTACTAATCCCCCGCCTTCATTATCTACTAATCCCCCAACTTCATGATCTATTAATCCCCCGCCTTCATTCTCTACTAATCCCCCACCTTCATTATCTACTAATCCCCCGCCTTCATTATCTACTAATCCCCCACCTTCATGATCTACTAATCCCCCCACCCCAACTTCATGATCTACTAATCCCCCGCCTCATTATCTACTAATCCCCCCGCCTCATTATCTACTAATCCCCCCGCCTCATTCTCTCCCCACACCACAGGTAACTGATGGAAATTCCCTAACTCCCTTCAATTTCAGATCATGCAACTGGTGGATATGAAGGTCCTGCCACCGCTATCTAACATGCTGAATGTACAAGATACTGGTACCCTTACCGTCGCACTGGATGGTATCTTCAACATTCTAACAGCCGCCAGCAAGGTAATTCTTCTTTCTCTCACCGCCAGTTCTAAAGGAGGGGGAGTATAGATCTAAATAATAATATCTCTTTGTTCTATAGTTCCTGTTCTATCTCGTCCCCACATGTATAGCTTCCACAAGTTTATGAATGGAATGAGTCGAGATCCAACCCCCTCCCCTTCTGACCAATAAATTGACAAATCACGTACACTTAGATCTACTTGAAACGAACACTACACACCTCGATAAATATAATTCTAGATCGCTTTAGAACAATGATGATAAATTGAAACAATGAAAGTATTTGGTATTATTGATACCACTGTACTCCCATTGTGTCGTCATTGCTCAACATAATGCGTGTATTTATAGCGGGTCTGAACCCCGGTCTAGTAGTCTGAGTGTATTATACAGAGAGAGTTATTGAGCACAACGGTAAAAGCTATTAGCAAAGATACGAATTGAAACTGTGAAGGAATTGAAGAATTAATTGAAAGGAACACAAGAAGGAAAAAAGTGAAATCTTTCTAAGAAATCATGTACGCCTTTATAGGGTCCTCTCTCAGAGTCCTTTAAATGAATGTACGACGAGAATGAAATATTTTTTGCATGAGAATTTGACAATTTTCATTTTCTAATTATCCTAAAATCGTCCGCATTTGTTTCTCTGTCTCTATGATCTCCCTCGGTCCTCTCTGTCCCTTCTCTTCTGCTACAAGAAACTGTTCCTTTCAATTGAAGGGCACCCTCTAGTTGACCACACCCCACAGACTCATAACCATTCTAGCCCCCCACAGATCTGTGCTTGATTACTTTTCTCCCTTGCACATGATTTATAATGTTTGTACGGCCCCTATAGTGCACATGAGAGACTCCCCCCACTATAATTACCTAAACCATTATCTGGGTCCCATCCCAGGACCCAGATCCCCCCATTACCTAAACCACATCCCAGATTGTTCCCACTATAATAACTTCCCCTCAGATCTCTGACGATGTGTGTAACAAGGTAGCGATCCTGTTGGAGGAGTGTAACGGCCTTGATCTCGTTGAGAAGTTGCAGCAGCATGAAAATGAGAAGATATATGCTAAGAGCGCTGATGTAAGTAGAGATATGTGTAGAGATGTGTGTAATCTGTAAAATGTAGAGATCTGTAGTAGGATTAATTTAACCCACCTCTGTATTGAAGAGTGTTAACAATACAAGGATATAGATACTAATGGGTCATGGGATACTAAACTAATTTTTAGGAGGATACCAAGATCTAATTTATAGAGATAGTGTTGTTCATTACTTACCGCTGGTCGCCCACCGCTACGTAGATAATACAAGTTTGATTGTTGAAGCGTATCAAGATATTCTCTGAACCAACACTATAAGGGACTATATCCAGTAATTTGAACGAGATATTTTCTGAACCAACTTAGTAATAAAATTACCCCTATACAGCGTAATAGGGGTGACTTCGTAACCAATGAACCAACAACTATCAAACATGGCAGTGTGTACG
Organism: Hormiphora californensis; assembly: GCA_020137815.1. NCBI lineage: Eukaryota > Metazoa > Ctenophora > Tentaculata > Cydippida > Pleurobrachiidae > Hormiphora > Hormiphora californensis. The sequence continues at coordinate 7,357,025 of CM035359.1, forward strand.
TTCATTTCAATTAGCATTTGTATAAACGCTGCTGTAAAGCTGGGTAATTGACCACAGTAAGCATGCACTCAGAGAGCCACGTCTTGGAAGCAGGGTGGTTGATAACTGAATAGTTTTTGAAAAATAAGCCATAGTGACCAGTCACTGACTTCTGATTAGTGGGGCTCAGTTAGTAGGTCAATCTTACCCTAGGTATTTAGAGATCACTAAATATGTTAAAGTAGAGAGATGGAGACCTATCATAGCTCCTGCAATGCCTTTATAGAGCCCATTTATAAGTGAAAGGTATCAGTGCTCTATAGCATGACCAGCTGGTGGTCAGTCATTGCATGGGACAGAGGGGCACTGAAACAAAGAGGGAGAGAGAGAGAGTCGAGGTGAGGTGAAGAGTGATAGAGACAAAGAGGGACAGAGAGGGAGACTAAGAGAAATGGAGGGGAGAGAAATATTTTCATACGACCTTCTTATCACACGTGCAGTAAAAGCAACCTGCTGCCTTCTGCTCCCCTCGTACCCTCTGTTACAGACCCCTCATACCCTCCCTATAGGCCCCCTCTATTACAGACCTCTATATAGGCATGAATCAACGTACTGAGGCTGAGATAATAAGGCCCTGGGTAAAAATAGGGTCGATGATTTGCAGCCGAGGATTAGTCAGATATATAATAGCCCACATGGCATTGCAGGTGTTTTACTAGATGGGACTGCAGGAGGCTAGTACTAACAGAGCGTTATTGCTAACAAGTGTTAATGTTGTCGCCCAAAGGCCTATAGACTAGCAAGTGTCAGCGCCTAACTATAGTTGGGCAACTATCATCTGATAAACTAATTCCATACCGTCTGATGAGATATAAGCGCATACCGTCTAGGCATTGATCACGTGGAGCTTCACGTGCCGCACTAGGAATTAGGAAGAAGGGCTACAGCATGGGTGAAGAAGTAGTGAACTTAGTGAAGCGGGGAATATATATTCAATGATTAATAACATGCTAGTTGCATACATATATCAGGGACGGGATATTGAGGTAACAAAGGGTTGCATAGTATAATCGATTTAGGTTTCGCAGTGCACTGATATATATGCGCATGTTGATAAACCTAAATCGATTTGTTAGATTTATAATTAGTTAGCCCCCAACCTGATAGGGCAGGGCAGTAGCACCCGAGACAGCTGGCAACATTGACCAGAGTTAAATCTAGTAAGGTGCAGTTTGTGCCATAATGTCTGGTCAGGGAGACACACTGCATCACAAGGCCAATATGATAATATCGTGGTAGGGACTAGATCGCTACCAAGGGGCCAAATTATATTGGTTTATTGGTACATATCCTGAATAGAAGAATAAGATGCTGCTAGTATTTTGTGGAAATCTCAAGAAATACTGCTGGCTTCTGTTGATGAAATGGCGAAGGCTTCTTTGCTTCGGCCCCTTGTCATTCCCTCCTCTCTCCCCAACATATCTCCCTTCCTCTAGATACCTCCCTAAGACACCCCCGAAATACCGGGCTTCATAATGGCATATAGTTCATACGACAAACATGATGATAACCGACCTTCTAGGGCATTTGTCCCCTTTTATTTGTTTACCAAGCATTTGCCATACGGAAAATAGTGGAAAAGGCAGTAGGCTGATATTATGCGGGTTTTCACTTATCGTTTTATTTAGAATCATTCCTTTTAGCGTAGTTTAGCTAAAATATTAAAATTAAACCTCCATCTACTTTAGATTCATTTTATATTAATAATCAAGTTTATCAAATCCCCCCACCCATGATACCGGGATGATAACCTACCTATAGTTCACCCTAATTAATCCTGATTAATCCTAATTAACACCTAATTATTCTCCCCAGATAATTGACAAGTTCTACAAGGAGGAGGATGAGATCGAGGGAACTGATTTAGCTCCAACCATCAACAATGGACAGTTTGTCTTCAACGCTCCCACCGCCAACCACGGTCACATCGCATTCTAGAGACGGGAGAGGAGAGAGATTTTTAAACGTATTTGTTTATTTAATAAACCACATGTTCACCAAGACATTATTAGTACTAAGATAGGTCACTGGTTCTTGGATTGGGTGTCCTGTTTAGTGAGTTAGATAATCCAGGGATAGTCCACCAATTATAGGCATTTCTATTTTTCATTGTTATTTTTATGTTTTTTGATCTTTTTACCGGATAAAGAGCTAGTTTGTCAGCAGTATTCCTGGCTCATCTTTTTGGTTCAGCACAACAGGGGCGCTGCTGACAGCTGAAAGTAGTGGGTCCATCCTCGAGTTGATACGTCAAGTGATAGTTATGACATTTCTAAGAGCATATTGATATGTTTTGCAATGGTGTGTTGACTTTTACTGCAAACACTCCAAGTTGAAATAGAGTTTATTATCTTGTCAGATGTAACGCGCGAAACTTAGCTTTTAGGGTCCCTCTCTATGACGCGCATAATATAAGTCACAAATGCAATCGCGCGCATTTAAAAATCGATTTTTTTTATCAAAAAACTTTGATTTTGAAAGTCGATTTTTTTTAAATCATTTCGTTTTTGAGAGGGATGCCGCTTTAAGTGGTGCTCCGTTGCATTGGCCACACGCACATTGCATCCCATGCGTCGTTCCCATCGTCCAAAACTAACATTGTGTACTTTTTCCCGTTTTGGACGCTGTGAACCACGCTGGAAACGATGCATGGGGGCGCTGTGCACGTTGCCAATATGACGGAGCACCACTGTCGTTCATCGTTGAGAATTAATTTCTGAAAGGGAGAATCAAAACTTAAAATTTTGAAGAACTTTGCATTGACAGTTAAAGGGATGAGGCCAAAAGAAGCTCAGAAATTCAACTCAAGTCCCGACGTCCAAATAATAAATCTGGTGTCAAAATTTAGTGTAACAGTTTTAAAAATCCGTCTTAAGTTAGGAAACTAGCGTGATATGCACAAATTTAAAGCCGTGTAATTTCCCCTTCTAGCGGGGCTTCTTCACCTGCTGGCCGTTTGACTAAACTTGAACTTTCCTTAAAACTTATTGTCTTGTGCAATTGTGATGTGCATCGCACTGTTTTTCCAATCAATGCGTCCTAATTTAAATTACATGAGCTATACCTCCCCATCCTCTAGATGAATTGTCCAGATACATTTGACCATTTCCTACTACACGGGGATGAGAAGAAGATCACTGTTACACCTGATACAAAAGTTCCTAACGCTGCTTCATTTACCCTCAATAAGGAGGATCACACCCTGGGAAACTTGATCCGAGAGCAGCTGTTGCACGAACCTCACGTTGTGTTTGCAGGGTATAAGGTACCACATCCCCTGGTAGCATGAGGTTGTTCATTAGGGTTCAGACAGACGGCGAGATCAGCCCTCAGGGTGCATTCTCTTCAGCCCTAACCTGACCTGATATCAGAAGTGTGTCTATTGGAGGAGAGATACAAAGCTGCGCTCAGGGACAAGAGAGATCTGAATAACTGAGAGAGAGAGAGTAGAAAGAGATCAGATGTTTTGTGAATTGTATCGTCAGGAGTGTTATATTGAATGGACGTATATATTTTATTATTTGTTTTACTATTTTGATAACATCATTAACCTTCTCCCCCTCTTTAACCAACACACCTCCCCTTATTAGCCATGGAATTTATCCAAACAGCAACCCAGCCGTCAGACGATGATGGTTTCGCACCCTGTGACATGACATGGCAGCACCGCATTTATGCTTTTGGGGCATGTTTTGTAATCGGTGCATTCTTCTCCATTTTTGGATCTATTGAGTTGTGGTTGGGTCAGTGGGCTGCATTTGCCTTCCTTTATACCCTGGGTACTGTAACCGCCCTGGCAGGAACTCTCTTCCTCCGTGGACCCAAGACGCAGATTAACAAGATGTTTGACAAGGAGAGAATCTTCGCAACCATTGCACTCATCGCATCAATCATTATCACTATTCTGGTTGTGATAATTGTACCTATCGGGAAGGGTCCCCTCGCTATGTTGTGTTGTATTGCTCAGTTTCTTGCGTTCTGCTGGTACACACTAACGTATATACCCGGGGGTATAACGGTTGTTAAGTCGTGTTTTGGTGCTGTTGCGGGCAGGTGTCCTTGTTAAGATAAACACTAGTTGTTGTTAATGAATAATGTTAGATACTAGTTGTAGCTAGAGGGAGTTGTTACAAGGTTGGAACACTGCGGTATTATCTACCGGCCAAATTAAGTATGTTCTAACGTTAACTAAGTTTTTTGTTAGCAGCTTTGCGTTCTGTGCTTTTAAAGTGATTTTGTAATGGGAAAATATAATTTTGTATGTTTGTAAGCTCTTTATTTTTGTTACCAGTTAAAAAGTGTGAAACAGTGTTTTAATTTACTACACCTTACTCAACGCTTTCTCTACTGTCTTCCACGCTTTTCTGTCCGTTGCTCAACCTTCTTTTTCTCCATCTCCCTCCCCGACCTTCAGTAATCAGTTATACCAAACCTTTTGTAACGTCTCACTTCCTCTTTCTTTGATCACTCCATATCTTTCTGTTATAGTAGCGTTTCGGCCATGGCAGCTCAACTACGAACTACCCTGGGAAGGGTCCAAGGAGGCCTGGTAACTGTTCTACGTAGTCCTACAACACAGGTGAACTCTTTCGAAAAACATATTATTGTCTTTAGTAAATAGTTTGTGTTCGCTATGGTTTACTAGTTTGTTCAAGTCCCTGATTTAAACTAACCCTCTGTGTTTTTCTCAGGCCCTGAAATCTGAGGTAGTCCCAAAGTTGGGTGATATCCCCAGTGCGGTTGGAAGTGTCGTTAAAGCGTATGAGATCATCGCAACGAAGAGGTAAGTGCATGTTGTGCTGGTAAATTAATTAGTTGATTGTTTTTTCTGCTCGGAGGAAAAGTATACCTTGGCCTCGAGTTCAATGTGAATCACATGAAGCCATTAAATGTTAGTGAGATGTATTAGTGAATCAGTGGGATCCTCATTTTACGCTGTTCTTTTTAATCATGCTCGATTAAGTTCACACTTCACCACAAAGTTGTGCCCCAAATTGTTCTCAACTTCAATACATTTCTGCTATACATTCAGGCGCCCCTCGCCGCCATACTTCCGCTCCAAATAGAACTATGGGGGTCCCTATGCAGTAGTACCAGTGTAAAAGTGCCCTGAGGGGATGTGTAATTTGACAGTCGTGTATAAAGTGTAATCAGACACTAATTGAGTGCTGTGTGGTTACCGCCGACTATAATAGTACACAAGTGGTCGGAAATATGCAAGAATAATCAAATATTATATACCTTACTCTCGTTAATTAAGCTCGTATATTTCAAGAAACTTTTAAATAAAAAACTTTTTTCTGGGAAACTACAGGTGTAAGCAATCCAAAAACAAAATGAATTTCTCCTTTATCAAGAAACTAAACAAGTTAGGGGTGTTCTATTTTGTTGTGGTGTCTCTGAATTGTGTGATTTACATTTGAAAAGTTTCTTTTAAAAAAGTTTCTTACTAAGGTAGTATGACATACTGCCTAAGGAACGTTTGAGGACACATTACGGACACATTGAGGACACATTGGTTGTGGACAGTTTGAGGACAGGTTGAGGACACATTGTGGACAGGTTGTGGACAGGTTGAGGACACATTGAGGACAGTCTGAGGACACATTGTGGACACATTGAGGACAGTCTGAGGACACATTGAGGACACGTTGAGGACACATTGTGGACACATTGTGGACACGTTGAGGACACATTTGGGACAAATTTGGGGTATTAGATGTGGTAGTATGACATACTGCCTACGGAACGTTTGAGGACACATTACGGACACATTGAGGACACATTGTGGACAGGTTGTGGACAGTTTGAGGACAGGTTGAGGACACATTGTGGACAGGTTGTGGACAGGTTGAGGACAGGTTGAGGACACAACCTACCCTTACTAAAGCGTTTCTTAAAAACGAGAGTAAGGTATTTTGAATTAAGGAGTAATAAGGATATGATTATCAAATTATGTTAAAAAGCACTCATGTCTTTTAGGACCTAAAACTTAGGTTTTGATAAGAATTGATGAAAAAATTTTTGGATATTTTGAGCATGCCACGTTACCATAGCAACGGCCCCAAGTGCCATAGCAACGGCGATATAAACCGCTGATGGACCAATTTCCGAACAAAATATTGCTAAAACTTGATCCATCGATTCTGCAAGAGCTGTATTTGGAAATATTTTTAAAAACGGGTTTTTGTTATCATAACTTTTGTTCTGACAGTCTTACTCGCAAGCTATGTCCGGTCACGCATCAATTATTCCATACCAATCCATTCAAAGCTGAGACTGCATTGTTATACGTTATTGCAGCTGTGTATGGACGTTTCTCCAATCTCTCTTTACTTCCTTTTCCCGGGTGTTTACTTATTGTTTTTTAATTGTAACCTAGTACATTTTACAATTTGTTATGTGTTTGTTACACATTGTGTCGCACTATAAAATTCTACAGACAGCAGCCCCTTTTAACAGGGCACAGCGGTGCACCAAGGTCCCTGTCACCACTTAGTGTTTGTGATTCCATCCCAAATTCCCATATTTCCCTCCAAATTAAAGGATGGTAGGAGGGTTATGTAGGGCGCGGGGTGTTCCTTACGCAAAAAGTACCATCCCTCAGCACATGGCGAGCGCTGGGCCAGGGAGTGGGGCGCGCAACGCCGCGCGACTCTCTTATTTTATTATTCTCTCACTCAGACTGACTCTCTCATTCCTTTCAATGTCACTTTTCTCTCTCTCTCCCTCACTCACGCTTGCTCTCTCTCTCTCCCTCCCTCACGCTTTCTCTCCCTCCCTCAGCTAGAGCCGTCTAGGCGGTGCAAATGACACATTGCAGTATAATAATCAATAGTAGTGAAGCTTTCTGTCTGCTCTACCCAATTACACCCTCCTCCCTCGCAGATTCCTCGCTCTACCAGTTCGTCAAGTTGCTCGCAAGGCCGTCACTTCCCTCGAGGTGCTATGTTGGTTCTTTGTCGGGGAGATCATCGGACGGGGCTCTATAATTGGTTACAAAGTTAAGGGTGCTTAGTCCACCCTGCCTCATCACGGACATCTTTCTTTTTGCCTAGTTTTGCTAGTGTTGTAATACCCGGTGGGGTCTCTGTTTGAATGAGACGGAGAATCGAAACTATAGAGAAAAAGACACTTACCCCTTGGAATCCTTTCTAGGTCTCTCTCTCTCTCTCTCTTTCTCTCTCTCTCTCTCTCTCTCTCTCTCTCTCTCTCTCTCTCTCTCTCTCTCTCTCTCTCTCTCTCTCCCCCTCTCGCACTACTCATTTATGGTCTGGTCTACACGTTATGCGAGAGACCACCCATAAAAAAATAGAGAGATTGAGAGAGAGAGGGATAGTGAGACAGAGAAAAGTGAGGTACAGTCCAATTGAGCTAAGTCTAGACGACCCCCTTGCTGCCCTCTCCTCCATTTCTTTGTTGGCATTGTCTGTCTTGCCGTCTCTCCAGAGATCTCACCGGGTTACTACACCAGTAAGATCCAACACGATACGTTTTTGTTAATTTATTAAGAGAAAGCACTATTTTGTGCGCCCCTAAGTCTGAGTGAGTGAGTGAGAGAGAGAGGTGACCGTGCCCGTTTTCTCTTTGTATTGTGTTGACTGAGTAAGAAATCGTTTCAACATTTATAAAATATATTCTTGTTTGCCCTTTTTCGAACATTTTCTCTACCCTCGCCTCTCGTCACTCGACTCGCTAACATTTTCTCAGCCCCCATTCGACTTGCTACCATTTTCTCTCCCCACTTTGCTATTAAATCCCTCTTTGTTTTGCAACAACCACCACTTTGATATATATAGTTGTGCAATGGACAATGTTATACTATGGATAAAGTCTAACCGAGACGTCGTGGATGCCTATAAGAAGACGAAACATGAGTGCAACTATCATCACAAGTCGGACAGTGATTTCCTGATGTTCCTCCTTGATGCCGCTACTAACGTCTTATCACTAGGTATGTTGGGAAATGGGTTTAGGGTTTTGGGATTAGCACTCGATCGTGCTTGGTAGTTGCATTTCATTTTCCTACCCAGGATCAAAAGTCATAATGGAGAGATAGTATTTAAAGGAAGTAATGGAAGTAATATACTGAAATCGGCTAAGACAGTTTTGTGTGCCGACTTTGGTTGTAAAGGGTACTTAGCTTGATTAGAGAGAGGGAGGGAGAGAGAGAAAGAGAGAGAGAGAGAGAGAGAGAGAGAAAGAGAGAGAGAGAGAGAGGGGGGGAGAGACAAGAAAGAGAGAGAGAGAGAGAGAGGGGGGGGGGAGAGACAAGAAAGAAAGAGAGAGAGTGAGAGAGGGGGGAGAGAGAGACAAGAAAGAGAGAGTTGTCGTGTGCGTGCCAAGTGAGTGTGTACGGGTGTTCGCGTGTACACTAATTTGGTCTGTCTATCTGCCCGCCTGTCTGTCGTCTTGCCGCGAACAGAGAATGGAAATGAAGAAAGAGGGTGGTAGAGAGAGGAGAGAGACAGCGAGAGGAGAGAGACAGAGAGAGGAGAGGAGAGAGAGAGAGAAAGAAAGGTATATTCTAGTATCTTTTCCTCATTGTTTTCATGGAGCTCGTAAGGCGACAAGGTGTCTCAGCTAAAGTAGGTAGAGGAAGGCTGGGATGGAGTGATAGAGAAAGATGGAGGCAGAGAGAGAGAGCTAGGAAAGAGACAGAGAGAAAGTTAGATAAAGAGTTGATAATTAGAACGGGGATGCCGATCAGTTTATAGAGAAATCTACGCACCCATCCCGGCTCCACCAAGACTCACCCTTTCATTGTATCCTAAATGTTCCGGTTTCCCTCTGATCTCACTCATAATAAGCCGGGGATAAAAATCTGCATTGCAGTTGGAGGAGGCGCCAAATTCTGGGTGGTATGTGGATGGTGTTCCATTGTCCAAAAACTAGACTGGTTTTGTTTAGACTCCTTTCTCTATATCATCATAGAGATAGGGAGAGAGAGGGGGGTCGGGGGATAGATGCAGCTGAACGAGACAAGGAGACGTGTACAGGGGAGGGTGCCGGGATGACGCATAAACTTGGGTAAAGAGAGGAGAGAGAGAGAGAGAGAGAGGAGAGAGAGAGAGCAAGCGTGCCCGGGGTATTATGATTACCATAGAGGGAGCGATGAGAGACAGGGTGATAGAGAGACAGAGGGAAAGAGGGGTTGTAAACGAGATCTAGGCTGTCTTTTCCACCATCATAAGTGTCGATCTCATTTGAATCTACCATAACATATTCAAATGAGTCCTAAAGTCGGATTTTTTGAGGTTGTCACCCCCGGTTGGCGCGCGATGTTTTATTTGTGCGTCGGAAACTTGTTTTGGCTGTATTTTGGCTCTCACGCCTTTGTTTCTTGACCGATTCCGTCGATGAAAAGTTTTACGGACTCACAAAGTTATGCTCTTTCCGGTGATATGCAGTTTTATGCCGTTAAGTGAGAGCTTAAATGGGGGCTGTCACACGCAAATACGACGCCACGCTCGAAAAGGGGGTGACAACTTCAAAAAATCCGACTTTAACACCTTGGCGAAAACCTGAATAATGCCATTTTCTCCCTTCCTTCCTCCATTTCATCTTCATCAGAACTACATGCTCTCTCTCCCCTACAGCAGCTGCTACAGCACCACCAGCCCCCACAACACAGGAGTCATATTACCTCATATGGCGCCCTCCCGCTGCTGATATATACAGAGATTGAGCACACTCACTCAAGTTACAGAGAGAGAGAAGAAACCCGCCTGAGTCGAGAGATAGTGAGATGAGAGGAGACAAACCGGCGCCTTCTCGTCTCCCTCCTCTCTCTCTCCTCCTCTCGCTCTCTCATTCATGTGTCCTTCGTATCGGTCTACCACTGAGCTCTACCCGAGTAATAAAACTCTGAGTTTTATTATAGGTACCGCGGGGACACCGAGGCGCCATCTTACAATATCATACCCTCTCTTTATGAACACCCAGATACATCGAGAGGTCATGACGTAGGGGGAGATTGCGATATGATAATGAAATGGTTTTGGCAAGGGTTAAGGAGGTACATAGTTACTTTTAGGATTTGAAAGAGGGACAGAGAGAGAGAGAAACAATAACAGAAGGGTATGATAATAGGGTATATAAAGATATTGAAAGTAAGTCAAGATAGCCACACCACATACGGTTCTCGAAGAACCCTCAGTCTGTGAATGATTGGAAAGGTCCTAATCCTCTCTCTCAATGAGGTCGGTGCGTCTCCAGCTGGATGTGTGCTCACTACACACTCAGGGAGGGGGAGAGAAGCCGTAGATGCACCCGTGCCCCCGCCGTCTGGTCTGGAGCATATATATATTCTCGTAAATTTGGGCTTAGTAGCACATTCTCTCTCCCCCTCTCTCTCCCCTCTCTCTTGCTGCTACGTCTCTGGCGGAATTTCAATCCCTATACGTTACGCGGTCTAATAACATTGAGGGGGCTTCCTCGAAAGCAGCAGAGTAGTGTTAGTACCCCCTGTCACGGGGAAACATGTACACTGGGAGTGTCATGAAGCGGAACATCATCAGCATTATCTTTCTTACCATCTTCTAAACTTTTCTCATTCTTTCCTCTCTCTCTCTCTCTCTCTCTCTCTCTCTCTCTCTCTCTCTCTCTCTCTCTCTCTCTCTTTCTCTCTCTCCCTCTCTCTCTCTCTCTCTCTCTCTCTCTCTCTCTCTCACTCTCTCTCATTATCTTTCTATCTTCTCAACCCTCTCCCAATTCTAGCCTCTTCATTGTACTTGTTGAATAGTATCTCTCACCCTCTCGAGGGGTTTCCGTTTTTCTGGTTCTTCATTCTTCCTGTCGCCTCTCCGCGACTTGTCTCTCTCTCTCTCTATCTCTCTCTCTCTCTCTCTCTCTCTCTCTCTCTCTCCCTCTCTCCCTCTCTCCCAACTCCATATATATCACGCTCTCTGGAATGCACCTAATAATACCTATAGAGGTCTGTGTCTGTGAGAGTATCCCTCCTCACACCCCGCTCACTGCTGCATACCAGATAATATTCCATAAGTCGCCAGCAAGGTCCTCTAGAATTGACGATTCAACGCCAGACCGGCACGGGGTAATGGCCTTATAATTGAGAAAGAGCGAAGAGGGAGGGGGAGATAGGGAGAAAGAGAGATATAGAAAGAGAGAGAGGTATGTAAGTGTCTACTGCTGCAACAGGGTCCATTCTCAATTCTCTCCCAGAGCTGCGCTCTCAATTTTTAGGGCAACTGAAGAATTAGACAGTACTTAATAGTCTCCGATCCTATAGACGAAATGAGGCTTCGGTTGGTGCAATTCTTTTGTTACGGGAGAGAGGGGTTTTATTTGAGTGTGTGTGCTCCAAGTTTCATTTGGCTATGATTTCCTGATGGAAGAAAAGAAGTAGAGAGAGAGAGATAGAGAGAGAGAGAGATAGAGAGAGAGAGAGAGAGAGAGAGAGAGTTTATCCGTCGAAACAATATTGTGTATAGGGCGGATCTAGACCATCTAAACGGCCTCCTTGAAGTAGACAAAAATGAGTTAGGTAACCAAATGCTTGACGCGGGGGATCATGGCGACGGGCAGTCATAATGGGCAAATTGCTTTAAAGGGAGAGAAGAGAGAGAGAGAGAGAGAGAGAGAGAGAGAGAGAGAGAGAGAGAGAGAGAGAGAGAGAGAGAGAGAGAGAGAGAGAGAGAGAGAGAGATTGAAGATATTAGATACTTTCGGTCTGTAGATGAAGTAAGAAGCTGTGGAGGGTATAATGTGCATTTCCCCAGACCGGCGGGCGCCATGTTCCTCCGGTATTCAATGATAAGGTGGTGACGAATAGATTACTTCGTTATTAATATATAATTTAAGGAAGGGGACATGGGAGTTATTATAACATGACCCGATAACAATCTAGAGATTACCCCGCTTTTTAACTGGTTTCAGTTCACAACTTTGGTCCCCGGATCACCCCTCTTGCAGCCCCTGCCACAATATCAGATGAACCAACAGACCAACAGACTCCCAACTCACCAGAACAACCATCAGGTATATATTGATTTCTGGATATATCTTTATTAGAACTATAGATCCCTCATCCTTTACCCCGTTGTTTTCCCTCACTGACCCTGTTATTTTCCCAAGAGCCCATTGTAACGTCAGAAGATGAGATAAACTTGGAGAAGTTGGACAAGCAACTCAGGATTAGCATTGTGTAAGTTGCTCCACCCTGTCTCACCCGTTATACCCCTCATGGTGAAGTGTTATAATAGGGAGAATGGGGTTTTTATGTGCTTTTCTCCAGCAGCAGCAGGTCAGAGGGTTTGTCCTCCTTTTAGACCAAGACTATAGACACAACTCATCAGCTAGGCTGTTTACAGGTCCCTTCTCTCTCTCTCTCTCTCTCTCTCTCTCTCTCTCTCTCTCTCTCTCTCTCTCTCTCTCTCTCTCTCTCTCTCTCTCTCTCCACCCTCTCTCTCTCTCTCTCTCTCTCTCTCTCTCTCTCTCTCTCTCTATCTCTCTCTCTCTCTCTCCACCATTTCTTTCTCTCTCTATCTCCCCATCTCTCTCCCTCTCTGTTTCATTCTACTGCAAGCCCGCCCGGGTGGCACTGCTAGATATCTGATTGTGTGGGTTTAACAGCTGCATATATTCACGCCCTCTTTGTACCCCCTGGTTCGCCTGATGTACACAAAGAGAGACTTTGACACCCTCCAAGCAGCACATAATGGGGATGCAAAAAGTAGGTTAGAATCCAGGCGGTCTATATAATATATATTTAGGTGCCGGCAGGTATGAGTCATAGTGCTCTATAAATGCGCATATAACCCCTGAAATATAAAATATATCTCTGATATATATAACGGCCTAGGATGGGTGCCGGTAAAACTAGACTAAGTGCCATTAACCTCTCAGCTGCACAGTTGCTTTGTCCACAGCTCACCAGTCGACTTCATGGCTATCCCCGTGGTATCTCTCTCTCTCTCTCTCTCTCTCTCTCTCTCTCTCTCTCTCTCTCTCTCTCTCCCCGGTATCTCTCTCTCTGAGCTCTAGTAATGTTGCGGCGCCCGCCCTCCTCCCGTAATGCTCTCTCGGGCGAGGGGTCATTGTTTCTCTCAGCACTCTCTGAGCTATAGAAAATGAGACATGGAGAGAGAGGGAGAGAGAGAGAGAGAGAGAGAGAGAGCGAGTCTATTTGGAGATAGGGATAGAGAGTGAGTGTGTTTGTTTGATAGAGCTAGATAGATACTATCGACTAATTAGATTTCCTTGCTGCAGGCCCTTGAACAAGTCCCAGACCAAACTTGAGACAGGTCCATAGATCGTAGAATTATAGTAGAACAAAGACAGAAATACCGATAATATAGGGAAATGACAGACTAGACAGACCGATAATATAGGGAAATGGTAGACAGATATAGAATGAGAAAGAGGGATCTGGAAGTCTATGAGTCGGGGGTATGATGGGGAGGTAGAAAAAGACGGGAACCATGTCTGGATGTTTACCTTTAGACAGGGGTATGTGTATGAAGTAATTGCTGTAGAGTGTCTATATCCCCCCCCCCCCCCGTCCAGATAACGTCATACCTCTCTCTAATTATCCCACATTTTACCCCTTCCTCCCTCCCAGGTGTCCCGATATGGAGAACGACGATGAGGAGGATGATGACACGACTCCAGCCCCTCCTGCATCACCTCCCCCCGCTGCCCCGGCATCTAAAGCGGAATCATCCTCCCCCTGCACGGAGGACCAAGGGACCACTTCCTCCGCTGCCCTCAAGGACATTTCTGAGCATGTTAATGAGTTGGAGTCTGTGCTGGAAAGTCTATCGAAGGGTTGTCCTTCCCCCGCTCCTGGGACGGCAGCTGGTGATGCTGATAGATCCCAAGTTGTTAGGACTACCCGGGCCTACCTAGACGCCCTCCCCGCTCAGCAAGTAGAGATGGCTGCTCTGTTGAAGTCACACGAAACAGCCCTGGCGAACTATGTAAAGCACTCAGAGAACGTATACCTGAAACAATTTGAGAGCTATACCAAACAACTGAAACCTGTTACACCAAAGAGAGGTCCCGTGGCGAACGTAGCGAGGAACAGTGGAGTGAGAAGCAGCCCGAACGTAACAATAAGTGCTGAGTCCCAACTAAACCTCGCTGTCAAGGAGAACAAGAACCCAACCATTATAAAACCCATCCCCATGCTGGCCAAGTCCCCCGAGAAAGCGATCCCGACAAGCACAGCGCTATCTGAGTATCCTGAATCAGACTCACAGATTGATGTTGTCTCACCCCAACCCACCTCTCCTGAAAGTCACGGAGTGAAGAGAAAGGCAGAGTGTATGGACCAGGAACCGAAAGGGTCCCCCAACCGCCAAATGATGATCTCTCCGACTGGCACAAAACGGGAGGAAATGGATGCGGAGGAACACCAGGCATTATCACAACTCCCACTACCCCCACCCCCAAAACAAGAACATTTGCCCCCAGCCCCAATCATCCTCCCACCCCAACCACCCCCACCCATACCCATCCCTTCAGAAGCGGAGCTCACAAAACAGCTAATGAGCGTCATCCAGAACACGTTATCACAAACCTATACCTGCCAAGAGTGTGGGTTAATATTCCCTAATGAGCTCATGCTCCACGGACACATGTTAGCTCACTTGGAGCAGGAGGAGAAGGCTGAACAGCAGTACAACTGTCCGACATGTGCATTCAAGACACCCCGCCGGGCTACCCTAACCAAACACATCAACACAGTCCATGCCCGAGACAGGACATCAGGGATCCTGTACTGCGACCAGTGTGAATACAAAACCCCCACTAAGTCACACCTGAGGAACCATATGTTAGCCCACTCAGGAAACAGACAGTATCAGTGCCCACACTGTACGTACAGTAGTAACTTCTCTAATGCACTAACCCGGCATATGACCATGCATAGTAGGGAACTGTTTGAAAGTAAAGCAGCAGAGACAGGGACAGGCACTTCCCAGGGATAGAGACAGTGCACGTGCTCATTTCAAATATAATACAACGCCATTCTTTGGTTTTCTCAAGTTACTGAGATTTATTCGTTGTATAAAATGATATTTTTGAGATGTTTGAAATGGTCACGAGATAGTTTTAGCTAGTTTAGGGTTTCTCTTCTATGGAGGCAGTTTCTTTTCTTTGTCCGTGGCACCCTCTGTCTTTTGAGTTCAGGTCGGTGTGTGGTGATCGGACAACTTTTTCTTATGTTTGTTTTCTGGCCTGGTTTCTGTGCTGTTTTGTTTTTTGAAGAGCTGTTTATTCGGTGATATAATTCTATATATTCAGGATTAGAGAGAGAGGGAGAGAGACAGGACCGCGTGTGTACAGAAAGTCTTTCAAACTAAACCAGTCATGGCGTCAATCAAAACGGCGTGTCTTGCTAAATCTATTTCTGTTTGACTCCGACAAATAATATTAATATATATTCTTTTAACTTTTTGTAACAAAATCTTCATTTGGCAAGACTCAGCTAGATCTGATCAGGGCGAGAAGGTGTACAGCTGGTGCAAAGTGGTCATGTGTTGTTGACCCCTTACTCAACAAGTCAAGTGTGTGTGTGTTTTTAAAGCGGGTGAGGGGAGTGTCATGGGGGAGAGAGTGTTATATAATAATGATATATCTCTATCTTTCTTCTATTTATCGTCTGTGTATCCTGTACAAATTGTATTTCACTTCTTCGTGTTACATAATATACATTGTTTCAATTGGTCTAAATCCCCCCCCCCCTGATACACTTGACCTCTATTGTACTTCAAACCCTCCCTAGTAATTTGTTGAACTCGCCCTCAACCACCCCCCCCCCCCCCACACTTTACATTAAACCGCCCTCAATATTCCTAACGGCATGTACTAATGAACATAACAACGTGTAAGTTATCTTAAAGACAAAGTGAAGGGCAATATGTACAAACTATTTTTTGAGGGTGTACCGTTTAGATGACAAATCCGTCGTTATCGTCATATATATCGGGAATAGTGTATTGAGTGGTGACGACTGACGGCACCCCGTGCAGTGGGCTCAGAAGATACATTGTAATATCCACTGTTGTGGGGTGACGTGAGCATCGAACCCGCCTGTCAGGCCGGATACTGGATAATGGAATATGTTGTTGAGTAATATGCCCGTAATATGTCTATCACCCCTTACTCAACAAGATATATAATGACAGTTCAATGCGTCTCATAAAGTATAAACATGCCCTTCTTTGGCTCACGGTCGATCAACCACTATCGTCCAATGATTGCTGACAGAGCATTGGCCTGACAGAGCGTGCGAGAACTGTGGTCAGATCATTGGCCTGACAGGTCCCTTATACAACCTTGGTCCTTGGTTAATAGTTGGTGTGTCATCAGATCAATTGATGACAGTGACATCCCAATATGTTAACAATATGTTAACGTACTGGCTCGAGGAAACATGCCTGACAATCGCAAAATAAGGGCTAATTAGCGGTGGAAGTGGCGCTACCGTGGCGCTATTATAGCGGTCAAATAGCATTAGCAGTGTACCCCGCAGTGTAAACTGTAAAGTTTATTTTTGCACATATTGTAGCAGCTGCTATCTATATAGGTCCGAACGACTACACCGCTATAATAGCGATAGCACTAATTAACGCTATTTAGTATGACTTTATGAGCCTCGGCACTCGATCGGTCTGTAGCGAGAACGGGTATTTACTGTCAAGCCAATGCTCTGACAGGGTATATAGCAATAGACTTGATTAAAAATAAAAACTGTTTAAATAGTTTTGCACGAGGAACTTCTCAGAGAAGTCCTCTCCTTCCGGCTGGACACGATGAATAGAGGGGGTTGTGCAACTCACTATTGTGCATTACACATCGAACCAACCAACCGTCCCCACTATAAAGCTCCCTCCCTCTTTGTTTGCCCTTACCATCGCATATAGCTCTTAGCAAAATCCATATTTCTCTCTCTCGTCCCTGACCTTAATTCGTAATAGCCAGATCTACTAAAACTCTACACATATTGTTTTCTAGGATGATGTCATGACAAGCGTTGCAGTAGTAATACCTCAACCTCTCCAACAAAAGTTCCTTTTTCACAAGTGCAATTCAGATTTCAGTCACTCAGAGGATCATGTGTTCCTGGAGTATCTTCTTGATTCTCTCTCCTTCATTGGCACACTAGGTAGGTATACACGGTGGGCGTGGGGGTATTTGGTGGGTTACCCGGGGGTCTTTACTGGCCAGTGGGTTCACAATCACAGTGATGTAAAGGAGAGTTTATATCCATGTTTGTAGCTAATACAATACCCCACTATTTCAGTGCAAGGTTTCAAGGTGTATGGGGAGGAGAATGTTTCTGGCAGCCATCCAACAACCCACCAGACATCACAACAACAGACTCATCATCATCACAGCCACCCTCCAATGAATCCCCCTGGTTTTAGAGTTCAACCAAGCAGCTCTCTCCTTGCAAGTCTGGCACAGAGGTTCTCTACGCCAGCAGCAGCTACAACTGCCTTCACTCAGCCAGTTGTATGTCCACAACCTCATTATCAGCCGCTACCCGCAAACAACCAATTACCGGCAGCAGAGCCCCATCCTGTAGTACCACGTACACCTAATTCTCAACCTGTAGTACCACGTACACCCAACTCTCAACCCGTTCAGCCCTGTACACCACAACCAATTCAACCAGCCCCGTCACCCGTTCAGCCCTGTACACCCCAATCAATTCAACCAGCCCCTTCACCTGTCCAGCCAACCCCATCACCTGTCCAGCCATTGCTGCAGCCAACTCCATCACCCGCTCAGCCATTATTGCAGCCATCACCCGATCAGCACAACAGAAGGATGAGTACTCGACCCTGTCCTGCCTCCAAGAAACCACAAATGATGGCTGAACGAGAGCGTCATCTCTTGAGAAGTAGTAGTGAGTCCTCTCGATCAGGGCCGGTTGTTGTTGAGAGAGATGCAGCAAGGATCAGGTCGGGGGAGGGATCACAACGAGTAACACGAGGGACTCTGAAGACAGAACCCATGTCACCTTCCCGAGTTGAGGGAGGTGTACCGTCTGGTAGCAGGGATCAACCCGGTGCAATTCGCAGTGTCGACCAAGAAGTTACAGCCAACTCTGAAACACGATCGAATACACCAGGTAATAAAGCAGTATAATCGTTAATTGTGTTAGAACTTAGAGCAGCCATCATTTTCATTCCCCATGTAACATCCTTGCTCCCTCAGGAACTCTACACAGTGCACGGAAACAGCCGCAAATTGTTTTGATCAGGGCTTCACCAAACCCCAAGTAAGTAATGTGATGTTTTGAGTCGGGGGCAGGAACCGACCGATTCCAAATTTCAAAACGATTCCGATAACGATCCGATTATAAAATTTTTAACCGATAACGATACGATAACGATACGATAACGATTTTTCAGGTTTTAAAATTAACTAGAATAAATCATCATAAGTAGTAATCTGTATCATATAATTATCATTTATATTCTGCACAACACTCGATAATGGTAGTCCATGTACCTGAAGTACAACTTCAGGTACATGGACTACCATTATCGAGTGTTGTACAAGAGCATCTCGATACTCTCTGGCTTCAGCATCCACCTCTTGGTGAACGCAGTAGCTCTCGATTCAGACCTTTGCATCACGTGATAATCCATCATTGGTATTGGTATTGGTTTGATATACCGCGCGGCCCAAAAAAAACTAAGGGTACGTTGGCCTTCTTTTCTCCCAGAAGTTTAATTTCGATCACTCTGATATTTTGTCACAATATTTGTATGGTTACTCATTCGAGGAATCCAGAGTTTCAAAACATAAAAGTGTGAAGTTCATGAATGAACCCAATTTCTCGTTTTTCGGGTTTTTTTCAAGTTTTCTCATGGTTAAATTAGATTTTATTCTTAAAAATAGCAACTATGCATTAGATTAAACAATAATAAATGGCAATCCGAGTTTTTATTAAAAATGAATCAAGTTTAGTTGGTGAAATAAATGATTAAAAAACGGTCATTTTTACCAAACATCGATTTGAACCGATTTTGACAAGAAATTGGTAAATTCAGGCGCTAAAAATTCGTACGGCCATTACACTTGATCGATATTGATGTTAGCCGGAATTTTAGCTCTCTATCTCAAAGTTCATTTTTACCACTGGAATGAATCCTAAATGAACTTGAAAACAAGAAAACTATTCCAAACCGGAATTTCACAGTCGCCTTTGGGTAACGATTTCCTTTCAAACGCGACTAATTTTAGCTCAATTGGACCACCACAAGAGACACAGTGGCCACTTTTCCGACACTAGGTCTGGCCAAGTGACCCCTATTGGACCGCTAGCGTCATTACTAAGTGCCAATAAGCAGGTTTAACGGTCGCGTATCACGTATCACATCTGCTAATTAGGACGGTATACCGATACAGCGTCCGTTAGAATGTAAGTTCTCTTGCTAACACGTCATAATTTGATGGGGATCACATGACCCAACCTAGGCTAGGGAAACTGGTCACTGTGATTCTTGGGGTGATCCAATTAAGCTCAAACTGGTCGCGTTCGAAAGAAAATCGATAGCCATACAAATTTGTAAAACTTTGGTACCAAAATATGGTCCCGTTTTGGCGTTCATTAAATGTTCATTCGGGCGAAGAAAATGAATTTTCATCCAGAGGGCTGAAACTTCGGATTCCTCGAATGAGTAATCATACAAATATTGTGACAAAATATCAGAGTGATTGAAATTAAATTTCTAGGAGAAAAGAAGGCCAACGTACCCTTAGTTTTTTTTGGGCCGCGTGGTACCATCATTTGATAGGCTGGGCAGTTTGATCACGTGTTTATTAGTGGTCTGAAATTCAATCCGTGCTACCAGCTCTTTAGCACGGATCGTGTGTTCGGGTAATCAATAGATTCTGTTCAAAGAAACCGTCTCTACTGGCTAGTTACACATTGGTCACTGATTACATGTCCTTCAGTCGTCAAAAAAATCGGATTCGTTTTGTAAATTTTAACGAATACGATCCGATACCGATTCAGCAAAAATTAACGATTTTTAAACGATTACGATTACGATTCCGATAATCGGTCGGTTCCTGGTCGGGGGTCAGTTTTGTTTGTTAGGTACGGTTAGTTACGGTTAGTTAGTGTAAGGGACCAGTTTCAAAATTGGAACCTGAAATCACTTATTTTTGGAGTGCTGAGTGCTGATGCGCTACTTTCAATGCAATTCACATCGATCACGTGATCGAAAATGTCGTGCGCAGCATGGTTCACCAGGAGTGTCCCAGCAGCTGTCCAGTGGAAACTGATGTCAGGTTCCAATTTTGTAACTGGAGTGTAAGGGTGTACCGTGTAAGTTCTACTAAAATCCACTACTAACATGTCTCCCATCCTCAGATCCATTGCGATACCTAATCATCCTGTCGGCAGAGTAATTCCGGTTGCCCCACGAATGGCCGACCCGCCTTTGTATCCTGAGAGTCGTGCTGTTGTCGCATTTCCAGTAAATACTTCTAATTACACCACACCTACCCAAAAATTCAGAAGAATTGCACCCAAGCCTAATGGAGTTGTAGTAAACAGACAACAGGATCAGGGTCCGGCACCAGTGGCTTCTCCACCTCAACAACGTCTCAAGAAATCACAATCAACGGAAGGGCCATCAAATCAGCATTCTCAGCTCTCTGAACCGGACCAGAATACCGCCATAGATGAGGAATCGTCTACTACTTCAAAGGTCTTCAAGTGCAATCAGTGCAAAATGAAATTTAATGGTCCAAAAATTCTGTCACGCCACTACGCTGTTCTTGCTATCTCAGAAGATTTTGAAATCGATGGACATGGAGCGGCCAAAATGAGGCCGGACGGGCTGCTTTCCTGTAGCTACTGCTCCTCTGGAAAGACCTTCAAGACTTCCCGAGCTCTAATGAAGCACCAAATGTACAAATGTACACACCTGGAGTTCTCTGAGCTGAGGAGCAGATCTACATCTGAGAGGATAAAGGGGTATAAGAGGGCAATGAATGATGTGATGGTTATGAAGGATAAGTTCCCCTTCCTATCCTTCAACTAAAGATCATGGAGAAATCAGGGCAACGTGTAAGAAATGTGATAAGAACTTTTCTCTCCCCCAGAGTGCCAACAAGGATGTAGGAGGAGAGTGGTCTGTGGCTAGAAAGAAGCTCCTTAAACATGCCCTGAAGGAACGGAAAGGAAACAACTCACAGCCGGTAGAACCTGCTGAAACAAGATCTGATCCTGAGCCGAAAATGAATCGGTTAACAAAGCTGAGAAAGAGCCTAAAGTTGACAACAACCTGCCAAACATGTCACCTTCAGTTTAGTAACGGTCTCCTCCTATCACGTCACTACGGTGTTGTCGCAGTGTCAGAGGACTTTGAGGTGGACGGGCACTCTTTTGTAAACGAGTCGAGTGGGGCATTCTACTGCAGCTACTGTACAGGTGTGAGTTTTAGTAGCGGTCAGGCGGTCATGCAGCACCAGATGTTTACCTGTCCCAGAATGTCAGAGCTGAGAGCGATGTCACCCATGGACACGGAGATAACTTCTAAAAAGAGAACTGTGAAGGAAATCATTGTGTTGAAACAGAAGTTCCCATTCCTGTTCTTTGTAAAGGAGCAGAGTCAGATTAGTGTGAAGTGTACAACTTGTAGGGAGGGTTTCTCCCTCCCACTACATGCCAATAACAACAGGGGCAGTGATTGGAAGGTGGCGGTACGGGCCCTTTTCACTCATGCTCTCAGACATCAACCAGATGTCACTCCTACCAATGACAACACAGTATCCTCCTCAAGCAGTACTACATCCAGTGTAGCCGCTACCAGTAGCATCTCGAAGGGAAAAGTGAAGGCTCCAAGACTAACAACTCTGCCCAGGGGACGTCCCAAGAAACACAAAATGGCCATGTTATCAAAGCCTATCAAGGGGAAATCTTGTCGTACTTGTGACATGACGTTTAGCAACAAACAGATCCTCTCAAGGCACTACGGCGTCATCGCCATGTCTGAAGATTTCGAGATCGAAGGCCACACATTCATCAATACCAAAGGTTTCTTCTGCAGCTTCTGTAGTAAGACAGGCACAGGTGCGTTTTCATCCGCCAAAGAGGTAATGGGTCACCAGATGTTTAGCTGCTCTGAGTTAACCTCTCTGAGGACCAGTGATAGTTCGGAATTTGTTGGCCGGAAAGAAGCAACGAAGATCATCTCTGAACTGAAGAATAAGTACCCGTTCTTTGCGTTCCATAAGAGTAGAGGACAGATAAGGGTGGATTGTGGGTCGTGCGATAGAGTAGTGAACATGTTACCCCAGAGTACTAATGCGAGTGAAGAATGGACCAAAGCGATTAACGAACTGAAAGAACATGCCCGGGAATCCCACAATGACCACACTCAAGTTGACGAAGTCGCCCCATTAGATCCTGAACAACCTTCTTTAGATGATGTTAACTCACCCGCCACTGCAGTTGTCAACTCACCCGCCACCACCGCAGTTATCAACACCAAAAAGGGAGGTAAAACCCAGAAAAAGCAGTTGCCAATTGGCAGTTCATTGGGTTTCAATAAGGGTGGACGATGGGGACGTTATAGCTGTAAGATATGTGACTACAAATGTAACGGAGGGGCAAGCATGGGCCGTCATTTTGGAACTATAGCTGCATCAGAAGACTTCCAACTTGAAGGACATGCCTATGTCAAGGGAGATAGACCAGGTTATACCTGTCGATACTGTGATGGGCTGGTATTCCAGACTGCTGAGGAAGTGATGCGACACCAATCCTTCGTTTGTGCACAACTAACTGAGATGAGAACAGCCGATCCCGATGATTTCTTTGGGAGGAAAGAGGCTATAAAGGAAGCAGCTGAAATGAAGAACAATTACCCCTTCCTGACCTTCCAAAAAGAATCGAAAGGTATTCTAGTTGAGTGCACACTGTGTGGTGAGAAGATGGACCTGCCCCTAAGCACAAAGGAGAAACAGAAATGGGAGTACGTGACGAAATTCGTAGTAGTGGCACACGCTGTACACCACCGTGATTCAAGTGGCAAGAAAGCATTGGATAACCAACCTGATTCTCCAACAGTTGGGGATACACCTGCTGAGGTACAGGGATACAAGCGGCGCAGAGTAGCGGACATATTCGCTGAGAACTCCCTGAACCGAGGAGCCTTTGCAAGAAGTGATTCCTCTACTGTTGATCTTCCAGAGTGTTCCGTCTGTAAGGTAGTGTTCAGTGATAAAGTAACTCTGAATATGCACTATGGTATCACACAGATATCAGTAGACTTCGATACAAAAACACACAACTGTATCAGCAGGTCAAAAGCAGATGAGCAGTTTAACTTCCCATCCTATCCTTGTAGCTACTGCAAGAAGGACCAGGTGAGTAGCAAGGATCTCCTCCTACATCAGATGGAGAACTGCCCTCAGTTCCCATTTGGAAGGGAGAACGAGGAGAATGGAAGTGATAATGTCATCCTTGTTGTGGGTTGTGTCACAAACACCTCATCAAATAACACATTACCCAAGAATAAAGAGAACTCTGTTGATGATGAGGTTGAGATACTACAAGATCCAGAGGAAGTTACCTCTCCCGCTGATCAATCAGGAGTTTTCGAAGAGATGGATAGTACACCACAAGAGGGTGATGGTGTCAGTAAAAAGGCTTTGGAGATTGTAAACTCCCTCGATCTAGATGAGCCAAACCATCAGACTACAGTGATGGAGCAAGGGTATTCAAGAGGTGATAGCGGTAGTAAAATAGCGGCTGTTAACCCTATGCCTGTAGTTGCCACTTCCAGCTCTGGGGGGAATTATCAGCCATCTACCAACCTAAGAACTGTCACACAAAGTTCAGTAGCTGTAATTCACCCTCCTTCTTCACAGACAACACCCGGAGTTGAATTAGGATCCTCTTCCCTTCCCATACAATCTTCTGAAAGCGTTGCCTCCCGTCTCCCCACACAAGCAGCGCCTGTAACCCCCTACCTCCCCATACAACCAGCACCCTCTTCTGCACGTCCTGAGTCCCCTGATTCTCTTCCACCGCCACCCCTAGAGTAAGGGTTGACACGTCACTTGAATATAAACACTATAACGACTGGGAAACCAGGTTTTTTTTATCCCAATACAGATATGGACTGGATAAATTTTTATCTTTTATTTAGAGTTTTAAAAATAATATATTCTGCATGAAAATAGTGTGAACACTTTTAAAAATGGTTATTTATTAAAAACGTATATGGTACTGGGTGTTCATTTTGGATCTTTACAAGCGTTGGCCTTCACTTAGAAAAAAGTTGACAAGATCAGGTCATGAAACTTCATACTTGGACCATTCTATACTCTCATTCAAGGTTCCTGGGGGTTTTGGAGCTCTAGCACCCCGGGAAGTGTGTTTTTGGCATCAAAACTACCAGAAGGAATTTTTTTGCTGGTGCTGAGACTTTGCTAAAATGTTTTTTGGGTATTTTCTATGTCAATCCTAAAGTTTCATAGAGATTGGATGTGTTTTTCGGACTCAAAATTTCGATAAATGTGGCTGGAAGGGCTCGAAAACAGCTCAAAAACGGCTAAAATTGAGTTATTCCAGCCACTTTTTACGAAATTTTGAGTCTGAAAAACACATCCAATCTCTATGAAACTTTAGGATTGACATAGAAAATACCCAAAAAACATTTTAGTTAGGGTAAGCTGGGGTAAAAGTGGCCCATTTTTAACGTTTTGGGTTCTAAAATACGCAATATATACAGCAGGAAGAAAAAAATTATATAGGCTATCCAATGAGACGTTTTCTTTTCAGCCGAGCTAATTTTTAAAATCTGCAAGTTTTATTTAATGGGTTAATTAATCAATTCAAATAATTTGGTGAGGCGTTTTTTGGAAAATTTGCATCGGGGCAAAGTGGCCCAAGCCAATAGCATTGCTCGATTTTATCACGTGCCTGGTGTTGTTAGACGAAACGATCAAATTAGGGGCAAAGTGGCCCATGTTCTGCACCGGAACATGGGCCACTTTGCCCCTAATTTGACCGTCTGGACTACATGGCGCCTGCATTCCAATATCACGTGGTATTGCAGGCGCCATTTCATTGGTCCTAGAGGTGGGCCACTTTGCCCCAGACCGGACCACTTTGCCCCGGAGAGTGGGCCATATTCGCCCCGATTTCACAAAATTGACAATTTAATCAACTTAATATTGAGTTTTTTGAAAAAAATTTATATCAAGATTTAGAAGGATAAAAAACCTAACTGGCAGTTTTTGCAAAATTAAAATCGGCCAACTCAAACAGAAATTACAGCAGTTTTAAAGCAAAAATCCGGAACAGAACGAGCAGGTCTCCGCTGGAGAAAAAGTCACGTGACCACATGTAATAACTAGGGCCACTTTGCCCCAAACATGGGCCACTTTCCCCGGTGGGCCAAACTACCCCAGCTTACCCTAAGTCTCAGCACCAGCAAAAAATTCCTTCTGGTAGTTTGGATGCCAAAAACACACTTCCCAGGGTCCTAAAGCTCCAAAACCCCCAGGAACCTTGAATGAGGGTATAGAATAGTCCAAGTATGAAGTTTCATGACCTATTCTTGTCAACTTTTTTCTGGGTGAAGCCCAACGCTTGTAAAGATCCAAAATGAACACCCTGTACATTGCATGGGTTAGCTTTATTCACTCTACATTTAAGATGTGTAGCAGGTCGTTTCATAATTTAATCTCGCGATGAATGTTTTTCTTCTTTCAGCAGAATAAGATATAAAAACATGTGTAGTTCGTTTATGTTACCATCTTTTTACCAGAAGGAAAACTTAGTTCGTCTCTTATCTTCAATTTAACTTTCTATATCACATGTATCACTGAAAAAAATGAAGCGACCTACTATGATCAATCATCATACTAATGACGATCTACTATTCTATTTTCCCATAACAGATTACCATTGTTTTATTACGAATGTCTCTTATCCACCTTCCTAACCCCTCTTCTCAACCTTTCTGCTTTCTAATTCTATCGCATAATGATGACCCCATCTTCCTATCCCCCATACCCCCGTCTGTTTTCTATCGTATAATAATAATAACCCCATCTTCTATTTCTCTCTCTAGCTATGAACGACCCTGACTTATTACCAGCGGTTCAAGAAGCCAGTAACGAAGGGGACAGCTGCACACCACCTAGTAACCAGCCATCAGAAGAACCATCTACCACCGTTAGTAAAGAACAGCCAGAACCATCTACCACCGTTAGTAAGGAACAGCCAGAACCATCTACCACCGTTAGTAAGGAACAGGGATCTGAAGAACCATCTACCACTAACAGTAAGGAACAGCCATCTGAAGAACCATCTACCACTAACAGTAAGGAACAGCCATCTTCCACCACAGAACCTGCGGGGACTCTCTCAGCTGAGGTGATGGAGAATGGAGAGTCAGTTGGTAAAGTGAAGACGGTGTCCAGCACATGTAGGTATATAGACGATTACGAAGAAGTGGAGCCAGTTGATAAAGAAGTGGAGCCAGTTGATAAAGAAGTGGAGCCAGTTGATAAAGAAGTGGAGCCAGTTGATAAAGAAGTGGAGCCAGTTGGTAAAGAAGTGGAGCCAGTTGATAAAGAAGTGGAGCCAGTTGATAAAGAAGTGGAGCCAGTTGGTAAAGAAGTGGAGCCAGTTGATAAAGAAGTGGAGCCAGTTGATAAAGAAGTGGAGCCAGTTGATAAAGAAGTGGAGCCAGTTGATAAAGTGAAGGTAGTCTACAAGATCTTTAATCCAGTTTTAAAAATGTATGTAGATGATATAGAAATGGAACCATCTGCTAAAAAAATTAAAGCCCGTATCGATTCTGATAAAGTTGAGAAGGCGGTTTTAGCTTATGATATCGATCAGGATCACGTACAGGACAGCGATAAGGATATCAATTACTAACTCTGAACCCCGGACACGATCACAGAAAAGGGTATGTTACTCCTGTCCCATCCCACTCCTCCCCTTTTATTTCTCCTCACTCAAAGCATTGGCCTGACAGGTACAGCCTGCATGTTTTGAACTCAAGGTTTTTTTTAGATGATCCAATGTAATGTTTTCAGACACTGGACGCTATGATAAAAACTGGTGAACAAATTGCACGTGTGTTGGAAGCACCCCTATATGCGGTAGGTTATGTTTTAACTTTAGCGAATTTCTAGTAATAGGACAGTGCAAGTTAAACTAATTTATTATGACCCTTTGGCCTTAACGATATCATCTTGCGACTTCATTTTTAGATTATTTGTTCTCCTACCCGACCCCACATAAAATTTGTTCTTCGTCTGTGGACGTCCACGTTATGTTTAGGTATCTTCTCTTTTTTACCCGTTCTTCGGGACTGAGTTGCATTTAGCTAAATACGCTGACCCTGTAACACATTTAATGCGAACACCCCTCCATCCCCCCCCCCCCCCAATACTCAAATACCCCCTCTCCTACAGGGACCACCAGATGAAACTACCACGTGCGTTGTGTGTGACGCAGTCTTCAAAGATGATTTCCACCTCTCACGACACTACAAAGTTGCCTACAGCTCCATAGATTTCCGATTCCACGACCACTCCTATACCGGTGAGGTATCCTATTGTTCTTACTGCCTGATAAGTTTTGCAGCTCCAAAGCAGTGGTCCCCTCACAACATCATGCTGCACCAGATGATGAACTGTGATGTGTTCGAGAGGATCCGACTGGGTCTCCCAACGAAGAAACCACCAACAAAGAAGAGGAAATTAGACGCACCACAACCTGTCATTTGGGAACCTGCCGCACCAGAATCTGCCATTTGTGAACCTACCGCACCACAACCTGTCATTTGGGAATCTGAGGTAGAAACGGATCCTGAAGAAGATCCTATCCCAGGCGCCAGACCCAAACCCATACCCGAAAGATGTGTTCCATCGAGATTCGCCAAGTTATCAATCCGATTTGGTCGTTTTTCAACTTCCAAGGGAAGTATGTTTGTAGTTAACTCTGGTAAACCTCTATCCAAAGACAACAACGTGATTTTCTTCAGTTTCTCCACTACTGACAATGGTCACTACGAGTACGATATTCACGAGTGTGATGTTTGTAAAGAGAAGTTCGGGTGTTTGGAAACCCACGCTGCTCACGACATCCTGATGATGCAGGTACGGGACTGGGACAGACACACCCACAAGTATGTACCGATAAGGGAGTCTTACAAGGGTATGTACCGGTGCAGTTTCTGTGGTAAGAGGTGCGAACTATCTGGGGAGCTGCAGCAGCATCAAGTCATGGGTAGCTGTACTGCCATGGAGGAGTTCAAACACCACTATGGCACGTTAAACGCGTGCTTAAAAATAGAACGGGAAGGAATAGTAGAAAGGACAGAGGGACATGCTATAGACAGCAAATTGTCTGAAAGTGATAATATCTACTGCACAAAATGTTACCAGACGTTCCCTAACTCCTCACCAGAGACACTGTACCGACACAGGGAACTGATGGAGGATTCAGCAGACTTCAACAAGGACCATCACTACATTGGTCTCCCGGGGACCTTTGAGTGCAGTTATTGTGAGAGCCAGTGGCCGACATTACAGTTGTTTGAGAAACACCAAATATATGATTGTGATAACTTTGCCCTGAACACTCCAATCAAATCAGCTGATACCCAGATCAAGTGTTGTGTGTGTAAGGAGGTGTTCCAGACGATGAAGGACCTGGATCAGCACTCTAACCTAGTGGCAGCTTCTGTTGACTTTAACGAACAACACTACCCAATATCTGACAAGTGCTCTTATTGTGACGAGAGATTCCAGACTTTTAAGGAGCTGTACAGTCACCAGAGGGATGATGATTGTAGAGCCTTCTCGATCGAGGGAATAGCACTCCCACCTGGTCTGCTACCCCCCACACTGCCCCTAGCCCTGTTTGAAGACGAGGTAAAACTAGCAGAGGCCATCCAAACAACACTGAACCTAGTATGTCAGGTGTGCAGCAGGTTCTACCCTGATGCAGCCTCCTTAAATCATCATTTCGCGTTAGTGAGGGCTTCAAAAGACTTTGATCTAACTACCCATGCGATAAAACCTAGAGCGAACCCCTATCCCAACAAGAACTTCACGTGTTTCAAGTGTAACAGATCGGATATGTATAGCTATGTCCAGTTTGAAGCCCACCAGATAAGGTGCCTGCGTCTGAGTGAGAAGTATGGGACGGAGTGTGTGAGGTGTCAGGATGACATGGGTACCATGGAGGATCTGGCGAAGCACATCTACTGGGGTGAGAGGACTATAAACTTTGACAACAAACACAACTTAAGGAATAAGGATCAGGATCCTTTCTGCTGTTTCTACTGCGGTATGATAGTACCCCCGTGGCAACTAAAGACCACCAGCTAAAGCGATGCTGGAGGTTCAGAAACTCAGGTGTAGTACGGGGGAGGCTCAGGGGTAAAGGGGACGTTAAAATGATTTCCACGGCTGAAGAGGACGTTGAAACTGTTTCCACGGCCGAAGGGGACGTTAAAACAGTTTCCACGGCTGAAGGGGACGTTAAAACTGTTTCCACGGCTAAAGGGGACGTTAAAAAGGTTCCCGAGACTAAAGGGGACGTTAAAACTGTTTCCACGGCTAAAGAGGACGTTAAAACAGTTTCCACGGCTAAAGGGGACGTTAAAACTGTTTCCACGGCTAAAGGGGACGTTAAAAAGGTTCCCGAGATCAAAAGACGACGTAAAACTTACGAGTGTAACGTCTGTGGAGAGGCCATGCCGGGTCCTGTGACCCTAATTCGACACCACTCCGTCATGGCCCAGTCAGTTGACTTTGACCACCATCACCATCTCCAGGAGAGTGTATATAAGGAACTGAAAAGAGATAATCAGAGGTTTCGGTTAAGGTGCTCCTACTGTTTGAAACAGTTCAAGAGGCAAGCTTATTTCTACGAACACCAAAAGGAGGAGTGTAAGTTGTCCGGGTTCCAAAATATAACCCACAAACTTGAGGTAGCGAAGAAATTGAGCAAAGTTCAACCCCTCTTCACCACAAACACCACAAACGGCAGACCGATGTGCAGGAAGTGCGATGTAGAGATAAAATCTGCACAATTTGCTAGATTACATGTTGATCTGATGAGAAACTCCCTTGATTTCGATGAAAAAACCCACGAGTATATCGGTGATGATGAGATGAAGGTGTGTGGATATTGTGATAAGATTTGTACCTCCCGGACTAAGCTAGAAAAACACCAGTACATGAAGTGTAAAATGTTTGAAGGAGTAACCAGGAACGCCAAGGCCGCCAATCTTAAAAGATGTGAGAAGTGCGATGTAGATTTCGTGAGTAAGATTGAATTGAAATTGCATCGGAAGCTGATGAAAAGCAGTTGGGATTTCAATAGCGACACACACGAACTCTATGAAGACAGCAGAGACGGAGATATGTCGAAGTGTTCTTATTGCGGGGAGGTTGTGAAAACTGGTCAAGATCTGGCCGATCACCAGCTGAAACGGTGTGAGAAGTTCTCAATATTTGAAGATAAATATAACCAACTGCAGGAAGAGCAGGGTGAGGGTGAGGAGGGTGAGGGTGAGGGTGAGGAGGATCAGAAGGAGGGTGAGGGTGAGGAGGGTGAGGGTGAGGGTGAGGAGGAACAGAAGGAGGGTGAGGAAGGCAGTGAAGAGGAGGTAGAGGAAGAAGAAAATAAAGGTGAAGAAGTTGAAGAAATGGTATTGGAAAATAAAGGAAAGGAAGTAGAGGAAGATGGAAAGGAAGGTGAGCAAGTTGAAGACCATGCGGAGCGGTGGAGGGAAGAAAAGAAAGGAGAACACGCGGAGGAAATGGGGACTGGAAAGAAAGGGGAGCAAGAGGAGGAAATGGGGACTGGAAAGAAAGGGGAGCAAGAGGAGGAAGGTGGAAAGAAAGGTGATCAAGATGAAATGTGGGACCAATTATTAAGGGGTGCCGCAGCATCAGCAGTTGAAGTTTTGAAATGACGCAAAGTTTTCTTGATACTGTTAATCGTATGATATTGATAGTGGACGTATCTGTCTTTTTATAACATTTATATTGTTGTTTCAGTAAATTATTTCCCTTCGAAAGAGTTTGTTCTAAAATCTCCCACCTCCCCCCGTAGCAAACCCTCCCCAACCAACCCTCCCTTGGTGAGCTATAGAGTTAAACCCTTCGCATTATCCGTCAAGCGACATAATAGGTAGCGAGCTACCATTCCCTGTCCAAGTCTCCCCAACCCATCTGATTATCCTCAGCTTCGATCGTCCTCGTCTCACTCCCAATTTTAACCCCTATTCTCCCTCCTTTTTAGTATGGTACAACAGAATCATTGGGCACAATATGAAATTGAATCCAAATGCGACCTCTGTCCCTCAATCCACTTCTCAACAGCGGAGGAACTACAAAAACATATCAGCACGGTAAAATCTTCAGAGGATTTCGATCCTTTTACCCACAAATCTAAAAGAAGAAAGTGTAGTTATTGCCATGTCATCACCACCACCTCCAAAGATCTCCTTGAACACCAGACTTCATCGTGCCATGTGTTCTATGTTCCCTCTCCTCTCGGTTCTAACTCCTTGGAGAGTCTCCACCATCAGATGACGTCTGCTATGGAGGGGGCAAATGACGCTGATTCATTCCTCAACAACATGGAGAAGAGGAACACTATGGAGGAGATACCTGGTGATGAGGAATCCAACAGGGTGGTGAAATGTCCTGCCGTCAGGTGCAAACGGAGAAGGTTCAAACTGCCCGAGTTACGTCAGCACATGTCTATTATGACGTCATCGAGGGACTTCAAGAACACCCTCCACACTACAGTGGTGGGTGGTAATTACTGTTCATACTGTGAGACCTCATTCTCCTCCACGTCTCTACTGGAGAGTCACCAAACCTTCTGGTGTATGGGGTTCACCCCACCCGATATTACCTGCCAGTCCGTCCTTCTTGATATGGAGTGTGTTGAATTCACTGACAAGGTGGTGGGTGCAATGTTGCAGAGTCTAGATGATGATGATGATCACATGCCTGATCCTAACTGTGGTGAGGAGAGGGGTGAGGTGTTCAACTTGATACCTGTGACTCCAACCCCTGTTGTCGTTGTCGGACCCCTGTCATTGTTGTCAGGAGGCTGACACAATGAAACGTCATATTGAGACCGAATTACTGAAATGTCAAGTTGACCAAGCCGACAGACATCAAATTGAAGCAGATAAATGGAGACGCCAAATTGAAGCAGATGAAACGGTGAAGGATCCTAAGTTTGGAGTCCGAAAAGGATTCTGGAATGGGGCTCCTGAGACCCAAAGGGAAAAATCAAAAAGGAAAGCTTCGATAAATAATGATGGTGAGGTGTTCAGCAACGCGCTTCTGGTACCTGCTGGTAACTCTGCTGCTGAACTGTTGGAAAAGGAGCAGAAACGTGCTAAACTGGGCATTAATTACAGTTGTGAGAAGTGTGGTAGTAAGTTTACCAGTGAACTAGAACACTACAAACATGTGTGTAACCATGGTAACCACGACCCAAAACCGGATACTTCCAACTCACTCGATCAACGCGGACGCAAATGCTTTGTATGCCGTCGTACTTTTAGTACCAGGATGGAACTTCTTCAACATTTGAGCATTATGGAGATATCGCCAGATTTCAGGACTGACACACACATGCCCTGCATTAAGTGGCCCTGGTTTTGCTTCTGGTGCAAATTTTATTTTGGGAACAGACTTCGTTTTGAAGCACATCAGCTGGAAAAATGTCCTGGAAGAAAAATAGAAAAGATTGAGAAACTGGTATCCCAACTGGCGGCAATGAAACAGCTGCCTATGAAGAAGAAAAGAGTTAAGATTCCACCACTTGTGAGGCCGAGAAGGCTAAACCGCCAAGCCATGAAACAATTACAAACACGTAGAAAAGGTATTAAGATGGCGGAGGCCGATAAAACCCTGAAGGATCGTAAATTTGGAGTCCGAAAAGGATTCTGGAATGGGGCTCCCGAGCGAATGTTAACTACTGTGGTGAGTCAAAAGTTAAAAAGGAAACTAAAGAAAACCCTTTCAAATCGCTTGATCGTGCCAACAGAGGATGTGGCTAAAAGACACGAAGCTGCAGTTGACTACACTAAGGACCCTAAGGATGTCTCTCAAAAGATGCAAACTATTCTCGATGAGGAGCGAGATAAAGCGGCTCAGGGTTGGAGCCACAAATGTGGAACTGGACGGTGTTCGTCCAGGTTTGATACTGAATTGGACCTCTATAGACACCAAGTAGTGACGGCTAAGAGTGTGGACTTTGATAAAGATCACAATCTGATCGCAAAGAATTATAATTTAATTTGCTGTAGCTACTGTCGCAAAACTTTCCTCACCTCTAGAGATCTAGTGACACACCAGTTCTGGAATTGTGTCGTGGTGAAAGTCATTGGGGAATCTTTCCTAAAGGGAGGGTTTAATACCAGTAAATTGAGAATAACTACATTGAAAGTGAAGAAGGCAGGACGGGTAAAGTTGGGCGGTCCTAAGATAAAACCGGCAGATGGCACTACTGCTGCAAAGCTGACAACATCTACTGCTGCAAAACCGACAACATCTACTGCTGAAAAGCCGACAACATCTGAAGCTGCTGCGGGTGAGAGTGTTGCTGCAGAGAACCAGCCTGAACTCTCTCCTTGTGGAACTATTGACCCGGATCAGACACATTCTGCTACACCTCCACCTACTGTAACGGGAACTGTTCCGATGGAATCCTCTACTGATGGATACACTGTTACATATCCTGCAACCTACTCGTGCACCGTGTGCCCCTTCGACTTCCTCTCTCCTAAAGAGTTGGTTGAGCATACCGGACTTATGGAACAGTCACGTGACTTTGACGAGAACCACGATTATATCAGCACAGAGGGAGGTGATTTCAAGTGTTCATATTGTGATAAGAGTTTTACAGAGATAGAGTCTCTTATGGAGCACCAGTTGGATGTTTGTATCGAGTTTAGAGAGAGTTTAGAGGGCTGAGAGGGTTAAACGAGGGTTTAGAGAGAGTTTAGGCAGCTGAGAGGGTTTAGGGAGCTGAGAGGGTTTAGAGAGCTGAGAGGGTTTAGAGAGCTGATAGGGTTTAGGGAGCTGAGAGGGTTTGGGGAGAGTTTAGAGAGAGTTTAGAGAGCTGAGAGGGTTAAACGAGGGTTTAGAGAGATATAAGGGATGATTATTGGTACACAAGATCGAGAGAGAAATGTTATACATTTTTTATTGTTCATTATTTTATTTCTACCGAGCTTTACTAAACATTATCAACGTGTTTCATTCCTCTGCTGTTACAATTTAGTTTCTTCTGTCCACACTTTCTCTCTCTGTCTCTCTGTCTCTCTCTGTCCCTCTCTGTCTCTCTCTCTGTCTCTGTCTCTCTCTCTCTCTCTCTCGGTCTCTCTCTCTCTCTCTCTCTCTCTCTCTTCTCTCTCTCTCTCCTCTCTCTCTCTCTCTCTCTCTCTCTCTCTCTCTCTCTCACTCTCTCCCACTCTCTCTCCTCTCTCTCCTCTCTTTCTCCTGTCTACAAAACCCTCCTAACCACCCATCTCCCTACAACAAGGCAAATGCTGAATGTTTCCGAGGGGTTACTGATAAAGTTTCAGGAGCAGAAGGAACGCTACAAAATAGAACAAGATGAGGTCTTCCTCAACTTTCTACTTGATAAATTGGATTACCCACCTGGTATGTGACATCCCAATTAATCACCATCAAATAATTAGCATTAATTAGTTAGGAAATTACCATAAAGCGGTAAACCTGGCAATTCTCCAGTTGTATCACTCTGACAATGTCTATCTTTCTCCTTGTTCAGGTGAAACATGCAACTATAAAGAATACAACACGTGTACCTCCCCTTTGTTGAGTAAGGGATCCCTAATTGTCACATCTCCTGGACCTAACAAGCTTGTTATTAACAGGAAACGGCGACATAAACAGAAAAGGTAATGGACTCCTACTACCCCCCCTTTTATAGAGGAGTGAGGACCCTTCTAACTTAAAACCAGCTTCAATTAATATCCCCCATCATGTTCCCTAAAACTAATCCCTTTCTTTCTGTTCCAGTGTTTCAATAAAAAGACGGCATCAGCCCGACCCAGGACGAGATCTTCTGGACATCGTCCCACCGAGTCTTACGAAGTTGAAAAAGAACCGCCGGAGAGCTGGATCTAGATTCTCCTTCACTTTCAATAATCCCGTTGTAAGGAATGATCTCCAGTTACAATTACCAAAAACGACAAAGACATCAGAAATGGTAGAACGTTTTGAAACTGCTCCAAAATCAGCGATATTATCTGTATCTGGGACGGCTACTAACTCAGAAACACTGCCTGGGACGGCTACTAACTCAGAAACACTGCCTGGGACGGCTACTATCTCAGAAACACTACCTGGGACGGCTACTAACTCAGAAACACTGCCTGGGACGGCTACTAACTCAGAAACACTGCCTGGGACGGCTACTACCTCAGAAACACTGCCTGGGACGGCTACTAACTCAGAAACACTGTTGGGGACGGCTACTAACTCGGAAACACTGTCTGGGACGGCTACTAACTCAGAAACACTGCCTGGGACGGCTACTACCTCAGAAACACTGCCTGGGACGGCTACTACCTCAGAAACATTGCCTGGGACGGCTACTACCTCAGAAACACTGCCTGGGACGGCTACTACCTCAGAAACACTGCCTGGGACGGCTACTACCTCAGAAACACTGTCTGGGACGGCTACTACCTCAGAAACACTGCCTGGGACGGCTACTACCTCAGAAACACTGCCTGGGACGGGTACTGACTCAGAAACACTCCCTGGGACGGGTACTGACTCAGAAACACTCCCTGGGACGGCTACTGAAACACTACCTGGGACGGCTACTAACTCAGAAACACTGTCTGGGACGGCTACTACCTCAGAAACACTGTCTGGGACGGCTACTACCTCAGAAACACTGCCTGGGACGGCTACTAACTCAGAAACACTGCCTGGGACGGCTACTAACTCAGAAACACTGTCTGGGATGGCTACTGAAACACTATCTGGGACGGCTACTACCTTAGAAACACTGCCTGTGACGGCTACTGAAACACTGTCTGGGACGGCTACTGAAACACTGTCTGGGACGGCTACTACCTCAGAAACACTGCCTGGGACGGCTACTGAAACACTGTCTGGGACGGCTACTGAAACACTGTCTGGGACGGCTACTGAAACACTTCCTACTGATCTTGGTACTGACTGGGTCCGTGTACCGATCCTCAGTGAACGTTGGAAAGGGACAGTCTGGGGCTGGAAATGTTCAGTGTGCCCTATGGAATTCCGGGATTACTTTGCTAAACAGCGCCACGAAGTTGTCATGGCCAAGAGCAGGGACTTCCTATCCAACCACCACCCTGTGAGACCTGACTCTCCCCCTGTGTGCTGTTATTGTGGACATTTCACCGTGGATTGGGTTGCTATGGCAATACACCAGGCAGTTCACTGTGAGCTGTTCCCTGGTTCTGGCCTGGACTCAACGAGGAGGGGGTTCATGAGAACAGAAAGGGCTATGGGGTGTATGTGGGTAAAGTTGTTAATGGGTTTAATAGTGTTCCTGTTAAGAGTGAACCAATGGATTGTTAGTCAAATTGAATATTTGTATCAATGGTACTAAAGTCCGTTTCAAGCGACTTGACCCGTAATTCTTGGAATTCGGCGCATTGCGCGTGTATTTACAAAGGGGAAATCCTGAATTTCCAGGAATCTCAGGTCAAGTCGTTTGAAACGCACTTTATTACATTTTTTAACCTCTCTATTTTCTACATCCAATGGTTTATATGTACAGTTATTTTCATATTAAGTTGTAACTTGTAAAATTATATTGTTCTAAATCTGTAAGTCTGCATTTTTAGTGTCTATTAAGGGAAATGTGACACAAATCGCCCAAGACCCCGGTGTTATTTTTAATGTCATGTAACGCGCGTAACTTATTCAAGTCTGACTGCGCGGCATAACTCTAAACGAACTTGTGCCGCGCGCTGTACTGAATAAAAAAGTATCCAAAACAATTTTTTTGACAAGCTTCGAAGTTTTTTGTTTTGTGATTTTTACGAACTTCGGTCAGTCCTGAGTCACGTCTTTACAGTGACTTGTAACGACGCTGGGCCTTCGGTCCAGCAAGTCCCTGCATATCCGGGGCCAGGGGTGGTACTTGGTAGCTCCGTGAAACAACCCACAAGCGGTCCAAGTGCTCAGAGCTCAGCCCTGGCGGGGTGTAGAGCAAGCATGGTCTAAAAACGGTCTTATCGGCCAGGACTTATCGCTGTTCTAAGTTCCCTTACGTGTACGCCAAAACAAATCGTTGCCCCTAACCTTGTTTTTGAAAGCCTTTTGTTTTCGCATGCGTGGCCCTTTCTTTGAATTTTTCTCTTTTCCCCTGTCTTCATGATCCGAAGTAAAAGTGTGTCCGCATCGTCGGCATGGTAGAGCCGCCCCTGGGGTGAGGGGAAACACGGTCGAGCGAGGCAACCCGTAATCCTAACCAACTGCTCCTTGCCTAAGTGAAAGCAACTGTGATATTTTGACCCCACAAAAAGCTCCCACTTCCTAATGTTTGTTCCTATGTTTGACCCCATACCACTGCACAAAAAGCTCCCCCTAATGTAACTGTTTTAGCAGCAGCTGTATAATGATTACTATCTGATGAGCACTATGACAATGCTGGCACCGTGCAAAAGGAATCAAGGTGCCCTTACTGCGATAATAAAACAAGAAAACCACTCCCCACCCACCATGGGCTCTAAATGTAAGTGGTTTTGTGGTTTTTAAGAACAATTCACAACTTCTGAACCACTTTGCTTTGACCAACTAGCTATTACTAGAGTACCCGTTTGCTGGGAACCCGTGACCTGGTAAATGGTAATTGGTAAATCATTTACTGTAACGCGCGAATTTTTCCAAAAAAGCGCTGCTTTTTTACGCCGCGCGCGGAACCTAGAATTACGCGCGCAGTGTAAAATTTTAAAATTCATTGAAAATTTCCTCGCGTTTTATGTCGCCAAAAAAAGTCGACGAAAAATTCCAAATTCGTGAATTTAGAATTATAAGAACTCCGGTCAGTTCTCATCTTGCCAATCCGTTTTCCGGGAACCCCTGGCCAAAGGACATTAAAGTTCACATAACGACCAAGTTTCATATCGATTGGATAAGATTTTGGGTGGCTACGGCCTACGGTGAAAAATATCGTATTTTTGGCATTTTTAACTTTCCCGACGCGATTTACGACCCTTAAACATTGAGTTACGGGAAATCGCTATCATGTAAAATGAAGTTCAAACGATTCTCTTTCCCCACTATTGCGTTAGTTTTTGATTTAGAGCCGTTTTCAGGGTCTTAGAAGCGTTTGAAAAATGTAAGTATTTTTGGCGCAATGACGTCACCCCGTGACGTCACTGTTGTAAAGATCGGATCAAAAATCTGAGCCCGTACTTACACCCGCCTTGGTCCAAAGTACCAGTGTACAAATTTTCAGGGGTCTAGCTCAAAAACTGTAGGAGGAGTAGGGAGAAAACAATTATCGGACTAACATTTTGGAAATTATTATATGGATTGATCTGTTTGTCCTGGAAACACTTGTACTGCATGGTACACTTGTTACAAACTTGTCAGATTGTTATGCTACTCATTAGCCATTAACACATTTCACACAAACACACACAGAGAACGTAACACTTACCAACACTTACAGAGAGAACATGCTGAGTTAATACAGTTCACACATGTATTCAGAGGAAAACTTGGTTTTGAAATATCTAGGTTATTGTGTCATTAGTCAGTCCAGTTGCCTTTACATTGGGTATCACGTGCTTTTTATCGGTTTTTACTCTCTGTTCTAAAAATACACATGATATTGCGTCCACCTGTTATTATATCCCCCCCTCTCTCTAGGTGACACGGGAGACAACACAGGACCAGGTGGCAGACCAGTAGCCATGGATCTACAGATTTCAGTCGTAAGTGATGGAATGATGTCAAAATGAATTTGGAGATATTTTCAAAAATATATGCACACTTCAGACTTCGTTTGCACCTGACACCACCTTGTCCACACTATTTGAAAGGAATCTAAGAAATAATTCATTACTTGCTTTAAAATATTGCTTTAAAATATTAGAGAGGGAATTACATAGTTACTCCAACATATTATATCCCAATATCATGTGACCAGCTCATGGACATGAAAAGCAGAACATTACATCCAAAACACATCAATCAGATTTTTATATCCCCACGAAGGGAACCACCCTACTACCACAATATATACTGTTTTGTCAATCTATTGACTTTTGATGAGGCCGTTTTTCGAACATACCGATCATGTTGAATTTCTAGAACACAATAAACATTAAACAGATTCTTTAATGTAAAGGGGAGATAAGTAAAGAGAGGGTCACGCAATGACAGTCCCTGTTTGATACACTTCATTTGGACAAATAGAGAAACTAAAGGGGTTGTTGTGTGGGGGTGGGGGGGCACTTCCGTTTTGTGTAGTGTGGTTTAGTGGGTTGTTGTGGACGATCACCATGCCAGCCTTTGAAATATCAAGATAAATTCTGAATAAAAATAGGCCAATGAAATTTAAAATCCAATAAAAAATTAAACATTTGACAGAACCAAATTGGTCCACAATTTAAAGCAGAATTCCTTAATTGCCCTTGCGCAACATTTACTACCCCTCGCAGGCAAGTCAAAGGTGTTCTGCGGATTTCAAACACACTAGGGTAAGTATTAAGCGTGAAATTAGTTAGAAATTTGTCTTCACAGAACTCGTGGATTATCAAATTGAAAAAAACACTCAGACTGGACCTTGCCATTTGCCAAGCTAGACTGCCTTTCCCACACCCCGGGGTTGAACAAAACTTGTCACAGTTCACTCACACACACATTTCACTCCCACAGTTCACACACACACACACACTCAAACACACCGTCCTGTCCAGTGTCCTATGTGGTATCTCCTCATGATAGAGCTCTATGTTTCTACCACGGTCTCTCGTCTCCTTTCTGTGTACGTTTCTGGTTTCTATCTGAATGCCTGACTGGTTCACTTTCCACAAACAGTGCAGTATTTGTATTCCCGAAGAGTTTAGAAATAACTTTGCTATTTGTAATTGCCTGTGTAGTCTCCCCTCCCTTGACTAGTATGTCCCGCATCTGTCGCCACCTTTTTTGCCCTTCGTTCTTAGAAAGGTTGTGGGATAACATAAATTACCCAAAGATCAACCACCTCTGGGTGATTAATTTGGTGGGTGTTTGGTATTTTTAAATAGTGCTACTGCCTCTTGCTATGCTCTCCTTTCGGTCACGATTTCTAATCGGCCATTAATATTTTATTTCTCCGCCTCACCCTACACACAACAACCCCTTTTCTAAAAAAACACAAAGCTGTACTACCGACACTCGACAGTGAGAGGACGAAGACCCAGTGAGTGTATGAGTTAGTAGGTTATATCACTCTAATATGAGTCCCCCATAAATACCCCCCAACCTATTTTTTACAATTATTTTATGCCTAGTATGTATATGGTGATTTAACTCTTTAGAGGCAATTCTGCTAGAAACATGTTGTAATAAAGAAATGGTTTTTTTTCCACTGAAGGATGGAGAAACTAAAAATCTTTGAATTAACAGCTGACGTTGTTGT
>CM035359.1:7402738-7403781 GCA_020137815.1 Hormiphora californensis
GTCTCCCTTTCTCTCTCTATCACTCTCTCCCGTCTTTCTTTTCACTAACACACTGTGTGTCTCTCTCTTCTCTCTCTATCTCTGTTCCTTCTCTCTCTATCTC
The DNA here is from genome assembly GCA_020137815.1 of Hormiphora californensis. Lineage (NCBI taxonomy): Eukaryota > Metazoa > Ctenophora > Tentaculata > Cydippida > Pleurobrachiidae > Hormiphora > Hormiphora californensis. Next base: position 7,402,842 of record CM035359.1, read on the forward strand.
TGTTCCTTCTCTCTCTATCTCTGTTCCTTCTCTCTCTATCTCTGTTCCTTCTCTCTCTATCTCTGTTCCTTCTCTCTCTATCTCTGTTCCTTCTCTCTTTACTCTTTCCTTCTCCTTTTCTGTTCCTTCCTTTACTTGTTCCTTCTCCTCTATCTCTGTTCCTTCTCTCTCTATCTGTTCCTTCTCCCCTATCTCTGGCTTCTCTCCTCTCTTTTGTGACCAAAACTGGGCTTGTTTAGAGCTTGCGGAAGACTGTATCGCAGGATGTCGAAAGGGGGGGAGAGAGGCGGGGAAAGGGGGGGAGAGAGAGAGGGAGAAGAAGGAGAGAGAAGGGGGAGAGAGAGAGGAGAGGGGAGAAAAAGAGGGATAAAAGAGAGAAAAAAAAGAAAAAAATTTCTTCCCCGACAAAAAAACTCCAGTGAAAAACTGGGGGGAAAAAAAGCAGAACTTTATTGGTGCGTGGTATCGATGCGGAATGAAAGAGAGACAAAGGACGATAACCCACCACCACGACCCCCCCGCCTTCTCTTGTCCTCTCTGTGCTCTCTCTTTCTCTCCAAAAACAGATAACGTAATGCACAGGACATGTTAAACTAAAGCATAATTTCACTGACTCGTGACGCGGAGAAGAGTGTTAAAATTGAAGGAAATATCTGAGCGTCAAAAATATATTTTACAAGAGTTAAATTAAATGCTTGTCAAGTTATTCAAAAATTCAGAAAAATTTATTGATCCATTTATGATATAGATTATTGTGAAAATTACTGAAGTTTTGAATTCAACATGTAAATTTCCCTTTGGAATTTTGTCTGAAGTTACTTTTGGCTGGTCTGTAGGTTGGTACTGGGGTAGGAAGATATTGTTCCATCTCGTCACGGGTTGAGGGAAAAAAATTTGTTACATCAGGAATCAAGTTAATTTTTTTGATTATGTTAAATCA
>CM035359.1:7403881-7506381 GCA_020137815.1 Hormiphora californensis
CAGTTTTAGGGGAATTTTAAAAGGGAACCGGTTTTGGGGGAGGGGGGTAAGAAAGGGCCTTTTAGGAATAATACTTTATCTGGGGAAAATTTTTTTTAGAATTAAAGGAAAGGGGGGGTTTTTAAAAATTATATAAAGGGGGGGATATAAAGTTTTTCCCCGGTTTTAAAAAGGGGGGGAAAAAAGGGGGGCCCCCCCCGGGGGGGAATTTTTTTTTTCCCCCCTTTTTTTCCCCGTTTTTTTTTTTTTTTTTCCCCTTTCCCCTCCCTCTTCTAAATCTTTAAATTTTTTTACTGGATCTCCCCCGAAGAAATTTTCTTTTCCCCAGTCAAAAATTTGGGTTAATATTTCGTCTTTAAATGGGGTTTATTGACAAGGAGAGAGGGGGGGGGGGGGAAAAAAGGGGGGGGGAAAAAAAAAAAAAAAAGGGAAAAAGGGGAAAAAAGGGGGGGCAGGGAAAGGAAAAAAAAAAAGGGAAAGGGGGGGGAAAAAACCCCCGGGGGGGGAAAAAAAACCCCCCAAAAAAAAAAAAGGGGGGGGGGGGGAAAAAAAAAAAAGGGAAAAGGGGGAAAAAGGGGGGGGGGGGGGGGGGGGGGGAAAAAAAAGGGGAAAAAAAAAAAGGGGGGAAAAAAAAGGGGAAAAAAAAAAAAAAAAAAAACCCTAAAAAAAAAAAAAAAAAAAAAAAAAAAAAAAAAAAAAAAAAAAAAACCCCCCCTTTTTTAAAAATTTTTTTTAAAAAAAAAAACCAATCTTCTTTCCTTCCCTTCCCCTTTCTTTTCCCCTCTTTCTTCTTTTTTTATTCTCTTCTCCCCTCTTTTCCCTCTTTTCCTTCTTCCCTTTTTCTTCCTCTCTCTTCTCCCCTTTTTTCCCTGCGGGCCCAATGAGCAAAAAAGGGAAATTGGATACAAATAGGGTAGACGCACAATACAACGAACATTGTTTAAGCAATTTTCCTCTCCCTAGGGTCTGGGGGGGGGTACATGTCCCCCTTTCCCTTTGGCGTGGGTATCACGTGGGATTAATGGAATCGTTTGGGTAAACGTCCCTTGTTTGGGAGCTGGTTGTTGGGGGCGGGGGCCAAAAAAAATTTTTTTGGCTACCCCGGGGAAGACGGGAAAGTGCGTAAGGGGGGGAGAGGAAGAGAGAGAGGAGAGAGAGAGGAGGGGAAGGGGGGAGAAGAGAGAGAGAGAGGAGAGAGAGAGAGAGAGAGAGAGAGAGATAGAGAGAGAGATAGAGAGAGAGATAGAGAGAGAGGCACAGAAAATGGATGAGGGAAGTCCCAAAATTACGAAACTCTACACAATATTTAAAAATAAGATCAGATATGACAAGATAATGTATTGATATCGGCTAAGGGTATCAGCAGCCAGCAAAGAAACACTTATAAACTGAAGGGACTTTCAATAGATTTCAACTTGTGATCAACAACAGGGATAGGGACAACTATCAGTTGGCTTATTCATGTTCAGACGGTCTCATGAGTCTTCACAACACTGCGAACAGTGCAATTTATTAGCTGGTAAATGTTATACAATATGGTGGGATACTGTCCAACAATCAAATTTAACTGCAACACTCTAATATTACGGACATGTAGTAGGGTGGAGCAGCAGGTCCTGCAGAGTATCCCACTATCTCAGTCTCGCATTATCCCGTTCTGTGTCACACACATCCAGTACTCTAGTGTCGTTACAGGAACGCGCCGTCACCACCACACTGAGGAGAATACAGTGTCTACACACAAGACAGCGGCGCGCACATACCCTGTGTGAGTGCCCGCCGCTACAAATTAGGAAATTTGTTTTGATAGCCGTCGATTTGTCCAGTAAATTGGATAATATCTGAGACAGTCTCTCGGATTTCTAGACAGAGAGTAATTCATGCCATGAGGCAGTGTGGAAACTCAAATAAACAAATTATCTGAAGGTTAAATCTTTTAAGAATATGAAAATACCAGCCATTCATGTTGGATATTCCCAGATGTTTTGACGTGTTTCAGACCCATTTCAAGGTCTTGTGAAGAGAAGACCCCAACTCCTTGACATGCTACACTGTCTGTTGCAGCAGACGTCGCTGCAAGGGACAGAATAGCCTGCCAAGTCCATGAACTAACCCAGTGAATGAATATGACATGTTTTGTCAATATATAAAAAATAAAAACAATTCTCATCCAACTTTTAATGTCTCTTCTGTCCACCTCTTTCTAGCTCTCTCCCAAATAGTTATCTTTGTCAAATAAAGACCCTTCCTCGCGTTGCCCAGAACTTTTCTGGTTGTGATTGATGAAGTGGTTGAACATGAAGAGAAACAACAGTCACTATATTGGTAATTGTCCCTTGTATATACACTTGTAATAATAAAGTGTTATTGTAACTTCTGGTATCTAGAACTCTCCATCTCCAATTGCCTTCTGAAAAACGTGGTCTTTTCCCTTGATGTGCATCACTCCATCCTTAAGATATAGTTTCCACTTGTTCTTACTTCTCGTCACCTACAGAGTGGTGTTTTAGGAGATATTATACATCATGCCACCAGACTGGTGACATTTTAACACGATGTCTATGTGTTATTCAAGTTCAGTAGGAATTTGCACATGTATTTGTACACCGCCCACCGGAAGGAGCCACCCACCTTATCAAAGAGGCAAACAATAACGTTATCAGTCTTGAGGTGTTCCTCTCCATCTTCATCACTCTCATCATCTTCTGAATTTAGTGGATCATCCTCTTCTTCCTAGGGGGAGGGGGGGTAATTATTAGCATGTTAATGGTGGAATCGGTGGATATCCGATAGAGTCAAACTTGACCTGTCACCTGTCACTTCGGTTCTGATGTTCATGTCACTGTTGTGGGGTGATGGGGGTACGCGCGCACCCTAAATGCTAGCGATTGTTTGTTTTCGTGCAGATGACCCACAAAAACTAGCGATAGAAAGTCTCACTTGTTCAGAGTGGGGTTTCTGTGCGTTTTGACTCAGCCACGAGCCATAATTCCGGCATATGTTTTACTTGGATACATTCAACCGGAAAGAAGTAGAAGCTTTGGGAACTGCGGTTCAGTGGAGGGTGGACAACGGGAATATACTTCAAGTACATGAATACTGGGATGAATATTGAATAAGGGAAATAGCCAGAGACTTTTCCCGGGGTACCCAGTACCCACCCTGGTACTTACAATCGGTACATCAATACCAGTGCCACCATCACCATCTCCCCCCACATCAACATCCTCATCAGTACCATCATCGTCATCATCTTCATCTTCACTCTCATCACTGTCAACAAACTCACCTGGAAGTACAGTTCATTGTATAAATACAGTAGGATGTTTGATAATTTGAATGAATGAATCTAAAACTTATTTCTTATAAATACAGATAAGATTAGCCGTCGGAGTAACTGACTATAACTAATCATCTTACCAGCATCTTCATCTGAGTCTAATCCTCCATCAACCTGTATCACAACACTTCCTTTCTGTTTGGGGGGGGGGGGTTAGTAATGATTGGGGAATATGGGGTAGAGTAGGGCTCTAAAATTGATGGTAAGGGTACTATTCACAATTGAAATGCAACAAGATTTACCTTGAGAAGGGTTCGTTTCAGCTGAGCCTTGGCTTCCTCCCCTGACAGGTCAGGTAAGTACACAGATCTACGTTTCTTCTTCTTCTTCTCTGGAGGGGGTGACGATGTAGCGGTACTATCTGGAGGGGGAATAGTTAATTAGGGATGGATTATCTGGGGGAATAGTTAGGGATAATAATTAGGGATGGATTATCTGGGGAAGGATTGGATAGTTTGGGATGTCAGCGGCTAGGAGAATATCTGGTTTTAATAGTGCTCCTTCTCCCTACCAGTACCCCAACATACCTTCTATAATATCATCACAGTCACCCTGTATAGTGTCACAGCACCCATCAACCTGTATAGAATCGCTACCCTTGTTATATTCCTCCTTAGTAGCGGTACACACACCAGACAGAGAGGGGAATGGGACAGTGAAGGTAGAGGATGAACTACCTGCCTGACTTCCTGTAGGTAAAGTTATGAAATACTCAAAATTAAAAGAGGGCACCCCACTCTCAAAGTAGGAAAGAGTCTTAGTTAACCTACAAAAGTTAACAAGTTAACACGTGTTACCTATGTTGGCTGGCCGTGCTGCAATTGGTTGTCGAGCTAGCAGGGTTTGAGGTGGCCTGCCCATCACGAAACCTGCAAAATTCATTATTAGTCAATCCTAGAATTGTTTTTTTATCCCACTCATTCATGCTAAAGAGGTAGCCGTGGCTAAATAAAAGCAAATAGACGCCCTACAGTGTGAAACACCCCATACCGTGGTTCTGAGGTTGCCCCATGTGCATGTGTCGGTGGTGGGGCATGTAATCAGGGGGATTAGAGGGCTCCAACGCTGAACTTGCTTGTACCTTTCTCTCCCACAACTGTAGAAGGGAGAATGTTTGAGAAATTCTCCAGACCAAATGTGAACAAAGTAATATTTGATCTACCCTCACAGAGCACGAAATAAAATGACGGTGTGAGCCACACAAAGGTATATCGCTCTCTTCAGTATGTCAATAAACACCATAAAAAAAGGATCCTTACCATTTTAAGTTCCTGTAAGACACTATCTTCGATTCCCTCATTTAGAAAGGTCTCTCTGGATGACTTGATAGTCTCCTCTATTACACGCTTGTATACAAATTGCTACACAAATCACAGACAGGGGAGGTTAGAACAATAATAACAACATTAAACTGTCAATTTACCAGATATCAATTGAAACTAACCACAGAAGTATTGGAGTTGTTGGCCATATCCCTTCAGCAGTGGAGAAGAGAGGGACGAAGGCAGTGGCAGAGGTCCGAGAACTGCCTTTTATACTCCTCGGCTCTCGGGTAAACCCCCATGACTTAGAAATGTGCGACACATAGCAGGCGTTCATCTGACATCTTTCACCATGTAAAACACATTAAACGCCTGTTCATCCAACGCGACATTTAATGAGTCTATCATAAAATTTCCATTTTGAGACGCGGCATCGCACACTTCAAAAACATGGCGCCTGAACGTTTCAAAAATGCGCGCAAGCGCAGTATAAAAATATATAAATATGAAAATCGGCGCGCTCAAAAAACCAGAACACAACTTTTGAAGGGCGCCGTTACGATCTGGGTGTTTGGTGGCCTGTTTACAGGTGCGCGCTGCCAAAAAAGTTGATTCACTAAAATGGCTCTAACCGCCAAACCACTCAACCGTTTTGGCTAATTCAAAGTTTATCTGGTAGGAAATGTCAAGGCCTAACCCCAACCCAAACCCCAGCCCTAACCCTAACCCCACTTTAGCCCTAACCCTAAAAAACCGTTTGTCAGCACTCTCCAAACACCCAGATTTTAACGCTGGCCACTTTTGAAACTCAGGTTTTCAAAAGATTTCAGCCTTTGAAAACTGCCGGTGGCGGGTGGCCAGTGGCCACTGGCCCCTGATAAGGCAGCGCTTTTCAATTTGAAAACAGAAAACTGATGTACCAAATCCTCTATTGGTGCGCCTTTCTGTCACAGATGCACTTTGATCGCCCTAAAACCGATTTTACAGTGGAGCACAAGTCATTCTCAACAAAATACTTCCACTCTTTTACTGTAAGGGCCGCTCGGCTATGGAACACATTGCCGAAAGAGGTTAATACAGCAGTGACCTTAGATACGTTCAAGATCCTGCTGGGCCGTTGGCTGGACCACTTCCCTGACAATCCACCTGTGAAGAGTTATTCTACCCGGAACAACAATTCTATCATGGACTGGGTTTTGGAGGTTCGAGCTAAAGGGGGATGCTGAAAAGACTGACACCGGTTACGATTCTGTAATAAAGTATATTTATCAAGTTTAACGCCAAACGTTAAAATCTGGGTGCCTTGCGGCTTGCTTACTACTAAAAATTCCGTCGATTGTGGCGGTTAAGACGGATAAGGGGCCGGGAGGACCCATTAGGCTCTGGTTAGGACTATGTTTGGGCATATCGGTTAGCGTTTTCGATTATCTATCAAATGGAGACCTCCGAATATGTTGATCACCCCTTCTGACTTCTGTTTGAGTCGCCTGACACTGTGTTCGTGGTCCCGAATATAAAGAAAGTATGAAAAATTCAACCCTCTGTATCAGAACGGTGTTGATGAAACAAAGAGTTGTTTCTATTCGATTTCTGTTTAAGGAAATTCTAAACAATCAACAACGTATACGATACGATTCAAATTTAAGGAACTTCAGTGAATTTCGATTAATTAATGAATTTTCTTGAAGGATCTAAGGATCTCCTAACCCTCCTTTAGAGGGCGTGGTAAGAGAGGGAGAGAGCAAGGGAAGTAAGCGACAGTTGACACATTGTGCTGGGTATAGGGGATGATCGTCAGAGTGGTATCTTGGAAATTTAGTCAAGTAGTACATCCGGAGTATGATGGCAGAGAGCTAGAGATCTGGGAAACCGTAGACACTAGACAGTCGACAGTAGACACTAGACAGTGTGCCTAACTAGCTTGTACTAGTTAGGCACAAACTTGTATAAATTTCTGGAACTGCTATTTAAAGACCCACACTCAATTTATTATTTTATTTTTCATAATTCCCTCAATATACACATTGCAAATGCTAGTTGGTTTTATTATTTGTACACACAGTACACACACTCTATTCTTGAAAGAGTTGAGAGAGAGATAGAAGGTAGGAAGTGAATATATGATCGACACACAGCCCACCTACTCAAAAACATATATCACAGGGCACAACAATTCCCGCATACGCATTATGTTCAGTGAAATAGTGACTGGTTCGCTCTCAACAGGAGGTTGTACTAGCAGGCAGCTACATTGTGTGTACTAGCCACACCCATTCCACTGTAACACTATACCTCCCAAAAGGGAAAGGGAGAAAAAGAGAGGATGTTTTGGTAGTGAGAGTGTAGGAGAAGGTGAGAGGTGGTGAGTCTGAGAGGGAAAGAATATACTATAGAGAGAGGTGACAAGGTTAAGTTCCTAAGTATATGACTAAAGAATCCTTACAATTTGAACTCTAAGTCACACTTTATTCTTGAGAGATGCCAATAGAGAGACTACATAAAAACATAGACAAAACTTGAGACTTGACCATTTAAGTTGTTTGTCATTTGTTTATTAAATCCTGCCTGATTTTGTTTTCTCCTCTTCCTTAAATACGCTTACACTTGCTGCAGGCTGCTGTGAAACTTGGCAGAGGATGGGCAGTATTCCTGCAGTGTATCATGGTAGTGTATGGTAGTGTATAGTACACCTACCCTCTCCCACGGATATATATGATAATGAGTCATTCTAATCGCTTCTTTCATCCAAGCTTCTCCCCTCTCTCTCTCTCTCTCTCTTCTTCTCCCCCTCTCCTCTCTTCCCCCCCTTCTCTCTCTCTCTTCTCCCATGTTTTCGCGTTATGGGGTGCCTTTTTGAACAATGTTTGGAGAGAAAATGTGGGACGTGGGGAAAAAGGATCGAGATGGGGGAGGGAGTGGAAAAAGATCTTTTTTACTCATACTTTTTCTTCCCCCCCCCCGGAAGGCCTAAATGACTTGATGATTTAAGGGGACGCTAACCCAAAAATTTTTTTTTTGGTGCAGGGGGCTCTCACCGTAGGGTTGTAGGCCATGCCAAGGAGACCTCAAATATGCAATTTGAGCTCTCAAGTCGAATTCATATTTTTGCTACAGCTGCTTGAAAAATGAACTGAAAATAAGTTTTTGGCATCTTAAAAATACATTTGTAAAGATAGGATCATAAAAATTTGTGGATTTGAAGAGGACAAAGAGGTGAGTAGCCACAAAAAATGTTTTTGAAATCCGAGCTGATTTCCGGTCCTGAGATGGATTTCTTTTTTTTGACTTTAACGCCATATTTGGCCAAGTTCCGAAAATATGTGAAAGCTGTAAATTGGTCAAAAGTTGCGTCTAACGATTCTCCATATGGCCATAAATTTTGGGCGCGTCCTTATTTGAGATAAGCTGTACAGAGGTTTTTTTGTGAAAGCCGTCATTTCAGAAATAAATAAATTCCCTGTATCTCAAAAACGACTGATCGTAGAGACCTGAGACTATGCTTAAACGATTCAGAAGGTCCGATTTTGGGGGGGTCTTCTGAGAGACATTTTGCTCCTACTTCAACCGTTTTTGCTGTAATTGCGAAAAACAAAAATCCATCTTCGCCATCGTGGATTTTTTGTGATTTTGTTTTTGGTGATTATAGGGACCCATATGGACCAAATAGTGAAGAAAGTAGCTTGTTACACATTTTTCCATAGTTTCGGTCCTTTCTTAGCTAAAATTCCCTAATTACAGGATATTGGATTTTAGCTTTTGCCCTTTTCATAGAATTTGTTTTTCGCAATTACAGCAAAAACGGTTGAAGTAAGAGCAAAATGTCTCTCAGAAGACCCCCCCAAAATCGGACCTTCTGAATCGTTTAAGCATAGTCTCAGGTCTCTACGATCAGTCGTTTTTGAGATACAGGGAATTTATTTATTTCTAAAATGACGGCTTTCACAAAAAAACCTCTGTACAGCGTATCTCAAATAAGGACACGCCCAAAATTTATGGCCACTTAGATAATCGTTAGACGCAACTTTTCACCAATTTACAGCTTTCACATGTTTTCGGAACTTTGCCAAATAGGGCGTTAAAGTGGAAAAAAAGAAATCCATCTCAGGACCGGAAATCAGCTCGGATTGCAAAAAAAAATTTTGTGGTTATTCACCTTCATGTCCTCTTCAAATCCCCAAATTTTCATGCTCCTATCTTTAAAATAATTTTTTTGAGATGCCAAAAACGTATTTACAGGACATTTTTTAAACAGCTGTAGCAAAAATATGAATTCGACTTAAGGGCTAAAATTGCATATTTGAGGTCTCCTTGGCATGGCCTACAACCCTACGGTGAGAGATTTCCCTGCACTCGAAAAAAAATTTTGGTTAGCGTACCCTTAACAAATTATTGACTGATTGATTAACATGATTAATGATATTACTAATATTGATTCTCTATGATATAGGTCATAGGATGATTGATATTGTTTAGAGTGTTTCCCTCGACCGATGCTGTGAATGGCTGAAGGGGGTAAGTTACATTTAGTATCACTCAAAGCACAGTTCATTTTATATTTCCAATCAATTCCCTTGATATCATATGCTGGATAGAGACGTTACTATTAAATCATTTCATATTATGATACTCCCAATTGTATTCACAATTCACTCAGGCCTCACTTCACCACTTATCAAATGTCCCACCCACTCACAACTCACCACCTCCTCAGCACAACTCACAACCTCATTCCCGCACATCTTCTTTGGCAACTCGCCCGCTGAAACTCTTCAAAATCATTACCAAACTTTTATACAAGGTAATTGTCACTGTTATAAACAAATGTTAGAAATCCAGTGTCACCCAAACTAATTACATAATAATTCCCCATAATTGAACTAAAGTTATAAAGTTCATGTGTTGCCACGCTTGATATGAGTCTCATCTTCAATAGTTGATAGAAGTTTATGGACAACTGAGACAATTATTTTATTCCAGGAAATAAATCACACGACGGTTTCGTCGAACATCGACATCATCAGGCTGCTAAAAAATATTTTTTAGCAGCCTGATGATGTCGATGTTCGACGAAACCGTCGTGTGATTTATTTCCTGCAATAATATAATTGTCTCAGTTGTCCATAAACTTCTATCAACAATTGAACTAAATTAATTAAAATTTCCGCAGGGTTATCAGGGAAGCTACTCCGGCTGGTAAATAGGGACAGAAATCCAGCACAACCGTCCCTGACTGGACACGATGTTGATAAGAAAACACTGGACAAGTTAGTATTAGGAATTAGGTCACAACTTAAATCCATTTGACAAGAACTCTGAAATCTTTTGTGCAGCCGGAAGGAGAAAACCAACCTCATTAATCCATTTATTAAACAAATTAATATCTAATAAAGTAAATAAGTTACTGATATATTGAATTGTTTCCAGGGTCCAACGACAACTTGAAAAGTTGGTAAGATTCTGCTCCGACCCGAGGCTTGGTTTGGAAAGATCCCCACCCTTCCTCTTGGATCTTCTGCCTCACATGTTCCAGACTCTTCAGGAGATCTTCAAGAATTATGATTCTAACATATCGGAACTAAATAACAACCAATACTTCCGGTTATTCATCGACAATGTTCTAGCAAAGGTGAAATATTCGAGTGATTCATAATTAGTTTTCAATAGGTTTGTTACAACAGACTTCCTAATTCCCATTATATATTACTCTCAGTTGAGAAGAGGCACGAAACTGTTTCGAGAGAACAGGAATGTGTTCCACGAGAATACTACTGAGAGGAAGACTCTGACAAGGCTGTCCCTTCATATCAGTCATATGTTACATGAGTTGAAGGCCCTCTTTCCTAAGGGGTATGTGGGTTGTGGGGCTGGGTTGTGTGGGGTGGGGAATCTTAAAACTTCTCGGTAGTTAGAGCATGTTATGATGTGTGTATGATAATCCCTATTAATCTCTCCACAGGGTTTTCATTGGAGCTGAATATCGAATAACAAAGTCAGAAGCTGCCGACTTTTGGAAACGAAGGTTCGGTGATAAGTAAGTTACAATGAATTCATGTCCCTCATAAGGAAAGAGGGCTTTAAATTCATGTCCCTCGAATGAATAAGATTTACGTCATCGTTGTGCTAAATATACAAGTACTAAGTATACAATACTAGGGTACACCTTGCTAATTGTTATTGTCACAGAATATACACACACTCATACTCTTGACGTACACACACTCTATTCTTGAAAGTGTTGAGAGAGAGATAGAAGGTAGGAAGTGAATATATGATCGACACACAGCCCACCTACTCAAAAACATATATCACAGGGCACAACAATTCCCGCATACGCATCATATATTCAGTGAAATAGTGACTGGTTCGCCCTCAACAGGAGGTTGTACTAGCAGGCAGCTACATTGTGTGTACTAGCCACACCCATTCCACTGTAACACTATACCTCCCAAAAGGGAAAGGGAGAAAAAGAGAGGATGTTTGGGTAGTGAGAGTGTAGGGGAAGTGAGAGGTGGTGAGTCTGAGAAAGAGAGATAGAGAAATAATAGAGAGAGGTGACAAGGTTAAGTTCCTAAGTGTATGACTAAAGAATCCTTACAATTTGAACTCTAAGTCAGACTTCCTGAGAGATGTCAATAGAAACTAAATAATGACTACTTTTTATTCAATAATTTTTCTAGATACTCTACCTGCAGGTATCTGACAAACCCTTTCTTAGAGTGTAGTGCACTGTATTTAGGTGCCGGCAGGCACCTCCGACCCGAAGAAAACAGAAAAAACGAAAGAAAAAAAATTTTTGCCCCTGCACCAAATCCAAAAAGCCGGCCCTATTTAGGTGCCGGCAGGCACCTCCGACCCGAAGAAAACAGAAAAAAACGAAAGAAAAAAAATTTTGCCCCTGCACCAAATCCAAAAAGCCGGCCCTATATATACAAACGTAGGTCTTTTTTTCGGGGGGGGGGGGGGGGGGGCAAATTTCAGGCAGCGATTGTGGCCACATTTTTTGAGATATCGACCTGAAATTTTTTAGGCGTGTTCTAGTAGTATAACTACGTGTCATAACGTGGCCGGATTTTTGATTTTTTGCCTAATTAATTAATTATAGGTAATTAAAAAGTAGCCCCTGCACCGTGCCCCTGAGCATGGCGTGTTCTGTCCCCTGGGCATTGCCCCTGAGCCGAAATTATCTCCCGATCTGCTTGAAATATCGACTTGAAACTTTGTAGGAATGCTCTTCAAGCATGAAAAATGATCTACAAAAAGTTAGAATAGTCAAAATTAAGTAATCAATGAGTTATAGGCATGCAAAAATGGACATTTCTGGTGCCCCTGAATTTTGCCCCCGGGCATTTGAAAAAACTGCCCCTGGGCAATTTTAAAATTCAAACTGTGGCCACACTGTTTGACATATCGATCTAAAACTTTGTAGGCATGTTCTAGTGGTATAACTAAGAGTCACCACGGAGCCTGATTTTTGATTTTTTACTTAATTAATTAATTATAAGCAATTAAAATTTTAAAATTGCCCTCGCACTAACAAAAGTGGCCCAGGGGCACCTGAGCCGCAATTATCTCCCGATCTGCTTGAAATATCGACTTGAAACTTTGTAGGAATGCTCTTCAAGCATATAGAAAGGTCTACAAAAGGTGGGAATATTCAAAATTAAGTAATCAATGAGTTATAAGCAATTAAAAAATGGACATTTTTATGGTGCCCCTGAGCATTGCCCCTGAGCATTTGAAAATATTTTCCGTTCTGCTATAAATATCGACTTGAAACTTTGTAGGAATGCTCTTCAAGCATATAGAAAGGTCTACAAAAAGTGGGAATATTCAAAATTGATTATCAAATTAATTATAAGCAATTAAAAAATGTGCAGTGGCAGTGCAGGGGCAAAAAAATAAAGCATATATATGGCGGGAAAATATTTTGGCGGGAAACCGAAAAAGCCCAATAAGCCAAGAACGGGGTGGGGCCAAGGTCTGGCCCACTAGCTTTTGATCACCTCATCGAGCCCGATCGAACGCGACCAATGTCGACCTCCCACGACGACCTAAACCCCTAATCCCAAGTGGTGCCAGCCAACCGCCAGCCAAACGGAAAAATCTAGTGATCCTCTATCAGCTGGTATCAAAATCTAAGCTCTAAGTGACCAGGAACTGGCATTATTAGTGCTAATTGGCGATAACGTCATAAATCACATAATTACGACTAATTAGTGAACCGGGGGTGGTAGAGACCTGTGGGATGGTACTTTGGACTTTTTATAGAGTCCCTAATCATATCAGAAAGTCAAATGTAAAATTCCAGACCCAACTTCCCACAACCGACCCTACTATAATAAACAGGCCGCCGCGCATCAAAAAATATTTTAACAGCCTGAAGGTTGCTGTTTCGACGAATCTCCCAACTTCGGGTCGGACGAGGGGAAGCTTGCCTTTTGCGATCATATATACAAACGTAGGTCTTTTTTTCGGGGGGGGGGGGGGGCAAATTTCAGGCAGCGATTGTGGCCACATTTTTTGAGATATCGACCTGAAATTTTGTAGGCGTGTTCTAGTAGTATAACTACGTGTCATAACGTGGCCGGATTTTTGATTTTTTGCCTAATTAATTAATTATAGGTAATTAAAAAGTAGCCCCTGCACCGTGCCCCTGAGCATGGGGTGTTCTGTCCCCTGGGCATTGCCCCTGAGCCGAAATTATCTCCCGATCTGCTTGAAATATCGACTTGAAACTTTGTAGGAATGCTCTTCAAGCATAAAAAATGATCTACAAAAAGTTAGAATAGTCAAAATTAAGTAATCAATGAGTTATAGGCATGCAAAAATGGACATTTCTGGTGCCCCTGAATTTTGCCCCCGAGCATTTGAAAAAACTGCCCCTGGGCAATTTTAAAATTCAAATTGTGGCCACACTGTTTGACATATCGATCTAAAACTTTGTAGGCATGTTCTAGTGGTATAACTAAGAGTCACCACGGAGCCTGATTTTTGATTTTTTACTTAATTAATTAATTATAAGCAATTAAAATTTTAAAATTGCCCTCGCACTAACAAAAGTGGCCCAGGGGCACCTGAGCCGCAATTATCTCCCGATCTGCTTGAAATATCGACTTGAAACTTTGTAGGAATGCTCTTCAAGCATATAGAAAGGTCTACAAAAGGTGGGAATATTCAAAATTAAGTAATCAATGAGTTATAAGCAATTAAAAAATGGACATTTTTATGGTGCCCCTGAGCATTGCCCCTGAGCATTTGAAAATATTTTCCGTTCTGCTATAAATATCGACTTGAAACTTTGTAGGAATGCTCTTCAAGCATATAGAAAGGTCTACAAAAAGTGGGAATATTCAAAATTAACTATCCAATTAATTATAAGCAATTAAAAAAATGTGCAGTGGCAGTGCAGGGGCAAAAAAAATAAAGCATATATATGGCGGGAAAATATTTTGGCGGGAAACCGAAAAAGCCCAATAAGCCAAGAACGGGTGGGGCCAAGGTCTGGCCCAATAGCTTTTGATCACCTCATCGAGCCCGATCGAACGCGACCAATGTCGACCTCCCACGACGACCTAAACCCCTAATCCCACGTGGTGCCAGCCAACCGCCAGCCAAACGGAAAAATTTAGTGATCCTCTATCAGCTGGTATCAAAATCTAAGCTCTAAGTGACCAGGAACTGGCATTATTAGTGCTAATTGGCGATAACGTCATAAATCACATAATTACGACTAATTAGTGAACCGGGGGTGGTAGAGACCTGTGGGATGGTACTTTGGACTTTTTATAGAGTCCCTAATCATATCAGAAAGTCAAATTTAAAATTCCAAACCCAACTTCCCACAACCGACCCTACTATAATAAACAGGCCGCCGTGCATCAAAAAATATTTTAACAGCCTGAAGGTTGCTGTTTCGACGAATCTCCCAACTTCGGGTCGGACGAGGGGAAGCTTGCCTTTTGCGATCATTATTATACGACCCGTGATAAACAACTCAAACCCTTTTCTAGAGTTAATTGACAAACCCTTTTCCTACAGAGTTATCATTCCGTGGAAGACGTTCCGTGCCACTCTCTCTGAGGAACACCAGATAACTAGCACTTACGAAGCGTTCGCCCTGAAGTTTACTATCGATCTTACCAACAACGATATGGTGCGTTTTAACATTGTTTATTTGTTTGTTTGATTTTTGTTTGTTTGTTTGTTTGTTTGTTTGTTTGTTTGTTTGTTTGTTTGTTTGTTTGTTTGTTTGTTTGTTTGTTTGTTTAATATATTCCCACCCACCAGGTATCTGTGTTTGAGTTTGACGTGTTTACTCGACTGTTCCAACCTTGGGACACTATCCTAATTAACTGGAAGATGATCGCCGTCACACACACAGGTAATAAACAGAGGGTAACACATACAGGTAACAAACAGGTAACAAACAGGTAACAAACAGAGGGTAGTACTGCAGTAGCAGCTGGGTCTTGCCTTGTTCGACTCTGCTTCACGGCGTCCATCATTTACAAAGGAGGGCTAGAACATAACCAAGCTGGGGCTTGTTCTGGCTGTTTGAGCACTTCACAGCCCTTGCCAGTTCTGTTGAAAGTTTTCTATTTTTTGAAATCTGGGTTTCAACTTTCAAGCGACTAACTGACCGCTTTTCTATTCAGATCTCTCCACTCTCTCTCTATTGAAAGCTAAATTTTACAAAGCGACTCATCGCACCAATTCATGAAAATAAAATAGAAGGGCTGGAATGGCATAGAGTTGTACATTCATGGTAGCAAATCAAATGGCAGCAAGGGATGGCGAATCAATAATTTCCCTCTCAGGTTACCAGGCATTCTTGACGTATCGAGAGGTTATGGAGAGACTTCAGAAAAACATTGACAAACCTGGCTCGTAAGTTGTTTTTACAAGTCTGTCTGTCTTTGTTTTTCTAAGTCTGTCTGTCTTTGTTTTTACTAGTCTGTCTGTCTCATTTTGTTTTTACTAGTCTGTCTGTCTCATTTTGTTTTTACTAGTCTGTCTTTGTTTTTACAAGTCTGTCTGTCTTTGTTTTTACTAGTCTGTCTGTCTCATTTTGTTTTTCCAAGTCTGTCTGTCTTTGTTTTTACTAGTCTGTCTTTGTTTTTCCAAGTCTGTCTCATTTTGTTTTTACAAGTCTGTCTGTCTCATTTTGTTTTTACAAGTCTGTCTGTCTCATTTTGTTTTTACTAGTCTGTCTGTCTCATTTTGTTTTTACAAGTCTGTCTGTCTCATTTTGTTTTTACTAGTCTGTCTGTCTCATTTTGTTTTTACAAGTCTGTCTGTCTCATTTTGTTTTTACAAGTCTGTCTGTCTCATTTTGTTTTTACTAGTCTGTCTGTCTCATTTTGTTTTTATTCCTAGTCTGTCTCATTTTAGTTTTCCTACTCTGTCTTTGTTTTTACTAGTCTGTCTGTCTTTGTTTTTACTAGTCTGTCTGTCTTTGTTTTTACTAGTCTGTCTGTCTTTGTTTTTACTAGTCTGTCTGTCTTGTTTTGTCTGTCTCCTATACGCTTACACTTGTGTAACATAAACACTGAATAGCGAGACAGTGGATTATTAGCAGGCAGTGTTATACACATCCACCTTATGATAATGAGCCACTCTAATCGCCCCTTTCTTTCACCATCTCACAAGTCTCTCTGTCGTTCTCTCTTTCTTTTGCTCTCTATCTATTTTTCTCGGTGTAGGCGTCTCTCTCTCTACTAGTGTTTGTATGGTGTACCTTATGGCGCAGATGTTTAAAGTCAAGAGAGCGAGAAAAGAACTGAGAAAATTAAGATCTTGTTATCAGAACCTCAATCTTTGACCAACTTCCTTTCTCCAGGTATCTGTTCCGGTTATCCTGTACCCGGCTGGGACAGTGGGCTATAGGCTATGTGACAGAGGACCATCAGATCTTACAGACCATCCCTAATAATAAGAGTCTGTGTGAGGCACTAATTAGGGGCGCACAGGATGGATAGTAAGTACAGTCGGACCCCGATTTACCGGGCCCCGATTTACCGAAACCCCGATTTACCGGGAGGATTTCTTTCCCCCGATTTTTTTTTGGAAAATTTTCGAAGTTTTGCCGGTTGGTAAACTTACATTTGCAATTCGCTAGGTCTAATGGGGATCACGTATCGGTTCGTTTCAAACCTTCTCATTAGCGGCAGGACACGTGATAAGATGTACCGATTCGAAACACGATTCGAACGTGTCTGGTATACCTTAGAAAAATTTCATAACTTTTTTTGCAACATTTTACAGAATCATTGTCAATGCTTTGATCGATGCTCCCCGTAAATTTTCAGAGAAAAAGTTATTTTGAAACTTTGATACTTCCTCACCCCGGTTAGGGTGCCCAGATTCGGCATGGTATCACGTATCGGTTCGTTTCGAACCGTCTAATTAGCGGCAGGACATGCGATAAGATGCACCGATTCGAAACACGATTCGGACTCGGTCGGGGTGGTTTACCTTAGAAAAAGTTTTTACATTTTTTTAAAAATTTTTTAAATCTTCTATTTCTAATGACAGAAGCAATGATCATATTGTCATCAATAAATGTATACTATACAGTTAGAGGTGTCTTGGTATAGAATTTTGGACAAAAGTAGGATTTATGGGTCAAATATGCTCTACCCCGATATACCGGGCACCCCGATTTACCGGGCAAAATGGCTTCCCCCGAGGATCCCGGTAAATCGGGGTCCGACTGTACATACAATTACAGTTGTTTAGACTAGTAGGCCCGTTCGCCCTACGGGCGAATTTCGGGGAAATGATAGCTGGATTAGGGAACGCTGACATCACCTGCACCATCCGTTCCTAGCCTATCTCTCACTTTCTCCCTACTCATGTTGGTGTACGCTCTGGGCTTCCTGACAATGTCGAGGTGCGAATTTAAGAGATCAATGTCATGGAGGTGCAGTGCTGTTCCAGAAACTCATCACGTGAAAACTTGGCCGCTATGTAGCCGATTTGGAGATTTCTATATTCGACTGGAGTAATCACCCTTGGGCGACTTTGGGTAAAGCTATCCGTAGTCGTTGATTGGCTCGCTTGAACACGTTGGCGTAATCTGTCATATTCTCTAGCCTGCTCCCTGACAGCAGCAGTTCTCCTGGACCTAGATAAACGTTGCCGAATAGCACTTTGGGTGGAAGAGCTAGACATCAGGACAGAAGTAAAAGAATGCACGTGCAGAATTGAATTTCCCCTTGGTACCCAACTGCAACTGGGAGAGAGGTCTCCGCTCTCCAGGTCCCTCTAATAATTGCACGTGCAAGTGTAGTTGCTAGGTGACCTCCGTTACACAATTTGCTTAGTAAGTAGTATGATGTGTAAGACTCTAGATACATTTCTCATACAGTCTCGCGTGGCCTCTTTTTTAACTAAACAGGGCAACGTCCAGGACGGCCAAATACCAACCCTCTCTCCCAGTTATCTATACCCTGATGGGAAGGACAAGAACCCTGACCTACAATTACAGTTGTTTAGATTTGTAAGAGTCTAGATACCAGATATATTTCTCATACAGTCTCGCGTGGCCTCTTTTTTAACAACGTCCAGGACGGCCAAATACCAACTCTCTCTTCCAGTTATCTATACCCTGATGGGAAGGACAAGAACCCTGATCTAACCGTGATACAACATGACAAGGTTAAAAAGGTGATCCAAGTTACTGAAGAGGAATATGAGATCTACACTTCTATGGGAACCACGATGCAACAATGCAAGGTAATGAGGGGGTGATATTTGGAACATCTTGTTACATTTCTTCCTCGATCTGACCTGTCCCAACTTTACTGGATGTCTCGAAGGGTAGAAGAGTTGCTGTCAAATTTGATGTGAGTTCTAGAAATAGTCGGGGGGTGAGTCAAGGGGTTAAGGTCCAGACTTCTTCCGACTGAAGATCCCTTCTGTGTGAGATACATGGTGTAGGGCGCGAGTGGTTGGGTTGGGTTGTAAGTGGAAGTTAGGCGCGCATAGCTCACGCGCGTTCTTCACTGCTCGACAGTGGAAAAGTAAAGAACACAGGAAGGACAGTGAGAAGGGGGGGGGGGGGCATCCCTCACCCTCCCTCAATCGGGATTTGAGAAGGAATCCCAATGATAGGGGTCGGGGATAACAACTACATAAGAAAGTTGTAAGCCTTTTTGCCACCTTCGGGAACGCCATCCGCCAGAAGCAGCACTCCCAAACAAACTCTTCATTCCATTGTTTCCAATGTTCACAACCCCAGTCTCTATCAAGTCTAACTCTCTCCATTCAGATCTGTCAAGAGAACGATAAGGATGTGAAACTACAACCCTGCAACCATCTCCTGTGCTCCGAGTGTTTAGAGCAATGGCAAGAACATGATAAGAGCAACTCTCTAACTTGTCCATTCTGTAGGGCTCCTGTGAAGGATTATGAAAGTGTGAAAGTAGACCCCTTCCAGTAAGTAGTGTGGGGTTCTCTTATTAGGTCCCTTTATTATTGTCTCTTATTAATATCCCCCCTCTCAATTTTAGTGATAATCCCGGTGGCAGCACCGTATTTGTGAGCAGGTAACCAGCATAGCAACCAGCCCATCACACCTTAGCAACCAGCCCATCACACCTTAGCAACGAGCCCATGAAACCTTAGCAACCAGCCCATCACACCATAGCAACCAGCCCATCAGACCTTAGCAACCAGCCCATCACACCTTAGCAACCAGCCCATCACACCATAGCAACCAGCCCATCACACCTTAGCAACCGGCCCATCACACCTTAGCAACCAGTCCATCACACCCTAGCAACCAGCCTATCACACCTTAGCAACCATCACACCTTAGCAACCAGCCCATCACACCTTAGCAACCAGCCCATCACACCATAGCAACCAGCCCATCAGACCTTAGCAACCAGCCCATCACACCTTAGCAACCAGCCCATCACACCCTAACATCCAGTCCATCACACCCTAGCAACCAGTCCATCACACCACCTTAGCAACCAGTCCATCACACCTTAGCAACCAGCCAATGCGCTAAACGAATACTGCTCAGATTAAAACTCTATTTGCTACCTCCATGTCTCACGTGTTTCTTATTGTTGTCAGTGAAGCAGGGCTGTTTAGTTAATTATATCAGCAGCTAATTAGCTAATTAATTACCATCTCCCCAGGAAAATGTTGGAAGAAGGGGCAGGTCCTAGTTGGAAGACTCCAGCCCCTCCAATACCCGACAGAAGTGATAAGAAAACAGCACCTAAACAACAAATGGTATGATTATTGTATTGCTTGTTGGGCATGTTGGGCGGTAAATACCTGTAATAGTTTTATTGTTTTTATAAGCTCTGTTTTTCATCATATTTCTCTCCTAGGCTGCAAGTCCAAAAGGTCGAATATCGATGGAGAGTGGTGTCCCATCTCGTCCCCCACCCCTTCCTCCCACATCATCCCACCCGGCATCCAGAAATGCAGCCCCCAAACGACGAGGGAAAGAGGTAAACTGAGTTGTATTTAGTCGAAATAACACAGTTGCTGCAATCTTTCACTTTTAATCATCCTATCCTTCTGTACACTATCCGATAGCACGCTTCTATCTTTGCAGCTTCAGCCGCCTCCCATTTTATCGGACCCCCCGCCCCCGCTACCCACCACTGCCCCTCCACCCTGGTCAACTCCGGGCAACGAGGCATTCTCGTCAGCAGCAGCTCCCCCTGCCCTGGCATCATCGGTGAGAGAAGCAGTGAGAGTAAACTCGACATGCTAACAGCGCAATATCTTTTAAATTCTAAATAGGATTTATTTCACATTAAATATTACTATGGTTTATATTACTTCATGTTGTTTCAGAGTCAGATAAGTGCTACAAATCCCTTTTTCTCGGACATGCAGGAGGCCATCAGGAACCCAGAACCCAACACAACACCAGGTACTATATTATCCTCTTGTAGTTCCACACCAGGTACATATCTCAGTTGTTCTTGTTTTCCATCTTCTTGTACCCTTATAACACCCCTAATTATAACACCCCTTATAAAAGAAGTTAAGAATAGTTAGAACAATAAAACATGACAACTTGGTTTATTCGATCTTCTTTTGCCGTTCCTTTAACCCCCTTCTCCTTTTGCTTTAACTACCTACAACTTTATAATATCTCTGCTGCATGGACAATTAGCACGTGTGCGAGAAGTTCTCGGTCAGAAAAAAGAGAGATAGAAATAAAGATAGTGTGTGAGAGAAAGTGGAAGAAGGGCGTTGCAGACACAGGGAGAAAGAGAGATTATAGGGCGCTGATGATATTATATGATATAGAGATCAACAGGTGTGTTTGCGTGTATGCAGAGTTGTTAGAAATGTTATAACGTCCATGCTCCCATCTCTCTAGCTCTCTATCTCTTTCTCTCTCTCTATCTCTCTCTCTCTCTTTCTCTCTCTCTCTCTCTCACACTCTCTCTCACACTCTCCAATGATAATGACACCTAACAATGACCACACTCAGACACATCGCCAGTCCGGCCACCACCCCCTCGACGCTCCACATCCCGATCCTCTGACCCAACCTACAAGACCATGGCCTTCTTGGACCCCCAGCCTACCCCGGTCCGTCGGTCACCAAGTCCCACCCGACCCGCCCCACCACCTCCAGTAAGAACAAAATCCCGCTCCGGTAGAGCCTCATCAGATGGGTGTGCAGTTACAAAAGAACATAGAGTGATCCTGAGTAGGAAACTAACAGCTCCTGTTATACCTATCGGATCTGCGGCGTTATCTGAGGACTTTACCGAGGACTCATCACCCCAGGAGAGAGGCCGGCTGTTTTCATATCGAGTTAATGATCAGGGGGAGGAAAAACATGAGGGGGAGTGTTATATGAACACTGATGAGGTGAAGAGGGATGATGAAATGCAGGCTAGGAGAGAGGATATGAGGGTCAGAAGGGTATCAGGGATACTAGGACGTCCAGCCAGTCAGGTGATACCTGTAGAGAATGTTGAAATTGTAGAGGAGGGGTTCCAGGTTCTTGTATGGGAATCAGAGTATAATGATCCTACCGATGAGTTCTTCAAGATTCCTGGCACTCTGCCACCCTTCTGTGCAGGAATTCCTCCACCTGAACCGTTGACACCGGAACCTCCCCCTGACAACGAACCTGATCTCCCTAGCAACGCACCTGATCTCCCTAACAACGTACCTGCTCTCCCTAGCAACGTACCTGCTCTCCCTAGCAACGTACCTGATATCCCTAGCAATGTACCTGATCTCCCTAGCAACGTACCTGATCTCCCTAGCAACGTACCTGATCTCCCTAGCAACGTACCTGCTATCCCTAGCAACGTACCTGTTCTCCCTAGCAACGTACCTGATCTCCCTAGCAACGTACCTGCTCCCCCTAGCAACGTACCTGCTCTCCCTAGCAACGTACCTGCTCTCCCTAGCAACGTACCTGATCTCCCTAGCAACGTACCTGCTCCCCCTAGCAACGTACCTGCTCTCCCTAGCAACGTACCTGCCCTCCCTAGCAACCAGTCATCTATTGATTCGGAAGATGATGATGATGCAGAAAACGATTATGAGGACATGTACGAGTTTGGTTATGAAATGGGTGGGAAGTGTCCTGTCCAAGTAGACGAGGGGTGGATTGAAGGAGGGGGATTATTTGGAGATGGAGGTGGATTGTTTGGTGATGGAGGTGAATTGTTTGGTGATATTGAAGAGGGAGGTATATTTGGTATTGATTCTGATGGCACACCAGGAGAACAGCCTCTTGATGAAGAAGAACATTATGCTAACTTTGAAGAAGAGGATCACTATGAGATACCTGATGAGTGTACAACACCTGTCAATGTAGGTGGTAGCCATGGTGACGGAGGTGGTAGCCATGGTGACGGAGGTGGTGGAAGTTGGGATGTTGGTGATAGTGGTGGTGGTGGTGGAAGTGGGGATGTTGGTGATAGTGGAGTAATTCCTGGCAGTTACTGGGACAACACTGACGAAACTGACTTTAAATTCCTCCGACACAACTCTAAAGATATAAACACAAGTACTCTATTGTTTGCTGTGTGGTGTTCTTCATTGTTTGCTGTGTGTATACTACAGACTGTGACTGTTCGCTATGACTATTGTATAGTGACTGTGACTGTTCGCTATGACTATTGTATAGTGACTGTGACTGTTCGCTCTGACTATTGTAAAGTGACTGTGACTGTTCGCTCTGACTATAGTGACTGTGACTGTTCGCTATGACTATTGTATAGTGACTCTGTGACTGTTCGCTATGACTATTGTATAGTGACTGTGCTCTCTCTCACAAACTATACTGCCCCTCCGTACCATACCGAATCTACGCTACATGTAGTATGACAATGCCTGTAACGTTCAATATATCTGCTGTTGGTCCTTACTCTCATACCCCCTCTATATTATTTTTCTTTGATCTTTACAAATATTATTCTCGTTGGGACCAGCTAATGACAAGGATGCATTTTGGTATTCCCTCTCCTTGTTTGTGGTATTCCTTCTCCTTGTTTTATCTTTGTTCCACTGCAGCTGCCTAACACCCTCCCTCCCCCCCCCCAAAAGCCTCATTCACTTGTACAGTATAATCTAGTATTTCTCTCTCTCAATCTCATTCTCAATCTCCCTCTTGCTGTTACTGCAGGTGCTATTTTAATATATTTCATAAAAAGAGATGTTTTCATATTATGCTTACTTAGAAAATGCCTAAAATGGGAGAATTTGAATAGTTGTAATCGTAACACACACGCTATGTATTCAAATATAGGATCTCTGCCTCCCTTGCAATATAGTACATACTCTGTCCCTCTATCTTTCTAGTTCGCTATTTCAATATTCATTGTGGAAGTTCACCCCTGTTGTCCACATCCCATTATATGGACATGTGCAGTAGAGAGATGTAAGTAGAAATAGAAAGAGAGTAGGATTAGAGATCCTTGTGTTAAGAGGAGAGAGATATTATGACGGAGAGAGAGAGAGAGAGAGAGCAGAAAGGCCTGAGAATTGCTCTATTCATATCCGTCTAGAGCTTAGTTTCCCACTAATCGTGTCTATAATGACTACGGACCATTGACAGCGATGGAGCGGTTATTATCTCTTGTCTTGAAATGAAGCGATCTCAACAAAAATCAGGCACTTCGTCTGAGTTGCAAGGGCACCTTCGCCTCCTAACATTCATCGCATCCTCTTCCAACCATGAAATACCTACATCCGCTGAGGGCGAGTACTTTTTGTTACATTTATTTGAGGGTCATATCCGTTTGTCGAGTCACCATGTCGGTAGTAGTGTCAGCAATAGTTGTTAATTTGCTGAAATAGTATCCCATTTATCTTTATATCTCGTTTAAATCTCAGGTTGTAAAGAGTCTACCCGTGCAGCCCCGGTACCTAAGTACAAGGATATCAAACATCGCAACTCAGCTGCTGGAATGCTAGGATTGGACCCATCTGATATGGAGACACCCACCAGGAAGGCGCCCAAATCTCCTAAGAGAAATCTAGGAGGGATATTCAACACAAACAGGATGTAATGGCAGCAATTGGTCTTGGAGATGAAGCGGCTGCTGTTAAGAGACCTCCAAAGAGTCCCAAAGTAAGGAGAGCTAAGGATGAGCGGCACCGGGATGATGTGATGTCAAGTATTGGGTTGTGTGCAGGGCCACCCCTTCCTCCTATCCCTACTCTCAGGAGACCAGCTGCTGCAATACCGACTGCACCTAGCCCTACTCTACCACGTCGAGCACCTCCGCCCCTTCCTGGGACCGGACCACCGCCCCTTCCTGGGACCGGACCACCGCCCCTTCCTGGGACCGGACCACCGCCCCTTCCTGGGACCGGACCACCGCCCCTTCCTGGGACCGGACCACCGCCCCTTCCTGGGACCGGACCACCGCCCCTTCCTGGGACCGGACCGCCGCCCCTTCCTGGGACCGGACCACCGCCCCTTCCTGGGACCGGACCACCGCCCCTTCCTGGGACCGGACCACCGCCAATTCCTGGGACCGGACCACCGCCCCTTCCTGGGACCGGACCACCGCCCCTTCCTGGGACCGGACCACCGCCCCTTCCTGGGACCGGACCACCGCCCCTTCCTGGGACCGGACCACCGCCCCTTCCTGGGACCGGACCACCGCCTCTTCCTGGGACTGGACCACCGCCCCTTCCTACCTCCGGTGCTCCATCCACTAGTAATCCACCACCACTACCTGATTCGGAGCCCCCACCCCTGGCAGATTCTTCGTCTGGGAAGATACACCCAATCCACACACTGAGAGTGGATTGTCCACCACCTCCACTCCCATCCACCCTACCCCCACCCCTCCCTGGAAAGATGAACCCAATCCATACCCTGCCAGCTGGGGTAACGCCACCTCCCCTCCCCTCCACCCCCATACCCGCCACACTACCTGCTGGTCTGGAGGGTCACGTGATCCTGGATGGCTCAGAGGACGATCCACCGACCACTACACGTGCATTCCTCTCCACATTCCTCCGATCTGGAACATTCCACGGGATGGAGGTGGATGGTCCTGGAACTAGATGTAGATGGAGATGACAACCTGTCTGAAGTCTGAGGAATTCGATGATCCAGACGAGGACCAAGAGGAAGCGCCATTCGATAATCCAGATGATGTTGAAGATGTTGAAGAGGAGGAGTTTGATGACCCAGATGCAGATGAAGATGAAGAATTTGATGACCCAGATGCAGATGAAGGTAGAGATCGCCAGCGCTATATTTGCTACAGTGCAGCTTCCCCAACAACTGGCTCACCTTCCGCCTTTGCTTTGCTTTATTAGCCGTTAGCGCAGTTGCAGCTATAAAATATTGCGCCAAAAATTAGTTATTTCTCTCCGTTGATTTGCTCGCCGGTATTTTAATATTGTCGAACCGCTCTTAAGGAATGATCTTTGGGCGTTTATATTTTCCGCTGTACAAAAAAACTGACTTTTCTCGCTCTCTTTCCCCTATCCTCTGGTTCTATTCGCATAATCTCTCTCTCTCTCTCTCTCTCTCTCTCTCTCTCTCTCTCTCTCTCCCTCTCTCTCTCTCTCTCTCTCTCTCTCTCTCTCTCTCTCTCTCTCTTACTCTGAATCTTGCGTGCTGGGCTGGGAAGCTGTGAACTGTGAATCATTAGTCGACCGTGTAAAATTCATTTTTGTAACTGGAACCCTTTCCCTCAGATCCTGAGAAGCGTGTAACGAACTATGCGAACGTAAGTTTTGAAACTGCATTTTTCAAAAAATGCACGGGAGATGATTTTTGGGTTTGAGCTTTTCAGTTTGGCCTTTTCTCCCTGTGTTATTTCTTCAAAGACACAACTACTAGTTGAACTAGGACAATATTACAATTACACGCACAGACTAAACACGGTACCTCAACATTGAAACTCCATACATTGGACCAAACCCCTCCCCAGTCCCCACCCATTGGACCCCCCTCCCCAACCATCAACCCCTCCCTGACACACACACCAGGTTGAATACTTTGGTTCCCGACCCTGCAACACTGTCTCTGGAGGAGACTCTTCGTCAACAGCGGGAGGTCCTTCCGAAATAAAACAACAACAATTGACTAGCGATACAAGACGGAACACTGTATTTGCCCAGGTTTACTTTGCATGGGATTGAGCATTTAATAGCACTTTTAGTTGTGAGAGCAAAGTGAGAGCAAAGTGAGAGCAAAGTGAGAGCAAAGTGAGAGCAAAGTGAGAGCGTGGCATATATATTGGAGCATGAACTCTCTTTCCTTGTATAAAGTGTGAGAGAAACATTCAATATTGTCAGAGTTTTCTCTGGGCTGAACATTCAATATAGCCATTACTAATTATAGATTGTGGGTGACCAAGGTTTCCAGGTACGGAGTTATGATAACCCTAATTGCTACCGGGTCCACATTTTAGTCCCTTAAGATTCATTCCCGATTCATTGATCATGAGAATGAAAGTTGTGCATTGAGATTTGAGATTATGACAAATTCTGAAACTACGACAGTGCATGTTTTAATTTGACTGACACGAATGACTTCTTTTAAAGAGCACTAATTGTCTCTAATTCTTTCTTAATAGTAATGACTTGTTGGCTCTCTTTATTCCTGTCAAGTAATTAATTAATTAACTAATTAACTAATTAATTAACTAATTACTCAGATATCAATACCCTACACGGCTGAAGAGGTGATGTACAACAATGAGGAACCAGTTAGTTTGTTTGATGATGGAAGTTGGGCTAGCAGCACAGGTTAATATTTTAATTAGTTAACAAAATAATTAATTAATTAGTACTAATATCATCCTAGTTATTTCAATATGATCCAGATGAGATCCGGGCAGTCCAGTTTCCTAGTTCACTTTATTTAGATTGGATCTTGATTTTGAACTCCATTTTTTAAACCAACATCTCAGGACAAGTCCCTTCAACTACAGCGCACGGAAGTCTATTTGACGAATCACCCCCTCCGCCTCTACCCCAATCGGATCCCCCACCAGCAGCAGCAGCAGGAGCTGTATCTGAGGAGTTGTATTGTAATGTTCCTGTGACGTCACCTAGTGTTGTGACGTCATCCACCCTATCAAACATTGCACTTCGACCTCTCTCCCTGTATGACCCTGCAGGTACTACATTCTTAGCATCAGATAATACTGAGTACAAAGTTTCACTTTTCAAGTCAAGACTGCACTTTTGAAGAACCTTGACCCTATACAAATATTTTATAATCCAATATATCCCCCCCCCTCAGTTGATAACAACTTCTTCGAGCCGAGCCCCTCTGATCTCCACCAAGACGAATCAGGAAACGATATCTATGAGAACCAGCCCCCATTACCTTCAAGTGAGCCAGTCAGTACACGAGACAGGTTGTTAGGGGAGGGGTACACAGCCGCTGATGTGGACCGGGCCATGGACATTGTGGGTGAAAATGAGGAAATGGTGAGGAAGATCCTGACTAGTTTTGTAGCAAGGAACTGAGTGAGAGAGAGAGAGAGAGAGAGAGAGAGAGAGAGAGAGAGAGAGAGAGAGAGAGAGAGAGAGAGAGAGAGAGAGAGAGAGAGAGAGAGAGAGAGAGAGAGAGAGAGAGAGAGAGAGAGAGAGAGAGAGAGAGAGAGAGAGAGAGAGAGAGAGAGAGAGAGAGAGAGAGAGACCTCTTTGCGTGCTGATTACTGCTAGCGCTATTATTGTTTCGACAGTTTGAGTTTCGTGTTGAGCTTTAATAATACACCTCTATTATTATATGCTAATTTCCATTAGTTTTGGCTTAATTTTACTCTTTTTATAAAGAATTTTATATGAAATACTGTTGTTTCATCATACAAGTGGGGGAGAGAGAACCCTCAGATAGTTTTGTGTTTGTTTTGGTTGATTTATAAGGTGTCTTGAACTGAGGAAATTGTTTTTCAAAATTTAGGAAACGTACTGACCCAAATTCATTTGTATACAGATAACAGAAATTGAAGAGAGAAAGAGTCTTGTCAAACGTATAATAGGGAATCATTTATTAGGTTGTTAGGCTATTGGTTCGGTTTCTTTTTCTCGCTGCCCAGTGACTTGATTTTGACGCCCGATTACACATTTAGTGATCTGTTTGTTTCATTTTGTTTCTCACCATTGTACTTGTATAATCCGGCTCTGAGCTGTCTGGCGGCGCAGACCCGAAGTGAGGATCAAAACAGGGCCTGGCGACACCAGACCGGTTTAACAGTATCCACTTTATGGAGCGCGCGATATATTTGTGATTACGCTGCGTTTGATGGTTGTCAGGTGTGAGCCGCGCACGCTAAAACTCAGCGCCGGCCCGACAGACATAGTGGAAGCTCTTACGGTATTTCCCACGACCGTGGGAAAAGAGAGATAGATAGAAATAGTAAGAGAGAGCAATTTCTCTCTCTTAGTAATTCTATCTATCTTTCTTTTCCCACGGTCGTGGGAATACCGTAAGAGCTTCCACTAACATAAAGTCGGATTTTTTGAAGTTGTCACCCCAAAATGACCGCGCATGTGAAATTTATCAATTTTCACGCGCACACCACACGTTAACATGTGATGTGACGCGCAAAAACATTCCGCGCACGAGAAGGGGGGTGACAACTTCAAAAAATCCGACTTTAACAACTTTTTTAACTTTCCACTTTCTGTTTTTAAACAAATTTTTAAAACGACCGCATTAAGATTTAAGTCTGGTTGTTATGTTACGTCCCCTGCAACGTATGGCTGGCCGCTGATACTGAAGTACAAATCCCTCGTGTTGCCTATCGTGTTTACCAACCAAAATAGTTTTCAAACTTTTTTCCTGAGGAGGGGGTGTCGGGTGACCCCTCTGGCGAACTCGCCAGCGGCCAGTTACTCGCGTGGTTTGCCATTGCATGAAGCATAGTCTTGAAATCAGATAATGGAGTACTAGAGTCATTATTTTGTACTTCATTGATGTCTATGCCATGCTAGAGAGAGAAAGAGAGAGAAAGGAAAAAACCAAAATTCACAGATTTAATTTGATCATAAAATTAAAATATCCGGTCTCAGTAATGAACTGAATGAGAATCAATTAAAGAGAAACAACGATTTTGCAGTACTAATATTCAATTAAGAACAGGAGCTTTCGGCTAATCTATGTCAGACGTCTTCAGTTATGAGAATCCCCTTTTTAATGTAAACTGCAGCAAGCTGTACTTTGTACCCGACTCTTTCACTCGTGCTGCAATAGTTGAAGAAGGGGTATTTTAACTCGATATCCACAATCCCCCTCGATACCTCCCATATATCTCCCATATTGCCTCTATTTCTTGTCAAAAATCTGCCTTTAGCCCCCATTGTTATCCGTCCTGTGTGTGTATGTCTGACTGTATGTTGGAAGAAATGCTAGCCCGATCTGTTATGGGTGCTGCGGCATGTACCGGAACAAAGGGAGTCACCAGTGCGGGGGCAGGAAACAGGAAACCAATTGTGGTGATCAGTGGACCGAGTGGGTGTGGAAAGAGTACACTTCTCAACAAACTGTTTAAACAGCATCCCGATAGGTTTGTGGGGAGATGGAATGGGGATTATCAAATGGGAAACTTGAATTAATTATACCGAAGAAATCTAAGATTTAAGACCCTCCCGTTTTATTGGCCCACGCGGTATATAGAGTAGTCGAAGTTTTATGAGATAATCTTGTTTATAAAGATCCAAGCACCAAATCCCATATATACTTTCTACAGGTTTGGGTTTTCTGTGTCCCACACAACAAGACAGCCACGACCTGGGGAGGCAGATGGAGTTCACTACCATTTTGTAGAAAGGGCAAAGGTAACAATTCAGAATATATTTTCAGACTTTTTGCCTTTCCTTTGGTTAACTAGCCTGTATATCACAGCTATCACTTGGTGGTGCAGTCACCTCACTCAGTTGTTTTGCCGCACTTTATGCGGGAGTTGTAAGGGTGAATGCTTGAACACAAAAACTATCACCTTTTCTGAGCTACGCCCCCCCCCCCCCCCCACCCCCGGTGACTCACCACAAAACAAAGTCTAAGAGTGAAGTCCTTGCGGAGAGGTCATCCCCCCCCTCCCCCGGCTTCATAATTTGTAGACCACCCTGTGTACACGGCCCTCACATCAACTTTTATAAAACAATATAAATGGAACAAGGGTTAATTAATAACCCAGGTAAACGATCACACAATTAACGTCGTTTCTAGGTTTTAGCCTAGTTTCTCCTTCATTTCTGAAAACTTTATTTCCTTTCCTATCCGTAGAAGTGCTAATTTTGTATTTTATCCTTCAAACCACACATTTTTCTAGAAATTTCTTTCCTCGAATACTGAAACATTCTCTCTAGAACCAGGAGAATCATACTAATTTTTCACAAATTATCCTTTCCAATATCATGGATTTTCATACATTATATTAATTTTTCACAAATTATCCCTTCCAATACAGATGGATTCTCTGATAGCGGAAGGGGAGTTTCTGGAACACGCTAATTTTGGCAGTAACACTTATGGGACATCCCGGACAGCTGTGGAGAGTGTCTGTGGGATCGGGCAGATATGTATACTGGATATTGAACTTCAAGGGGTCCTTCAGGTAAATGGCAGGAACCGACCGAATCAGGAAATACTGGTCCCTGATTGGCTGATAACCAGTCACGTGACCTAAATAACGAGTTCTGATTGGTTGTTTACTTGTTTCGGTCGGTTCCTTGTAAATGGTGTCTAAATGGTGTCTATAGTCTATACTAGTAGACAATACTACTCAGTTGTTATAGTCGGTGTTAGTTTGTTCGTTTGTGTCATAGGAACAGCTGGGATATTCTATAGGTTCATGATCTGTTACAACATTATTATCAGTTTGGTTACGAAGTCACCCCTTTTATTGCATACATGAGCAATAATAACAGAGGGGTAATTTCATTACCAAATTATCAGTTGTCTCTGTCAGTTGTAGTACCAAATACTATCACCGTTATTGTATTGTTAGTTGTTACTGTGCTGTACTTCCCTTTCTCTCCCTGTATAACAACAAAAGTCTGCTACCAGTGTTGTTCGTACAGACCTG
Source organism: Hormiphora californensis (assembly GCA_020137815.1). Lineage (NCBI taxonomy): Eukaryota > Metazoa > Ctenophora > Tentaculata > Cydippida > Pleurobrachiidae > Hormiphora > Hormiphora californensis. The sequence continues at coordinate 7,435,003 of CM035359.1, forward strand.
TTTGTTCAAGAGTCCATGATATGTACCGCAGTTTCCTCCCCTTGCAACACCCTCTCCCTCCTTGCTAGCAACCCTCTTTCACTGCACCCCACATCCTTTAGAGGATGGTTAGTCAGATAATAGAGGATGGTTAGTCAGATAATACCCCCCCCCCTTCAGGTAAAGGAGCTGACCAAGGACCTCATACCGTTATTCGTGTACATCCAGCCCCCATCTTACGAGGTCCTGGAACAGCGACTAACTAACCGGAACACTGAGACTTCAGAAAGTCTGGAAAAGCGCCTGAAACAAGCTAAGGTTAGAACACGTTCCTTTCTCTGAGAGAGGGTGCACGAGGCAGTTTGAAACAGACGATTATGTTATAAAGGGTTGTCCATGACAAGTTATAATGTCTAGTTAATGACGGGTTACTGTCTTGTTATGTGTGTGTGTCTGTTGGAGGAAGCATGTCGTGTGAAGTCACGTGATGTGTCAGATTTTTCCTGGGCGTGTAAAAAGCGACAATTCCCCTGGGATTCCGGGATGAGAGAGAGAGAGAGAGAGAGAGAGAGAGAGAGAGAGAGAGAGAGAGAGAGAGAGAGAGATAGACGGATAGAGACAGAGACAGAGACAGAGACAGAGACAGAGACAGAGACAGAGACAGAGACAGAGACAGAGACAGAGACAGAGACAGAGACAGAGAATGATGACGGTGTGTTAAAACTATTTTATATTCCTCCACGCCGTCAACATTTCCGGTTCCTGAGAAATTGAAAGCAGAAAGATTGCTTTCTTGCGGCATTTCCAGTTCCCCTTCGCTTTGTTTCCAAGTTCATATTCGAAGGGCCGACACACAGAGAGACATGGTACGTCACATGGGGGGTACACCGTTATAATTTAGCCTACAACAGACAGACACATGCTAGTATATTGTAATTTACTGCTGTCTCACGTCTGTCTGTCATATTACCCTCATAATATAGAGGGGAGGGAACATCGGTGGAAAGAAAGCAGTAGAGAAGAGAGAGGTAGAGAGGTAGAGAGAGAAAGAGAGAGTGAGAGAGAGAGAGAGAGAGAGAGAGAGAGAGAGAGAGACAGAGACAGAGACAGAGAGACTAAAAGGAGAGTGGCTAGAAGGGAAGAGAATGGATATAAAGAAAGATTCCGTGAGAGAGAGGGCTAATACCTGACACCTATCAAATCTGCATGAGTAGTTAGGAACACTATTGGTGCGCGGTCGTGCCCACGGAAGGAGTGCTTGGATCATCTTGAAACCGGTTTTAAGTTAACTAATGCATATCCAAAAGTGTCTGTAGCTATTTGGGTGATGTTCTGACAATCCAATCACGAGTTATGACCAAAAAACAGTCAAAAAAGACGTTTTAAAGTGACAAAAAGGAGGACCTGAACACAGCCCTTATATGAAGGGTTAGGGCTATGAAACTTCTTGAGTGGACAGAGAATCGTCCCAATTTGCAGTGTCAACTTTGGAATAGTTTCTATCTTTTGTAGTTATCTAATTAGAGCCGTTCAAACATGTGAGACGATCTGCAAAACAGGGTAATTTGGTACTGTTTCCGTCCCATATTGCTTGCTCTCACCGCTTGTATGCTTTAATCTGCTCTCTAATTGGGTAAATCTCGTCAAGTGATCACTTCACAAGCAAAAATACACAGTATTAGAGGCCCCTGCAGCATCTTCTCACATGTTTAAACAGCTGTAATTAGATAACTACAAAAGATAGAAACTATTCCAAAGTTGACACTGCAAATTTGGACGATTCTCTGTCCACTCAAGAAGTTTCATAGCCCCAACCCTTCATATAAGGGCTGTGTTCAGGTCCTCCTTTTTGTCACTTTAAAACGTCTTTTTTGACTGTTTTTTGGTCATAACTCGTGATTGGATTGTCAGAACATCACCCAAATAGCTACAGACACTTTTGGATATGCATTAGTTAACTCAACAAATAGAAACACGTTGGTTTACAAACAAATGTTTCGATCTTGCGATCTCATCAGTGACACTGATGAGATCGCAAGATCGAAACATTTGTTTGTAAACCAACGTGTTTCTATTTGTTGTACTATCTGCTCTCGGTTCCACGCCGATAGAGCTCTCTTGTGGCCTACTGAAACAACAATATTGATATGCATTAGTTAACTTAAAACCGGTTTCAAGATGATCCAAGCACTCCTTCCGTGGGCACGACCGCGCACCAATAGTGGTCCTGACTAGAGTACATGACGTGTGTGTGTCTGGGGATTAGGAAGGCTGAACACTATATGACACCTGAGCTGTACATGCCACATGCGTGTGTGTGTATGGGGGAGGAGGGGTGGATTAGGACACACCGCTGAATACTCAGTACAAAGTTATTCTGCAGAGCGGGATAGAGAGCGGGGATAGAGAGCGGGTTGTTGAGGAAAAGAGAGAGTGAGAGAGATAGAGAGAGTGAGAGAGATTTAGAACTGAGAGCTTAGAGAGCTAATGAGTCTTGACAGCAGTCTGAATATATGAGGTGCTTATGAATTGTATTGGAGAGCTCTGTGCTGGGAGGCAGATAAAGACGACATGCAGATATATTCTCAATATCCTCTTTGTCATTCTCCCTTCCACTGACCACTGCTATAACACTTTGAGAGCTTGTACACCGTGGTGATTATCATCACCTCATTATCCTGTAGAACCCCTTTCATCACCATGGAAATACATGGTACGGGGCTCAAGCTCTTTGTTTTGTTGTAGCCTCTATAACACACCGTCTAACACCAGTGTTAATATTAACACCACCACTCTGAGAGCATCATATTATATTCAGGACTGTGTGTACAGTGTCGTGGTTTTAGACAATTAATTGCGGTAAAACCCAAAGAAACCACAATTGTGTTACTTCATAGAGTGTTACAAAGATCTAATAGTGTTAATTACCATTTCTCTGTCGTGTGATCTAAATCAACATCACCAAGTGTTGACACTGTATCAATTCTACATAGTAGTCTGTCTGTCTGTGTGTTCAGAGAGATCACTGGAGACTTCTTTTTTAACCATCCCCCTCCCCCTTTTCAGACGGATATGGCGTATATTGAAAAGTACCCGGAAATATTTGACCACCGGATAGTCAATGATGATCTTGAAATGGCATTCTCCCAACTTACAAACGTCCTTCAACCGTTAATTTCTAGTCAATGAACACGATTTTGTGAATTTTCATTTGTTATAGAGACACATTGTGTGCGTCACTAATAAAACCAGTTTAATTTGTTATGTGTGAGAATTGTCAATTACTGCATCGCCTTCAGCTTCAAAATCAGAGTTTTTGCTTTGTATATCTGTAGCGCGCGGTGATTGAAATGTTGGAAACATCGCGCGTGGTGTGATTTGGCAACGCGCATTTCTGACGCGCGCAATAAATCGTAGTGAGCCGCGGATTTTATTTTTTTTAAAGTTTGGATTTTTGTTGTGCCTTGGATTTTTCGAAATTTTTTTCTAAACCCCCCGAAATATCGAGAAACATCATTTTGCTTACGGCTTACCAACCGGAGTGATAACTCAATTTCTTTACATCACTTAATGTTTCTCTCCTCTGGACGGAGAAGGAGCTACCACCCTGTGAAAATCCGGAGAATCCATACTCCGAATCATTTGACAGCAAAACAACCATCCTTCCACTCGAGATATTATTGGATATAATGAGTTACATGGATCGCAGTAAGGATCTTGCTCAATGTGGTGCGGTATCTCATCGATGGAGGGATGTTTCTGATAACATTCTCTCCTCCAGAACCCAGTCATTGGCCTTCTCTGAAACACCAGATGGAGGAATATATATCATATCTTTTTAACCAAGTAATCGTATAGCTTATCTACACCGTTATCTACTGAATTAACTAATATTAATCATTAATCTACTACTTTTTTTATGATTGGAATTCTAAATTCTTCTTTTTAATTATAACTACTAGAGTACCCGTTTGCTGGGAACCCGTGACCTGGTAAATGGTAATTTATCCTCATATAACCGGTGACATTTGTGTTTGATTTTTAAAAGATAAATTAATTTGTTTGTTCCTTAGAGCAATGAGTCTCATAGTAGGAGCGCGTTAAAATTTTGGCGAGGCGGGTAAATCATTTACTGTAACACGCGAATTTTCCCGAAAAAGCGCTGCTTTTTTACGCCGCGCGCGGAACCTAGAATTACGCGCGCAGTGTAAAATTTTAAAATTCATTGTATTGAAAATTTCCTCGCCAAAAAAAAGTCGACGAAAAATTCCAAATTCGTGAATTATAAGAACTCCGGTCAGTTCTCATCTTGCCAACCCGTTTTCCGGGAACCCCTGGCCAAAGGACATTAAAATTCACATACCGACCAAGTTTCATATCGATTGGATAAGATTTTGGGTGGCTACGGTGAAAAATATCGCATTTTTGGCATTTTTAAACTTTCCCGACGCGATTTACGACCCTTAAACATTGAGTTACGGGAAATCGCTATCAGGTAAAATGAAGTTCAAACGATTCTCTTTCCCCACTATTGCGTTAGTTTTTTGATTTAGAGCCGTTTTCAGGGTCTTAGAAGCGTTTGAAAAATGTAAGTCTTTTTGTCGCAATGACGTCACCCCGTGACGTCACTGTTGTAAAGATCGGATCAAAAATCTGAGCCCGTACTTACACCCGCCTTGGTCCAAAGTACCAGTGTACAAATTTTCAGGGGTCTAGCTCAAAAACTGTAGGAGGAGTAGGGAGAAAACAATTATCGGACTAACATTATGGAATTTATTATATGGATTTTAATTAACTTATTCATACAGTCCCTCAGTGTGTACCCACCTTTATCTATCTACTGTTTCTGTATGGACTGCCGCACAAGAAGGCTGGCTTAAGAGCTCTGGCGTTTTAATTATGAGTTATTTTTTCTCTGTTTTTTGCGTTTATCTCTTAGCTATATTGAGTCAATTTGCGGGGTATCAAATGTAACAATTGAATTGAATTGAATTGAATTGAATTTTATGTGGAGGATATAATGATGATAATGATTATGATGACGATGTCTTTGGCCAGCTTCAAGATAAAGAGTTGTGTTCGAGTTTTAAGGAAACTCAGTATCTAGTAAATATATCTCAACACGGAGTTAGACACCTTCTCCTAAACCATGGGAGTTTTGATGTGACGTATTGGGATCTAATAGGGATCCCTAAAAAAGTTCAGTATTTACACAGCGTTTACACAGTCTTTACACAGTCGTTAAAGTCGGATTTTTTGAAGTTGTTTACAAGTTTACAAGTTTACAAGTTTACAAAAATAGATTCGGTATACAATGCATTATAAAGACAAATATACCACGTTCTCAGCATGATGCTTCTACGTACAATGATGTGAATGATGCAGTGACCAACATACACTACCCAGGGGGGAGCAGTGTAACCAATGAGTTGTCGTTGGGACTCCTGTAGCCCCGAACTGGAGGGTGATCAGGTATACCATCCAGGAACTTGCCGAGAGAAACTTTGAGATCCTCTAGTGTTTCGCATCTTCGAACTTCTTTCGGCATCCTATTGAAGAGCTTGACTGACCTCACTGAGAATGATCCTTCCCTGATGGTCTCAATTGAATCTTGGGCCGAAGTGTAAAGGTCCGGGTATTCAGCTAGGAGACCTCGCCGTGGATGGACCTTGAATGACTCGTCCACGGGCCTGGTGGTATGGTTCGGGACGAGTCCATGATATACTTTCCAGAGATGGATTATCATAAATCGCTCCCGTCGCCGTTGAAGTGACTGGATCCCCAGGAACTTGAGCCTCTCCCAGTAGTCCATCCCGATGCACTCCTCGATCCGCCGCGTAAAGAATCTCTGGACTCCCTCGAGCTTAGCAATGTTACTAATCGTCGTGGGAGACCAGAGAGCCGAACAGTATTCTAGCTTTGGCCTGACCAATGCCTTGAAAAATGTTATCATCGTTCGTTTCGACCGGTTTCTGAACACTCCGAGGGCCCATCCAGCGATCCTCTTGGCCTCTGTTGCGATGGTTGCGATGTGGAAATCGAACTTTCCATCCTCTGTCAGGTATATCCCAAGGTCTTTTACTCCGAATTCTGCTTCGATGATATCTCCGTTCGGGTTGAAGTAGAAATAGCATTCAGCATTGAAAGGTAGATCTCTCAGTGGCTTCGTGGAGTTTAACCTGTAATTCAGGACCTGAAACTTTTTCTCGTGGAGAGCCATGTTGTTCTTCCGGCTCCACTCCTCTATCAAGTTCAAGTCTCTCTGGAGGCTGTCCCTATCGTTCAGGTCCCTGATATCTTGACCAATCTTGGTATCATCAGCGAAAGTTCCAAGTTTTCCGGTCGTTCCTGATACCAGATCGGTAATGTAGATAATGAACAATAGTGGGCCCAAGACTGATCCTTGAATGACACTGCTGATCACCGCCTCCATCCTCGATCTGCATCCTTCCAGTACGACAGTCTGCGATCTTCCTGTGAGAAAAGCTTGTATCCACATGAACAGCTTCCCAGTTACTCCATACCTTTGAAGCTTTTGAAGAAGGACTTGAATATCAACTTTGTCAAAAGCCTTCTCAAAATCTATGTAGGCTACGTCTACTTCTAGTCCACTGTTCAGACTCTCCAGAATCGTGTCGTAGTGTAACAGTAGCTGTGTGAGACAGCTCCGACCAGCCCGAAAACCATGCTGCTCCTCATTCAGGATTCCACTGTTCTCCACGTAGTCCGAAAGTTGTGTCCTCACTACTCTCTCAAATGTCTTGACCAGATGCGAAGTTAGTGCAACTGGGCGGTAGTTCTCTGGTTGACATTTGTTGCCCTTCTTGAAAATTGGGGCAATCTGCTGCTCCTTGAGTTGTTGAGGTATAAAGCCGGCCTCAAATGAGCGACTCCAGAGTTTCCATAACGGGTATGCCAGTACTCCTCTGCAGTCGTGGAGAATCTTTGCGGGAATATCTCCATCCGGCGCAGCAGAATGGGGATTCAGTTCCGCAAGGGCCTCCTCGATAGTAGATGGGTTAAAGATGATTTCTGAGATGCTCTCCTGTCGTTGAGCTATCCCCTCTAGGGCCTCGTCCACATCAACTGTTGTTGGGTCACTGAAAACCTTGACATACTGGTCCTGAAGGAGTTCAGCTTTCAGGACAGGGTCATCAGTCAGCGTGCCGTCTTCCTTCAGAAGGGGACCCACGTTTGTCTTGACTTTTCTCTTATTCTTGGCATATGAGAAAAAGTACTTAGGGTTCTCCTTGATCTTCGAAACAGCTTCATCCTCTTCAGAGTTGATCTGCTGCAGAAGATGTTGTCGAATTTCTTCCACACATCTCTGTACACGAGCAAGTAGTTTCTCGATCCTTGACGGGCTTGCTTTCTCGCTCCTCCTCTTCTTGATCTGCCTATTTAGCCGTCTCCGCTTTGATTTTAATTTAATGAGTATCCTATCTTTCTCAGGATGCCTCCTAGGCCCTTTTTTCGTGGGCGAGTAATGGCAGGTCACCTGTAGGACTGTAAGGGTCAGGAGGTGAGTGAATGCGGTGATTGGATCGTGATTCTCAGCTCTTTCACACTCATTCCACAAAACATCCCAATCAATCTCTCCCAATTTCTCTCGTATCATATTCATATCTCCCCTATGAAGGTTGATACCCGAAAAAGACTGAGGATCTAAAAGTCCCTTTTTACCCTCAGATCTCCGTGTCAGGTTATAACCCAACACTCCTGTAACAGTCTTGTGATCAGAGATTATCTCTGTCTCCTCTACGTCCGTAAACACAAAATAGTTTGGCCTATTCGTGAGGATAATATCAAGAACATTCGACCCCCTCGTTGGTTTCACCACTACTTGGGTCAGGAAATTCGCTTGACAGAATACATCCGTCGATGCACAGTTCCGATCTCCCTCGATGTGCTCCCAATTATGATGAGGGAGGTTTAGGTCTCCCAGTATGAATAAATCAGGCGCCGCCTTTCCCCTGGAACATTTCTCGATGAAGCCCTCGAGCACCTCTAGCAAGTAGTGATACTCTCCAGTTCGGTAGATGGACCCAATCACGGTGTGTGAATTAGACAGATACACCGCCGCGACATTATTGTTGTCGTCTCCCCAGGAAAAGTCCTCTGTAACTGTGAGAGAGTTGTTGATGTAGAGTGCTGAACCTCCTCCTCCTCTTGTCTCGCGATCCGATCTGTAGAGCGAGTAACCCGGGACATTGACTTCTGCGTCACAGACTCTGCCATCCCACCAGGTTTCCGTCAGGGCTAAAGCCATGATTGGGAAGTCTGGGTCAGTCAGTTGGTCCCGTATATACCTCATTTTCCACTTCACGCTGCTAGCAGCCGAGGGGTTGAGGCTCCTGCCGTTGATGAGGAGCAGCTTGGAGAAGTCTATCCTGCTCCCCATTCCGGCTGGACAAGCTGCCTTTATGTTCGCTGGCTCTGTGTCAGCTGTATTCCCGGAGGGAGCTGCAGCGAAACGTTGGTTGGAGAAGTGGCTTGATGCATCCCGACTTCTCTCGCCACTAGAGCCGGAAGGGATTCCGTTAGCCTCTGGAGGAGGCGCTGGAAAAAATCCTCGCCCATATCTGCTCCTCTAATCGTCTGTCCAGTTCCAGTTCCACTTGTTGGTGTAGGCCGATTCCAGCCGCTTGTATTTCTTGATCTCGACTGATTGGACTGGTTCATCGATTGCCCTGTTGGCACACGCTTCCTGCCGGTCACCGTTAGCCATCCATCCTCAGCATTATCATCCTTCGATCTCCGGGTGTGCCTTAGATGTTGGAGCTTGCAGTCGACTTTGAGACACTGGTGTTTCAGCTCTGAGTCCCTGCATAACGGTTCATGGAAGCGCTTACAGGCACTCCCACGCTGGCAGCCATGCTTCCTAGCAGCCCCATGGTCACTATAGCGGTAACACAATTGGGGGTGCTTCTTGGAGCACGTTGATCCGTTAATCCTCTTTTTTCCGGATCTTCCGTGGCGACATCGCCGTTGGAGGTAGAAAGGACAAACCTCCTCGAGCTTTACCACCGGCTCCTTCTTAGTTACATTACTGTCTTCTTTCTTCTCATTCTTTTTCTCCTCCTTCTTCGAGTTTCTCTTGTTCTCATCATCCTCATCATCGTCGCCTCCGCCAGTTTCGCCAGATTTTTCATCTTCCTCCACATCTGGGAAGCTGAACTTGCGTTGCAGCTGGGCTGTACTGGCTGCACTGAGGGGAGGGTTCTCTTCGTCTCCCTCTGTGAACGTCTCCAGCTCATTCTTCTTCATGCACTCCCAGCAAACCCACACAAATCCTCGTACCTTGCTGATGGGTTGGGAGGTGATCTGGTCGCAGTCGTGTGACCCTCCCCAGCAGTATGCACACCGAAATAGGGGGGTATCTCCTCTCTTAATTGTGTAGCTGCTGTCACAAGCTAAACAGTGCTGCGGGAGGTAACCTTCAATGGCCATGATCAGCCAATCTATCAGAGTCTCTCGGCTCTTGTACTTCGGTTGATTTGACTCATCAAGTGGCTTACCTCCAAGGAAGACTGCAGCCGTTTCTAGGGTGGGGGTATTGTACTTCTGGAGCTTCTTGAGGTTCGTATTGTGCTTCTTCGTCGGATCATACCCCTGGATCAATCGCTTCACTTCATCACTGGCTTCTTCGTGCAACTTCCCCAGGATCGCCTTCAGGTCAGCACTGTCGTCTGTTTCCACAACATTTGGCATCGTATCGTTTTCTGCCCTTTGGGGCCGTTACTTCGACATGTTGCTGAAACTCAAATTAATTTGTTTAAAGTAGTGTTGAAAAGTTTGTCATCCCCCTTTTCGTGCGCAGAATGTTTTTGCATGTCACATCACATGTTAACGTGTCAAAATTGATAAATTTCACATGCACGGTCATTTTGGGGTGACAACTTCAAAAAATCCGACTTTAAAGTCGGATTTTTTGAAGTTGTCACCCCAAAATGACCGTGCGTGAGAAATTTATCAATTTTGACGCGCACACCACACGTTAACATGTGATGTGACGTGCAAAAACATTCCGCGCACGAGAAGGGGGGTGACAACTTCAAAAAATCCGACTTTACACCCAGAGCGGCGCATGCTGCGTTTTGCGGCTTTTTCTAAGAAAATATTGGATTGTGTGCTGCACAATTGAGTAATTTGAGCGCTGCGGCGAAAAAAGTTTCCGAAAACGCTGCAAATCGAGTGCGAAAGACGCAGTCTTTACACCCAGAGCGGCGCGGGTGCTCTGGGTGTAACGACTGTGTAAAGACTGTCTAAACGCTGTGTAAATACTGAACTTTTTTAGGGATCCCTATTAATACCAAATTCCTTCAAATTGGTAAACTGAAAGCTATTGTGTTCCTTGGGTTTTCCCTCTCCTTGGATTTTTCCACTCCTGGTCTGAGTGTGGAAGAGCTTGCAATAAAAGCTCTTTATAACCAGCTCTATACAAACTCCTTGGACAAAATGTTATCAATTCTTCCTAATCTGAACACTTTAAAATGCTATGGTGTGGATATTACTGGAGAACATAGAAAACCGACAGACATTGATTGAAATCTTTTTAAAATTCCAAAACTCTCTTGAGTACCTAGAAATTCCGTTAATTTTCTTTGAAAAACGAAATGATATTTGTTTTACCTCTTTGAAAGAATTGAAGTGTAGTACGATATGTCCGTCCATGATATATAATCATAAATATGAAAACGTCAAGGAAACTTGGGACGATTTAAGATGTTTTTTCCAGTCTGCACCACCTTACTAACACCATACTCTCCTGTAGTAAAATGTTCCAAGATGGTTGATGCACCGAAATCAGCAAAATCAAAGAAACGCTTTAGGTATTGACTTTTTAGCTAAAACAAGATCATGTGTAAAATACCCCGTCCCTGACTGGTTTCTCCCTCAGATCTCTCTTCTCTCCTGAACAAAGCAAGCTAGTTAGAAGTAAAGCCCTCCCTCCTGCACCTGATAAGGAGGAATCAGATAGTGGGCCTTCCTCAACAGAAGGGGGTTAGTTAGTCACTCACTATAGTCACTTTAGGTTGTTCGAAGCTGTAGAAGATCAGATCCTCTGCTGCAACAGGGTCATCGCCTCGTGCGAACACCCTTGGTAAAAGTAACAATAAAACAACCCGTTACAGAATCTTCCGATGGCTCGGATGTTAGTAGTGGGGTTGAGGAGCCCCGTGTTAAGAAACAGAAGGTGGAGGAAGTTGTGACACACCGGATCAAAGTTGATTTAACGTGTATCCGAGATAAGGATCAGTATCCAGAGTTTTCTTTTGAAAAGCTGCTTTCTCAGGTAGGGATAGGGTGAACGAGGAAGATAGAGAGCTAGGTCATGGTCTTGTAGGTTGGGTCAGAGGATCGGGATGTGGAGCGTCGAGGTGGTAGTGGCCGGACTGGCGATGTGTCTGAGTGTGGTCATTGTTAGGTGTCATTGTCATTGGAGAGTGTGAGAGAGAGAGAGAGAGAGAGAGAGAGAGAGTGGGAGAGAGAGAGAGAGAGAGAGAGAGAGAGAGACCCCTCCGGGCCCTCAGATCCAACAGGATTCGGGCTCGGGGGATTTAACCCTGCTCACGCATGGGACCTTACGGCCCCATGCGGGAGTGGTGCGTGTAGTGGACCGAGAGAGAAAGAGAAAGAGAAAGAGAAAGAGAAAGAGAAAGAGAAAGAGAAAGAGAAAGAGAAAGAGAAAGAGAAAGAGAAAGAGAAAGAGAAAGAGAAAGAGAAAGAGAAAGAGAGAAAGAGAAAGAGAAAGAGAAAGAGAAAGAGAAAGAGAAAGAGAAAGAGAGAAAGAGGGAGGAGAGATTCTAGTTACATATATGTGTCCTGTTTTCACTACAACTATCGTATCTTCAGGATGACTCGGCAGATGAAAGTGGGGGAGGTGGAGAGGATGGGGATGCAAAGAGAATAGCTGCATACTTCGAAAAGAAATACGTATGTACAATGGAAGGAGTGCATTGTTGTACTTCTTCGGATTTATAAACGTGTCTTTCTCAATTCAAGTTCCATACAAAAGCAATCTTCATTATTTATAATCTAAATTATTTTATAATAGTCATTCCTACAGCTAGGGACACACTGGGTTTATTATAATCCCCACTTTTATAATTTACAGGGTGGCGATAGTGGTAGTAGTAATGGTAAGAGGAGGAGGATAAAAGATGTAACTATGGACTACGGATATGATGTATCAGATAACTTTATAGACGACTCAGAAGCAGTAAGTTATTATACCAGGTGGGGGGATAGAGTGAAGATAGTTGTCTCATATAAGACCGTCCTCTTCGCACCGGGCCGTCTCTGACAAGAAGATAGAGACCCATTCTGATGTTCATGTTATTGCCCCATACGACACATCATATATAATAGAGACAACTCCCTATTCCCCTCCAGGCGGATGAGGTGATACCTGACGAGCTAGATACTCAACATGGAGGATTCTATGTGAACTGTGGTGATCTCATGTTCAAGAAAGTCCCCCTCAGTGATAGGTGAGACACTATATTGGCACACCCTGGGCCGTGGTATAATCCTTGGTTAACAAGTCACCCCTGTTATTATATTGTATATAGCCATTATAACGGGGTAACCTCATTACCAAGTATAATCCCTGCCAGCCCCTCTTATCTCTATGATGGTGGCGACGCTCCTAGTGTCCCTAGTCCTGTCACACTATCCGTCCCGCCGTTTTTACACAAAGACGTGGGGCGCGGTGCAATCCTTACTAGACATCACGCGCGCAACTTAAGCATCTCTCTGTGTGGCTTCTCTCTATCTCTCTGTGCCTCTCTGTATCTCTCTCTCTCTCCCGCTATATCTCTCATTCTGTGATCTGTACAGCGCACCCTTGGCGTTTTACCATCGGTCCGGTGCGAAGAGGACGGTCTTATATGAGACAAAGTGTTCTGTTCTCATTTCAGCCGTTAATAAATAGGATAAAACCTCTACTTCACAATTCTAGACAGTTCTAAACCTCTACTTCACAATTCTAGACAGTTCTAATCCTATTTCCAGCGAGGAAGAGGAAGAAGAAGAACAAAGGGAGAAGAAGAAGAAAAAGAAACATGATGATGCAGCTAGAAAGCACCTCCACAAACAAATGAGATCTCAGAAGATAAAGGACAAATACAAGAATGCAGTGAAAAAGAAGAAGAAAACTGTCAAAATGTGAGTGATCTGAAATTATATTTGTTTTAGTATACCGCATTGTCAGTTCTATTCCAACTACAATATATCACCCCAACAGAGTGGAAAGTGAAAGTGAAAGTGAAAGTACTCCAACCCCTAAGAAAGTGGTCCCTATGGAAGTGGATAAACCTGCAATCCAGGTTGTCAAACAGACAAATAAAGGTACATGTCTGTGCTAGTACATAATAGTGGTTATAGTAAATGAATTTGGCTAGTCTCTGCTCTTGTATTCCCCTCTAGAGGATTCATCCCTCTCTGTCTTGATAATGGGGGGGGGTCGTGATCATTGAACCATTGGGTTATAATGAACTGTCCATACTAAGAAAACTTATGGGGAGAAAACGACATAATGACAATTTGAGACAGAATAGAAGAGAGAGAGAAAGATATACATTGTTAGAAGAATTAACACACACTACTTCTCCAGTTACAAACCCACCAAAACCCAAAAAACCAAAAAACTCTGGTGAAGGAACAAAGGCTGCTAAGACCTCATCTACTGCTACAAATGCTACACCTACCAGAGCAATGATTTTGAAGAGATCGAGGGATGAACTAGTTAGTATTGTGAAGAAGAATGCTCCATTTGGTATGGAGAAAGTTAATATGATCACTACTCAGTTAATCAGGTGAGAAATGTTACTGGTCAATTTTAGTTCAAATTAATAATTTCCAGAAGATGATTTATCCCCCACAGAATCTAATTCCCACAACTAAACATCTAACATGCCCCCTAATCCCACACAGTATTGAGTTTGAACTACGGAAGGCCCACGTTGAACCATCTCGGAAGTCTTTCTACGAGGATCTTGTGTCAGAGGTAGTTGTGGAGATGACAATACCTCACAAGGATTTGAAGAAGAGGGCCTTCACATTTCTTAATCGGTCTAATGTAGGTGCTGTTTATGCTGTCATATGTTACAACCTCTCAGTATACAAACTCACTGTACTAGATTGTGAAGTCAGTGAAGTGTATTCTGGTACAATGTTACACTATAGATCAAGTGTTGCACTATATCACGTACAATGTCCCCAGGAGAACAAGATTAAGGAGTTGTACAAACCTCTAAAGGCGGCTGTTGATATGAAACTAGCTGCCCAGATTACATCCTACAACTCACGTCTAGCTTCCTATAACGAGAGAATTGAGGCGTGGAAGAAGACCATGGAGTCACTGCCTGAAGGAGCTGAGGAGGTAAGAGAGGGAGGGATCAGAGATGTAGCAAGGGTAGAGGAGGTAAGAGAGGGAGGGATCAGAGATATAGCATGGGTAGAGGAGGTAAGAGAGGGAGGGATCAGAGATATAGCATGGGTAGAGGAGGTAAGAGAGAGGGAGGGATCAGGGAATGCTGGTACAAGGAAGTATGAGAGGAGGGATCAGAGAATGCATGGTTATGAGAGGTATACGAGAGAGAGACGTCTCTCAGAGGTAATGTTATATCATTATGCAGGTAATGTTGTTACAAGGTGCAGGTATCAGATCATCTGCTTTTAACTGGATGGATTAGGTATAACGAGGCATGATCTTAGTTTTAATAAGCATGGTACGAGGTGATACGAGCTGGCGAGGGATCAGGATGATCAGCAGTAGCGTGAAGAAGAGAGAGATCAACTTATACTTGGTGTACAGGAACGAAGACAAGACGGATTCAAATATAGCTGAGTGTGGAGTTAATGAAGGAAAGGACAGAGCATATGCAGGGTAAGAGTAAGCACGACAAGGGATCAGATATAGCATGGGTAGAGGAGGTAAGAGAGGGAGGGATCAGAGATATAGCATGGGTAGAGGAGGTAAGAGAGGGAGGGATCAGAGATATAGCATGGGTAGAGGAGGTAAGAGAGGGAGGGATCAGAGTATGGGTGGAAACTGGAAGTAATTGATGGCCTCCGTTTGGCCACAAACCATCAATTCATTGAAGTTTTTGAATTTATCATCTGATTATGACCCCGTTACTTCCAGGTCCCGAAACCGAAAGGAGTCACCAAAACTTTTAAATGGGACGCTGACACTAGGAAACTGTTTGGAGAACTCACGAAGGAGAAGGAGGTTCATTTGAAGTTGTTACGTTTTAGAACAGATGAACAGGTCGATCTCATGCAGGTAATATTATTACATTTGATCTCAGTCTTCCAAATCAAATCCTTGCCTTTTTCATAAGCCCATTTCTCAATATTGCTCTCTCAACTCTTTCTCCTCTTTTAATTCTTTACAAACTTCTATCTGCAGACATACCTGTCACGATTGATACCTGAACTGTGGCCGGGAGGTTGGATGACAGTCAAAATACTGATGAAAGAAGCAGAAGCGTACAAGAACTTGATTACTCCTGTACCCAAGGTAAAGAAACTCAAAATTCCAAACTATTTGATATTGAAATGTCAGATTAAATACTAATCAACTGAATAGTACTAACACCCTGTATTTCCAGGCGACTCCAACTACTGCTACTACAACCAAGAAGAAGCCATCAGTTACTGTGAACCCCATCAAAACTGCAGCTGCTAAACCTAGCAAAACAACCAAGGACAACAAGCAGAACAAACCCAGTAAAGTTGAGACGACAAAGACAACCAGCACGAAATCTGTTAAATCCTCAGACGGAACAACCCTGAAAACTACAAAAAGTGCATCTTCCTCCGTCAAGTCTAGCAGTAACTCAGACTCCAGTAAACCTGGGACACCCGATACTAGCTCACGATCAACCAGCATAGGATCCTCTACGTCATCTTCAAAATCTGTCAAACAGAAGCCATCTACCACTAAAGCAGCGGCAGCTACATTCGCCTCAGCCATAACCAAACTATCTGCAGCTGCAGCAACTAAACAAGTTGCTGATGCTCCTTCGTCAAAGGTTGTCATGGAAACAGCAGGGGATATTGGTGGTTCAAAACCTGATACAGCCCCTAGAAGAGTTAGTCTTGCTCCCATCCCTGTCTCGAAATCTGGAGAGGCTACTTTACCCAAGCCGATTGCTGTTTCTCAGTCTAAGGCGACTTCCAAAAGTGCAGTTCTAGAGATTACCCCTTCAAAGCCCCCAAAAAGTATCCCTTCTGCTCCAGTGGCTGAGACAGCTGAACCTGTTACCAGTGGTACAGAACTCAACTCTGCTGAACCAACCACCCACCCAGCCCCGGCTGCAGAGGTTCCTAAAGTCCCATTTGTACCCGTTATCACAGAGACAGCGGCACTAAAACTACAAAACAGGATGAGACAACTACAGCGACAAAACGAGATTACAAAACAGCTATCTGCAGTAGAATCTAACAGGGCAGTTAAAAGTGAGGCTGTGGAGATCATGAAAAGTCCCTTGAAATGCCTACTGGATGAGTCAATGAAGAGGAAAACACCCAGCCCCAGTGCTGCTACAGAACTGGAGAAGTCTGGGAGAAAAGATCAACAAGTGGTAACACCCACCATACCATCAGTAGTAGCTACCTCACCTACCTCTATACCGGTGGTCACCAGTAAACCGTCAAAGCAGCAACCTGTAACAACACAACAACCAACTGTAACCCCAGTCAGCAAATCTCTCTCCAGATCTCTGCCAATCAAACCATCCCAACCTGTCAAACAGTCTGTCATACAAACTGCAGCTGCTACCAAGAAACCACAACTAATCCTGACGAAGCCGGTGAAGTCTGAAAACGAGCAACTGAGACAACAACTTGCTAGGGTGGCTGCAAGTATCGATGAAAAACAGAAATCTCTGTTATCGGTGAAGAGTGATAACTCAAGACCTACAGTTGTGGTACAGAAACCTACAGCTAAGAGACCCGCTCCACAGACCCCCAGTATTGCACCCCATGTATCCTCCATTCCTCCTGAAGTACTGGGGTAAGTTATCAACTTGTTCTTTCGGGGAACTAACCCACATACTAATAACCTCTCTCCCAACCTCATCTAACCACCTCTTTCTCTCTCTCTCTCTCTCTCTCTCTCTCTCTCTCTCTCTCTCTCTCTCTCTCTCTCTCTCTCTCTCAACCTCATCTAACCGCCTCTCTCCCCAACAGGGCAATAAAGAAGAAGTATGGTCACCAGGTGAATCTGAGCGACAAGAACACCCTCCAGTCAATCCTACAGTTGGAGTTACAACAAGCAACCCGCAACAACAAATCCCCTACTTGTGTCAGAAGTGACGTCATTATGATAGATGATGATCGTCCCAGTTCTTCCTCTTCCAATAATAATAAGCCCCAAATAAGGACCGTTCCCAAAACATCCCCCATCAAGATCGTATCTTCCTCCTCTGCTGTTGTGTCCAATACAAACTCTCCTCTGATGTCATCACACAACGTGACGTCAGCACCCCGTGTAACACCCAGTTTACCTCACTCAGTGGCGAGCATGATGAAGAATGACAATAGACTATCATTAGGACAGAACAGTAGACAGAGCCTGTACAGGGGCCTCTAGTGTAGCTAACTCTAATAGACAGAGTCTGTCAGGGGCCTCTAGTGTAGGCGTTACAGAGTGCTACAACTTCAGAGTTTACTTAGTTCTATACAGAGCATGAGAGATAAGGGGAAATCTAAATAGAATGTGTGTATTTTCTTTGGTTTGTATTATGGAGAATAGTCCTCTTAGATGACAGAACAGCTGTTTGTTATAAAAGTTTGATTTGAACTTCAAATTGAAGGAGAAGAGTTGTGGAAGGGAACTGTTGGGGGGATCTTGGAGTTGTATAACGGGGCTGACGAAGTGTTGATCGTATGATAAATTATACATTATATATTTGAATATATTGTGCTCTATTTATAACAATTTAAATTCGCCCATTTCTTTTTGTAAGCACACATGGTAACATCTAACTTTCACTTCTTCACTCTCTCTCTCTCTCTCTCTCTCTCTCTCTCTCTCTCTCTCTCTCTCTCTCTCTCTCTCTTTCTCTCTCTCTCTCCCTCGATATTGCCATGTGAGTGGAAGATTAAAATCCTCCCACCGCACTTTTTGTAAAACTCCAGCCACAATTCAACACACTACACGGTGCTGTGCACGTTATAGTTTTCATTATGCTAGAGAGAGAGAGAGAAAGAGTGAGAGAGAGAGGGGGACTGTCAACAGAAAGAGAGAAAAAAGAGAGAAAAGAAACTGGAAGGAGTGAACGAGAGAGACATAGAGAGCGAGAAGGAGAAGGAAAACGTGAAGGAAAGAGAGAGAGCGAAGATTGTTTAGGATTGCTGTGGTCATAATTGCATTGAAAGTTCAAGCTGTCCCACACACTCTGGCTCACCGTACTTGTAAAAAGTAGTCAATTGTCATGCGTGCATTGTGAATTGTTGCGTCGACTGTATTGTTCCACCGAAGGCAAAATCAGTTTTAAAGTTACATATATGTATATTGTCCTGCCATGACGTAGTGTTTTCAATTTTTTCCCTGCCCGGGTGGATGCCGAAGGCATCCACCCGGATGCCTTTTTACTTTGTAAAAAGGCATAGCAGGGTTAGAATTCGAAAACGACATTTTGATATACTAACTAATCGGTAGAGGGACCGTTTTGGTCACACTTTCGTTGCGAGGGGCAACCCGGTACCACCCAGTGTACTCAGCGTAGCAACTGAGCCGCGCGCACAGTGACGAGCTACTCCTTCATCAAACACCTCATTGACACAGTTTGATGGACGTGTGTTTAATTCTCGTTTAATAATACATATTTTCATCTTGCGAGTCGAGTGTGAGAGGTTAGATAAGTAGTTAAGTTGGAATGTCAAAAGCTGGTTAGCAAGTGTCATGTGAGTAAGCTATGTGAGAAGTATACTGACAGCTAGATCGCGATCTCACATTACATTATGACCAAGCCTTGATACTGTTGTCAGTGTTGACAGTGACACGTGAAACGGGAGGGCAGGGAAACACAGCATTATGAATACATAATGCAATGATTCTTGTTAATCTGTCAGAATTCGTGACTTTGTTTTGTTCATTGTCTTTGTCCCAAATTGTACTTTAACTTCTGAACGACAACCTTATCTATGATCCGATCCTTCTGGGTCTCTCCACTCTCGCAGTCAGTCTGGCGGTGGCCACTCCGTTTTCAGTACGCGGGACAGTGTGCTCAGATGGCGCCGCCAGACACCTCTCACAACACACACATATTCCCAGACTCACACTATGGATGATGATATTGATGAAGTGCTAAGTGATTCCAGCGAAGAGCTGTGTGTTCTAACATCCAATGTTAATGCAACACCCAAAATATCGGGAGAACTAAAACCAACGTACCTGAAATTTTACAAGAATCAACTGTGCTTCTTCAGGTTGGTATATTTCATATCGGGGCTGGCTAGGTCCATGTCCAATGTCCATTGTCCAGACCCCAACCCCTAACCCCTGATTTTAACCCTCTACCCACATGTGTTTTCAGTGCCACAATATCCGACAACAATCTCCAAATAATTCCTGATTCCAACTGTTTGACAAAGCCCATGTTTCTCCCGTTCTGTCACGCTAACTTTGCCAGACATGCCTCTGATTTCCTATCTGCACTAACATCCGGGGGAGCTATCAGTCTGGCTAGCTACAGAAAACCAAGGTATGCTGCATACTATGCACCTCGGGGTTGTGTCAACTTGTGAGGTTACACGATGCCTGACCTCGGGATAGTTTTCTAGATTGTACCGGACGAAAACGAAGAAAGGTTGGGTGCAACTCAGAAGTGTCTGCGAGATGTGCAAGGGACCCCGTTCGTTTTCGTGGGGGCGCGACGTGCCCAATTTCTATTCGGAATAGGACTTGGAATTGGGCACGTCGCGCCCCCATGGGAATATCATTCCCAATGTCTCAATTTGGTCAGATCAAATTCAATGATATTGGTCATGTTAATGTCACCTTTTCAAAACGTAATCACCTTTTTCAGGTACATTTTTGTGAACACCGGGAAGAAGAAAATACTGATATCATTCATTAATGAACACTCCCACACCGATAGCAGAATGTATTTTGAAGGTACATATATATTTCAGCTGTCTGGCGGCACTTGTCTGGCGGTACCAACCCTAGTTTGAGTCTCCATAGTGAGCCCAGATCGGGTCGGCACCGCCTGACAGAAATTTCAGCACGCTATATCTGTTTCTTGAACAGAGAAAAAACGATATTACGTGCTGAATTTTAACATATTCGATCATTTGATCATGCGAAACCGATATATTCACTTTTCCTTCCCATCGTTCTTGCGGAGAGATCTATCGGCTTCTTTTTACGGAGAGATCAATCAGTATCAATCATAGATTAAATCTCGTAGGAAACATAGATTCTAATATCTATGTTTCCTACGAGATTTCTTTAGAATCGAGAATGGAAGGATAGAGTTCCCTGCCATATTTCCCAGTTCCCCCAAAATAATAATCTTTGCGGAACTCCCACCCATCACCAAACTACCTCTCAGGAACTGAGATGAGTTTGAAAGGAACGCTAAAGTGTAGTTTACCAATCACCAGACTGACCTCTATGGATGACTTGGAGAAGAAGATCAAGAGCTTGGAGCTGGATCTTGAGGGGAGCTGCTTTTGTCGAGGGGGCCAGGAGGCTTGAACTGCTGAGGGAGTGTTAATGTTTGTAAAGACACTGAATGGGTCAACTGAAAATGAGCTCAAGTGCACATCAAACTGAGAGACAGAGAGAGAGAGAGAGGTATTATTCAGAGAAATGATGTTGTGGGGAAGATCCATTGTTATTGTCCCCAAATTATTGTTTGATGTGCACCAGAGATATGAAATGGGAGACATATTTTGGAAAATGAATTGTCATGATCTTATAACACATTTTCAACAACAAGACCGCTCTACATTTCTCTTTCTCCCTCTCCCTCTCTTTCTTTCTCTTTCAACTAAACACGAAAATTGTCTGTCACAAGAAACTCCTTGATTCTTCATCGCTGGGAGTTCATCTGTTGGCAAGTTCCGTGATTTGTTTAACAGTCACACTGGTGGAAATCAATGGCAGATCCATCACATCGGTTGAAGTCGATTCTGTCGTAACACTTGCACACTCGGTATCTGGAAGGAGAGGGGTGAGTGGGGTGTTTGGAGAAATAGAGAGAAAATTGAAGTATTGGATAGGGAAGGAACCAGGAAGACCGGGAGACTGGATTGGAACAGGCCACATACCGTTTTGTGGAGGTAGGGATGGAACAAGATGCGGGACAGTTTCGGCCGCTCCATTCTCCCCACTCGTAGACAGCTCCAGTACACAGTTCCTCAGCCTCATACCCCTCCCTTCCAGGGTTACACTGTTCCTTGTCCTCAAGACGGCCTGGGGGAGAGAGAATGTAGAGAGAGAATGGTTCAAGAATCTTTTTGATTTGGTCTACCGATATAAAATGCAGCGTGAGCCACACAATACAATAATGGCTCTGAGTTCCATCGTCTAATTATAGAAAAGTGTATCGGTAGATTCAACATACCATGATATCCATCAGTACACTCGCAGGTCCTGGACTTTGGTTTGGTGTAGGTATCAGGTGCACAGACAAACCGGTCACACACAACATCAGACCACTTGGTCAACTCGACTGGAAGGGAGGGAGTTTGGGGGTAGGTTTAGAGAAATTGAGAAATAAGTTGAAGTTTTGGGAAACTCAGAAAAACTACCCAGCAACTCTCAATTTAATGAGCCACTCTGATCATATCTTTCTGGGGTTATGAACTTACAGGGTTTGAATCCACAGCCGGTCTCCTCCCTAAGGGGCTCTCCGGGGCACTGTGAGTTGTCAATGTTGTTCTTACACTTACAATCTCGTACCCTAAGCAGGAAAATAAAGGGTGTTAACTAGGGGGTTCAAATCTGATCAAACAACTATGTAGTAGTGTAGTGTAAATCCCAATTAAAACACTAACAAAATGTCAATTACCTGATTCGTCGTGTCTCAGGTTCTGCGCAGGTAAGAGCACCACACTCCTGAATAACAGTCCAGGCGGTAGGGTTCCATACCTTCTCGGCAGTGAAAACACAGGGCTCGAACTTCTCCGCGGGACCGGCACACTGACCTATATAGGCGATAGTAGGGTGTTGTTGGGGGTGTTTAGGAGAGAAGAGAATTAGGTAGTATGTCTGTATGTAGTGGATAATAGGGTGTTGTTGGGGGTGTTTAGGAGAGAATTAGAGCTGAATTAGAGAGTTTAAAAAACAAAACTTACCGTCTTCTCCAAGATCACCATCACAAGAGCAGTCTCGGATAAATCGCTGTTGTCGATCAGGGAAACACTCGTCACACTTGCTGACAGCCACCCAGGGTGACCACTCGTCTAGATAGGAGGAGGGGGTTAGAACATGACAATACGATGATGTACGGTTTATGTTATTTAGGAAAGAGTTTCACTTGTTGTCATAATTAATAATATGGTTGTTACGAGTTGTCAAAATACTGCCCTCTCCTAGATTGTTCCCACCCCTTACTAAACAACTCCTACATGATCAATGATACAGTCGTAGTAAACAAGGTTCTGGACGTTACTTACAAGGGGTAGTTGCGGGGCAGAGTCGGGCAGCTCTAGGTCGCTGTCCAGCGCAGTTGTCTCCAGATTTATCAGTTGATACAGTGCCCTCAGCAGAACACTCACAGCTACACAGAGAGAAGGAATCGGTCAAAATGAGGCAATGGAAATAGGAATTTAATAGTTCGGCACTTGAGTGACAGGTTCCTAGAAGAAAACTCATAATTTGGTACTCGAGGGAGTGAGAGGAGCGAGAATAGGTTGCAATGGAGCCAAATAAAACTCCCAGTACCTGGTAGAGATTAGTTCCCGGAAGGGAGTACAGGAATCCTTGTCAGGACAGGCTCCCGAGCTTCTGAGGACCCAGTCAGAGTTAACAGGGCACCAGTACTTAGTGGAATCATCTCCCTCACACTTACCCTCACCCTCAATAGTCTGACACATACACGCTCTGATGGGAGGGGAGGGGTTACAATACACGCTCTGATAGGGGGTATACAATACACACTCTGATGGTGGGTGGTTTGTGGTAAACAATCTGGGGAAACCAGGATATCCGAACTACATCTAATTACCGTGTTTTGGTGTATTCCTTGGTGTGACACAGTTCCTCAGAGTTACAATCCTCAGCACCCCAGTCGGTCCACTCGAAACTCTGGAGAGGGAAAGGTTAGTTAGAGGGAAGAGAGGGGGTTAGTTAGAGGGAAGAGAGGGAAGGGAGGGGGTAAGAGGGAAGAGAGTGAAGGGAGGGGGTTAGTTAGAGGGAAGAGAGAACTCTGGGGAGGGAAGGGAGAGGGTATAGTAATATGATTCTTGATCGGTAGTTTCAAACATTGAGAATCTCGCTCCAGTTTCAGGGGAGCTGGAGGGTGTCTCAGGGGAGCTGGAGGGTGTTTGGGGTTACCTCAGTAGGTGCACATGTTCGCTCCCTCCTCAGTTCAGCATTGCCACACTGCCTCCTGTCCCTAATATCACCACAGACACAGGACCTGGTATCAATAGTTGAGGATTCGGTACAGGTGTTGGTGGGGCATCTTCCTTGAGTCCAACTGGTCAGAGAGACTGAGGGGAGAGGGGTTGTGTTAGAGAAAGGGGGAGGGGAGACTGAGGTGGGGAGGGGTGTGTTAGAGCAAGGGGGGGGGGGAGACTGAAAGGGATAGGGGGAGTGTTAGAGAAAGTGGAGGATTTGAGAGAAGTGCAGATTGGTTCTAGTCGTGCATAACATCGATTTGGGTGATTTGGGTTCTGAAAGAAACGAATGATGAGTTAGATGTACTCACATTCCCTGGCAGCCTCACACTCAAAGTTCTCCTTAAGAGGTCCCTGGGCAGCGCATCGTCCATGGGAATCAGTGTAGGTACCTACAGGGGGGATAGGGGATTAGGACACACTATGTATTGTGAAACTAAATTGTGTGAGAAATGTTTTCTCTTCAAAGATAGAGTAGTAGCCTACATACCGGTAGAGTCTTTGCAGACACAGTCCCTGCTCCTTGATCGGAGGTAGGGGTAACAGGAATCTTTGTTATCACACTCTTCAGACACCCATCTAGACATCTCGTCTGGAGAGAGGGGGTGGCAGGGTTATTACAGGAGTGTAATGGGTTGGGGGATGTAATATGGGGTTGTTACAGGGCGGGTTGGGCCGTTGGTCAAGAACAAGTTACAGGAACACACGGATGAGATTTGAGAATGGGTATAATTGGAGAATTAGTTGGTGGTTGGATCTACTACTTACATCCAATGGTAGCGGAGCACTCATAAGTGATATCCCGGTTGGGCAGGAGATCATATTTGGCACACTCTGAGTTATCAGACCTCCTGTAGACACCGTTACTGTCAGCACACTGGCACTCCCATTCCTGGGTGTTGGTATAGGGGGCACACCTGTCCTCACACTGCCTCTCCTCGTATACAATCTTACATTCTGAGTGGGGGGAAGGAGGAGGGATTAGTTTTAGAAGGAGGAGGAGAAGAGAGCAACAGAGTGAGGGGAGTCTGTGAAGAAGGAGTCGTAGTTCATGTGGAACTGAACGTGTGGTTGGAATGAAAATAGAAAAAAGTAGTTCACTCCCCAAATTGCTAGAGATATGTAACTCACGTTGTTTCTTGACAGGTGTAGTAACAGTAACAACACCGCATCTCTCTCCAGCACGACTGATGACCACAGAGGTAGTAACAGAGTCCCCAGGAATGTCAACACTCTTCATTTTGAGGGGTGAGTTGGCATGGTAATGCTCCTCTGAGCTGTGAGGAGGGGGAGATGGGGTAATAGGGAGATATATCAACAAATAGTTTTGGGTACTGAAGAGGGGATTTAGTTCATCCAACCGAAACTAAAAGTGGAGTTTGAAGCCCAACAATCAGCTCTTGACATAAATCTCTCCATAAATTACAACTCTGGAACCTACTTATTAAGAACTAAAGGTCTACTAACTATATTAATTAATAAAACCTACTTGACATTAAGGAAGTTGTTTCCTTCATCATCAGACCATTGACACTTGACAAACGCAGGATCTGAAGAGAGCAGGTTGGTTCCCTCCTTAGGGTTGAGGATCACTTCAGCATTGAAATCTACACCATCGTTCTTGTAGACTTCCAACCTAACATCTGGAGGGGGAGGAGGGGTGGTGAGGAACTATTCGCGACCTAACATCTGGAGAGGGAGGAGGGGTGGTGAGGAACTATTCGCGACCTAACATCTGGAGAGGGAGGAGGGGTGGTGAGGAACTATTCGCGACCTAACATCTGGAGAGGGAGGAGGGGTGGTGAGGAACTATTCGCGACCTAACATCTGGAGAGGGAGGAGGGGTGGTGAGGAACTATTCGCGACCTAACATCTGGAGAGGGAGGAGGGGTGGTGAGGAACTATTCGCGACCTAACATCTGGAGAGGGAGGAGGGGTGGTGAGGAACTATTCGCGACCTAAGATCTGGAGAGGGAGGAGGTGAGGAACTATTCGCGACCTAACATCTGGAGTGGGAGGAGGGGTGGTGAGGAACTATTCGCGACCTAACATCTGGAGAGGGAGGAGGGGCGGTGAGGAACTATTCGCGACCTAACATCTGGAGAGGAAGGAGGGGTGGTGAGGAACTATTCGCGACCTAACATCTGGAGAGGGAGGAGGGGCGGTGAGGAACTATTCGCAACCTAACATCTGGAGAGGGAGGAGGGATGGTGAGGAACTATTCGCGACCTAACATCTGGAGAGGGAGGAGGGGTGGTGAGGAACTATTCGCGACCTAACATCTGGAGAGGGAGGAGGGATGGTGAGGAACTATTCGCGACCTAACATCTGGAGAGGGAGGAGGGGTGGTGAGGAACTATTCGCGACCTAACATCTGGAGAGGGAGGAGGGGTGGTGAGGAACTATTCGCGACCTAACATCTGGAGTGGGAGGAGGGGTGGTGAGGAACTATTCGCGACCTAACATCTGGAGAGGGGGGAGGGGTGGTGAGGAACTATTCGCGACCTAACATCTGGAGAGGGAGGAGGGGTGGTGAGGAACTATTCGCGACCTAACATCTGGGGAGGGAGAAGGGGTAGTGAGGAACTATTCGCGACCTAACATCTGGAGAGGGAGGAGGGGTGGTGAGGAACTATTCGCGACCTAACATCTGGAGAGGGAGGAGGGGTGGTGAGGAACTATTCGCGACCTAACATCTGGAGAGGGAGGCGGGGTGGTGAGGAACTATTCGCGACCTAACATCTGGAGAGTGAGGAGGGGTGGTGAGGAACCCTATTCGCGAAGAAGGTGTGTGAGTCAGGGACCTAACAGGATGGGTGTTATACATGAGGGTATATCTACAGAGCGACCTTGTTTTCACTAGTCCTAGCAGTAAAATAAAGGAGTAGGACTGATTTCACGGGGAACAAAGTTTAGTAGTAGGATCACATACCTTCAATGTGGAACTCAAAGTTGACCTTTGAAACAGTCTCCCCCTTGTGGTTGACCTCAGTCTTGAAATACCTGGAATACGAGGTTTAACATTCCCTAACTATGTAGCGACACACACTGTCGCCAGACAGTTCTCTAAATTATCTACTGTTGTATCTGAATTAGTCATCTGGATAAAGACTCTAGCTGTGATCACTGATCACTCTAGTCATGTGATAACAGCAGATCTATTGACTAACCTGACGGAAGCTACACTGGGTTTGTTGAGAACGACAGTAACGGACACCTCACCTCGAGTTCCAACATTCCTCTTCACAATCTCAACGTCATCTGAAACACAGTGTCTAGATTTAGTAATGGGAGTGTTTTCATCAAAGTCTTGATTTAGCACTTTTACGGGGGCTGCAGCTGGTACAAGCCACAAGGGGAGGGGCTACACGATTAGGGACAGATGAAAGCACTACTACTGTTATAGAACTCACCTCCAGTTGGGATTCTCTCTCCTAGATCGTTAACCTCTTGAACAGAGACCTCGTTCTCCAGTAGAGAGAAATCATGGGTGGATCCACCGACCTTTAGGAATGTGGTTGCAATATTAATCGCCCCTTATACAAATATATCGTCTCATATAAGATCAGTTGTTGTCTATCACTCAACTGCTGCGATTGATGCCCCTCTCTCACCTTGATGGTAGCCCTGGTAACCTCTCCGACCATGGAGCACTCTGTCACCTCTGGTACCTCCCAGATAGTAACAATAGCCCGGGCATAACAAGATGACTCCTGAGTATAGGAGATATCCTTGCACTCAGTAGCCTGGACTCCCTTGTAGGATAGTGCGCACTGGTACACCTGGTCACCAATAGCGAGGGTCTCCTTAGGAATCTGGAGGGCAGAGTAGAGACCAGAGGCTCCCATAGATCGCTCAACGGTGTCATAGTCCTGTGGGAGGGAGGAGGAGGGTGTGTTAGTGATACAAAAAGGGTAGATGTAGATAAACACAGATGGTAAATGATGAAATTACTAAATATTACTCGGGGTCTCGCGGTGGCATTCTCCACTTCAAACTGAATGATAAACTACTAACCAGTTTCTCCCACTCTCCGTCAACATGTTTGTACCAGTCAAGTGTGAACTCAGAATCCAGCATCTCCAGGCCCTTACCAACACAGACTACAGAGGTATCCGCACCAACGGGCTGTACAACACTGTAAGCCTCAACATCTGGGGAGGGAGAGGGGAGTGTGGTTGGTTTATTGGTTAGAGAGGGGTGTGACGGGTTGTACAACACTGTAAGCCTCAACATCTGGGGAGGGAGAGGGGAGTGTGGTTGGTTTATTGGTTAGAGAGAGGGGTGTGTGATAAGGAATTCCGGGGTATTTGTCTACTACAGGGAATAGCCAGGTGAATAAGATGAAATGAATCAGAAGAGAGAAAACAGGTTTAGTGGGTTTAGTTGGAGTTTGATAAGGTACTGGAACTATTGGAATACGTTGTAATTTCTAAGCGGGGTAAGAGAGGATGGAGCGATGAGAGAGGGAACAACATACCGAAGATCTGGAAATCAGCAGGTTCACTCCACTGTCGTCCCTCGTGATCAGTGACCTGGCAGCTAATATCCATCTTACCACTGTTAACATCCACACCAGCAACTAGTGGGGGAGGGAGGGTTATGGTAACCATGGTAACACACACACCCATAATGGTAACTGTATGGTAACCGCATAATGTTAACACATACTGGTAAGGATTGATATCTTTTTGTCCTCATCAGCATCGTATGTCTCCACAGAGAAGCCACTGTTACCAGCCAGATTGTTACCATCCCCATCAACCCAGTGAACCTAAATAGTTATACTAGTGTTAACCTATCTGACAAGAGTGTTAACTAGAGTTAGTTATACTAGTGTTAATATATATCTGTAAGAGTGTTAACTAGAGTTAACCTAAACACACACCCCCTCACACACATACCTTGACACGGTGGTGATGGTTGTATTTAGCGTTACAAATCAGCTGGACTCCGTTACCACTCCTAGTACACATCTTGGCATTGGTAACAGTTATCACGGGCTCACAACACCAGATAAACCTAGAGAGAAAAAGAGAGGGGTGTTACATGGTGGTACAGAAGATATATGGGTACATGGGTGAGAGGGGTGTTACCAGGCGGTCTATAGAGGTGACCGCGGTGAGTACATACCTGTCCTCAACGTGACACTGGTAGGGGGATGTCTCCCTCCACACAAACTCGTAACAATCCTGACACTCCTCCACAACAGTCCTGATGGAAGGTAGTTGTAAATAGTAGGGCTAGTATAGCAATATGTGGGGTAAGTCGGGAGGTCTTCAGAGAAATTATGGGGGGGGGGGGGGCAAGGCCAAAAAAAGCCAGATCAATCCCGGATTTTAGGGCGGGTCTGGCTTTTTTTGGCTTTTTTTTGGCCCTACTTTTTTGGTCATTTTGGCATGTAATTCTGACATTATATGGTCTGTTTGACATTAAAAACACTTTAAAATGGCTTCTTTGATCTAGTTTTACCATTTTATATCGTTAGGAAAAAAATTTTATACCGAAAAAAGTTTGATATAAAAAAGCCAGATCAAAAAAAGCCAAAAAAGCCAGATCAAAAAAAGCCAAAAAAAGCCAGATCAAAACTGCTAAATCAAAAAAAGCCAGATCAAAAAAAGCCAAAAAAAGCCAAAAAAGGCCAATAAAAGCCAAAAAAGGCCAAAAAAAGCCAGATCAAAAAAGGCCAGATCAAAAAAAGCCAAAAAAAGCCAGATCAAAAAAAGCCAAAAAAAGCCAGATCAAAAAAAGCCAGATCAGACCCGGATTTCAGGGCGGGTTTGGCTTTTTTTGGCCTTGCCCCCCCCCCCATTATATGAGTAAATGCTAGTAAATTGTAGAACTAAGTAGAATTCGGGGCTGCTTTATTCGGGGTGCTGATTGTAGAAGAGTTGTGTCACTCACCAGTCACCGAATGAGCAGTCCTCATCTTCTCCCCGTGCCCTGATTGATCTGACCACATCTGTGTCACAGAGTTTATCATCACCTGGAGAAGTGTCAAAATATTAGCAACAATTAGCAATTAACATATATCAGCAATTATCATATTAGCAACCATGATAATAAATGGTAAATTCAAAAGGTTTGCAGGAGAGGTCCACTGAGAAGCGAATTGCTAGATGGTTCTACTTACCACCCTTGCCCCAGGTGTTAACGAACTTCTGTTCACTATCACAGTTCTCAATACAAGTAGTGTAACATCAGAGAACTTGACTGTAGGTACAACTTCAGGTACAACAGGTACAGTAGGGTGCTGGTGTGGGTGCTGGTGTGGGTTCAGGAACGGCACCACAGGCACCCTTCACAAACGAGATGGCACTTCCAGATATACTGACACTCATTGTGTCACCAGTCCTCAGGGTGTACTGCTTCTCTTTAGGCTCGTAGACAACACCAGAACAGTCTGATTAGATGGGGGAGTGGGGGAGGTTAGAATGAGTAGAGTAGTATGGGATGGGGGTCAGTACACAACACCAGAACAAACTGATCATGGGGAGGAGGGAGGTTAGAATGAGTAGAGTAGTATGGGATGGGGGTCAGTACACAACACCAGAACATTCTGATCATGGGGAGTGGGGAGGTTAGAATTAGTAGTAGGGGAGATAAGTATGAGGCGCACAACTCCCGAACAATCTGATATGCAAAAGGGAGCTGGGAGGGGGTTGGTATGGTACTGCAGGGGGGACTAAGATGGTATTTCTCCAATGGTACTGCAGTGATCACTCACCATCATAGTCGGAGCACTCGCTCAGGGCGTCTCCCTCAGAGAGGAAGGCAATACGTCCCCTGGTCAGATAGTTATCAATGTGGTAGTCTGGTACCCTGCACCACTCCCTTCGGTAGTCCTCTCCGCTCTAGGGGGGGGGGGGGGGGGGTGTTAGCAAGGTTAGAGGGGACAAGGAGGGTGGGGTGTTAAGGTAGTCGGGTACCCTGCACCACTCCCTTCGGTAGTCTTCTCCGCTCTAGGGGGGGGGGGGTTTAGAAAGGTTAGAGGGGACAAGGAGGGTGGGGTGTTAAGGTAGTCGGGTACCATGCACCACTCCCTTCGGTAGTCTTCTCCGCTCTAGGGGGGGGGGGGGATTAGCAAGGTTAGAGGGGACAAGGAGGGGACATGGAGAGGGTTGAAGAGGTTACTGTTGGGTTTTAGCTAACATTTGAGGGGCTGGAGAGGAGTGAGATAGTTATGGTGTGCTAGGGCTGGGGGAGGGAAGGTTGAAAAAATGGGTGGCAACTAGGTGTTATTGTGGCCAGTATTCCTATACTACAAGAGACACACTGACCTCTTGGGTAACATCAGAGATTAGCAGTTGACTAGCAGAGACAATCCCTACGAGAAGTAGGGGAAGGAACAGCATTGTATCACGAGTGAGAGATCCTGAGTCGATCAGTGTCGTCACCTCTCAACTCACCTGCTTTTTATATTTTGAATGGTGGGATTTGTTTTGTCTGTGGACTGGTTAATGTTATGTCTGACACGTCAGACTACATGTGGGTCATAATAACCCACCACGCACACCATGCAATGTTATAACAATTCAGGCCACATAATGCCAACTTGTTTTGTTCGACCCTCCCTCCCCGTGGTTTGAACAAAACAAATGCCACCCTGTTATAAACCACCCCCCCTGCTGATATTTCCCGCAGTCTACTGTGGTATATCAAATAATTCCCTCCCTCTGTTTTCACACCTTTCATAATTCCCGGGGTCGTTTTATAAGAAATAACCACGGCTAGTAAAGTGATGAAATCTGATAATCCCCTACGGGGATTATCACACGATATTCCCCTCGTCACTCCGTTCCTCGTGGATATCGTATTGATATACCAGCCTAATAGGCTGGTATATCAGATTTCATCCCTCTACTAACCGGGGTTATCTATATTATAACAATTCGGGCCGCATAATACCAGGGTCGAATGAGGTGATGTGGCCATGTACCTGTCCACTGGACATAATGCCAATGCTCTAATGCTCTCATGACCGTGATACTGTCTCTTATCTTGTCTGTCTTTCTGTCTCTGAAGCTCCATTATTCGTATGTTTAAAATTTAAAACACGTCAGATAAAGTGTGGTAAGATCGATTATAAAACATTATTTACAGGCTGATATTAATCTAAAATAAATATTACAACAAGATCTCTAATAAGTATATTCAACAATATATTTACATCTGATCTGATAGAAAAAAGAAGAATTCTCACAAGAAGCCTTCAAGCATACCTCCATTATATTAGTCCGAGGACAATATACCCCACAGTTCTCTTGCCAGTGCAGTAGAAACTATTTCTCTCTGACTAGTAGAAAGAGAGCAATTAGTTCTCCCCGACTGGACTGGTAACGGAAGGTGCAGCAGAGGAGGCGCGAGATGATCCAAAGTTTTCGTTCAACTCCAAGTCCTTCTTTTCCTTCTCTCCTAGCTTCTTCAGAGTGGACAGATCGTAATCTCTAATAGTCTTACCTGGGCAAATATGTTAAAAACTGTTAATTACTGACGTAAAAGAGATGAAGAGAGAATTTAAACTCCCTCAACAAATCCCTGTCCGACGGTGCCAACCCGATCTGAGCGCACTGCCGAGGGCCTGGCACACCGCCAGTGATACCCCCCCCCCCGATATTTCTTACCGATGATTCCAATTCCATAACACAATAGGTCAGAGGAGGTAACTTCAGGGCAGATGGAGCACAGAGGATTATCCAACATTGCAGTCACCATGGGAGAGTGGGCAGAGAAGGGCCTTGCCAAACGAGCTCCTCTGACTAAAATAGGAAGGAGGAGTTAGAATAAGGCAGTTAGTGAAGGCTAAGATATAAATTATGGTTTCTCCAATCACCAACCAATCTCCAACCAATCTCCAACCAATCTCCAACCAATCTCCAACTAATCTCCAACTAATCTCCAGCCAATCTAAAACTGTAGTTTTTCATTTTGCCCATTTTTGCCCACTTTGGCCCATTTTTGCCCATATGGGCAAAACCAAAATTCGCTGGGATTATGGGCAATGGGCAAAAAAAAGGTGTCGGCCCCCCAGTCGACTTCAAAAACTTCAAAAACTAAAAGGGTAGGAAACTTCAGCCCCCCCCCTAAAAATCTCCACTTACTTTCTGACTCTCCTATATTCAGCAGCGGTAGGACCACTTTTAGAGTCCACCAGACCTTTCAATTTGAAGTAGTGAGGATATCGCTCCTCCAGCTCCCTCTCTGAAGTAACTCGCTGACTTATATTGAAGGAGTCGGATCTGAACAACCTAAATCGGGAGGAACAGATAACAATGAATGGAATGTTATATTTTAAGATCTCAGTTTCAAGTTTCAACCCCTCCCAAACTCACCGCCCCATTTCCGTTCTGATACTGTCCTCATCAGCCTCTTGGAAGGTCAGGGTGGTACACTTGATTAACAGCTCGTACAGTCCCTCAAAGAACATCTTGTCTTTCCTTGTTTTAGAGTAACGCAACCTACAGCGAGGAGTTATAGAGTTCCTGTTTTTGTGTTAGGCAACGATATAAAAGTACTAAATACTGTATATGTTTCCACGGCTTCAAATAAATTTGTGTCTCGTGTGAAAGAGATAATAGCAACATTATGAACGGTTCAATATACATTTGTACTGATTTGCTACTACATACATACGTGTATTAACTTACTTGCCCCCGTTCAAATGATGTATCTCCCCACACCTCTGGCCCAACAGGAATGCCCCGTAAACAGTGGATAGTAACTTGTGCGCCTCAACTAGTGCCATCTCGTCCAGTTTCTCGCGTTGTTGTTCCTCAAGACTCTGTCCACTTAGAGGGAGCATGAGACTGGGGGTCCGTTAGATTGGGGCACATGGGACAATAATAAATCAGATAATATATTACAACAAACTTACGCCATCATAGGTCTCGGTTTCTTGTTGTCTTGTGTTACAAAGTACTTCTCAAAGAACTTCAGAGTGCAACAAATAATCTCGTCAACTAGAGGGGACCTGAAAAAGGGGGAATGAAACTGAGAAGTGTTTAATGGGACGTCATGATATTCTTTTCAATATCCTTCCCTTCCCCATTTCCACGCCCCCTCCTATTTCGCACCAGTTACAGATTAATACCCTGATATCAGGGGACGCTCCCTGATATCAGGGCACGGCGCGTTCCTGCATGCCCGGCCATCATGATGGCCGGGCATGCAGATGGTTCTGTGGGAACCATGCGACATTGCTGCGCGTCACGTAAATTGAATGGAAAGTAGAGCTAACGCGCATGTCAGCACTCACTTGCCTCCCGACCATACAGCTTGGGAACTGATGCATGGGAATCTCTAACTGGTGCCTTTTCCACACCCTTCCCTCTCAGCTCCCCTGCTATGTGGTTTATGTGCTAAAAGATACCCCTTTATTACCACTGTAACAGCTGCAACATTTCGAGAAGGGCCACCTGATATTGCTCTTTGAATCAGACCCGTAAAACTCAGCAGTCCCACCCTAACAAATCTCAGACAACACTACTGACTACATAATGTCTCGTAAGGTTCCAGAAGTGGAGCTTCACTTTCCTCCGCTCCACAAATTTGATTGTCTACCATCCAACACACTACACATGGTCCAATACCACAATTCTCAGTAGCCCCATATTCTAATTCATGGGGGAATTCATGGCTTCATTCATAGATCTAGTATCAGACAGACTCAAAGTATATATGTCCTCCCTCCATTTGAGTAGCCTAATTCAGTAATTCTTCTATCACCCTAATTTTAGCATTGCTGCACCTCCTGTGACCTTCAGTGAGGTGATTCTTGGGCGAAGAAATAGAACAAAAGAAGAGAGAGAGAGAGAGAGAGAGAGAGAGAGAGAGAGAGAGAGAGAGAGAGAGAGAGAGAGAGAAAGACAGCGATAGAGAGAGAAAGGAAGAGAACAACTCGGAAGACTATGACCTCAAATAAGACCTGTAGCAGGATAAAACCAGGGTAAATTATCAATTTTAAGTCCATGCAGGCGGCGGGCCTGGTATAAAGGACCTTTGTTGTAGATGATAACGGATTTTGAAAGGAACCGTGTTCCATATCCCGCCAAATATTTTGGGGAATTGGGGATCCTTAATCTTGTTTCTGCAAATTGTGCACTTTTAATTTGAATTTTGCAATAATTTCGATACCCAGTCGCGATATATAATGGTTGAAGCTATCGGAGTTATAGTATCTTTCTCTCTTGCTATATTTATCACTTCAATCGTTCACAAAATTGTCTAAAAGTCGGTTGGGCAATCCAATTTGGTAAATGGAAACTGAAATACGAACTGAGGGGGTGAAGGTTAGAGACTGAATCTTGGTAATGATGAGTGAGAGAGAGAGGGAGAGAGAGAGATAGAGAGAGGAGTTAGTTTGAGGAAGGTGGGAGCTAGTCTCCTAGTTCCATCCTCAGTCTGCAGAGAATCACCTGATTCCTAAGGTCACCGAGGCATCCCCAATCTTGTTACGTGTGTGCGTGATGAGCATGATAGTTATTTGAAGAGTAACTCCAGCCACTTTGTTACACAGTGTCAGGCGACTCAATTTGTTACATCTTTGTGATGTGGTAGCTGACTAGCTGGTGTGTTTGGGAATTAAGTTGTGTTGTTGATGGTAATGGCCGCGGTAATGGTTTCCTTATCCAATACATCCATTATTAGACTCTCATTCCACTCTATGAGTTGGCAATTGGCATAAACAAAATTCATTCAAAATTATTGTAAGTTGGTCAGTTGAGTAGAACTTAACTACCCCAGTTTATCAAACTCTCCATCAGTTCCTGATTCTATACCTTGTATAAGCTTTAGTAAACCCTTGAATGATTATAATGATTACGTCATAATGTTCGACGCCATATGAATCTCTACATACGGCGTTACAAATATATCGAGTTTCTTCTGCAACTGTTTCACTGATTTCCCATTTCTCGAATAGGTCAAATTCTTTTGTTAAATCCACTGTCTATAACCACTACACCTGGTTTTTCATAGGTGCTACTTCTTCCACACAACGGCAAACACACCCTACTTGTTTTAGTTCTCTCTCTCTCTCTCTCTCTCTCTCTCTCTCTCTCTCTCTCTCTCTCTCTCTCTCTCTCTCTCTCAGTCTGCCCCTACCAACCTCTCCCTCCCTCTCCCACACCCTCTCTCATTTAGCCAGACGTGGTTTGATTTCATGTTGATTATATCGCTCCTCCTCCTCCTTCTCCCTGGGAGGGCGGTGGCCACTATATCTCGAGGTCCAGGGGTCTGTGTGGCATACGATGTGTGTGAGACTAGTGGTGCACTACCCTGTCCAAACAACACCGCCGCCCAACCCCTTGTGGGGGAGGATGTTAGGGAGGTTCTCGCTGGAATATGCCCACATCTCAGGTAATGCATAATGGATCAGGATCTCAGAGTGACATCTTCTTTAATGAGGTCATAATGACGTCATGACGTCATAATGGATTGAGATCGTGTAAATTATTTCATATTTCAGTGATGAGGATCTGTTGTGTTGTTCGGAGGCTCAAGTTACAGCCCTGAAAAACCAACTCTCTCGAGCGGAGTTCATACTTTCCGGTTGTGAGAACTGCTACCGGAATTTCCGTTCTGTGTTTTGTGACATGGTGTGTCATCCTGATCAGGTACTGACTATGTCTTAATACAGTGAGTAATGGTAACCATGGTAACGAGAAT
The DNA here is from genome assembly GCA_020137815.1 of Hormiphora californensis. Taxonomy (NCBI): domain Eukaryota; kingdom Metazoa; phylum Ctenophora; class Tentaculata; order Cydippida; family Pleurobrachiidae; genus Hormiphora; species Hormiphora californensis. Next base: position 7,471,237 of record CM035359.1, read on the forward strand.
AGTAACTAATGTTCACCATGGTAACGCGAATGGTTAACACAATTCTGTTACAGTCGGAGTTTTTAAACGTTACGGAAACCGACATGTCAGGAGATAATGTGGAGTATGTCAGCAAATTCTCCTACTATCTCACCTACGAATATGCTAATGGGGTAATTAGAGGGGCAATTAGAGGGGTATTTAGTGGGGTAATTGGAGGGGTAATTAGATGTGTAATTAGAGCTAGAGATGATTAGAGGTGCATAATAGGAAGGGTAATTAGTAACTACTACACTTACTAGACTATACTTGTATGACCCATTTGAAACCCCATTTCAGATGTATGAGAGTTGCAAAAAGTTTCCCACGGCACTTTGTTTTGGTTGGTTTAGCTGTACTCTAGATGAAACATACGAATTTCTAGGTAACTGTATAACCAAGTGGTAACCATGTTATTAACATGGTGTTAACCATAGGTAACCATGGTAACTACTTAAAACTACATGGTTCAAAACAAACCACATTGTCATAATAACCATGGTAACCACTTTGTGATTTTCTAGGTGACAACAGCTTTACTACTCTTAAAACTGATTACCACTATGAAAAGGACACCCCAGCTCCCTACAAACCTCCCTCTTCTGACCATCTGAGGACCTGTGACTACTACGGGGAATGGGACAGGTATGAAGGGTGCAAGTACCCCTTCCTTTAGGGGGGGGGGGGGCATTGATCTTCACCTTTGTTAGCTCCATTATGTGGATTGGGATGTGGCGGATGGGATTGAAATTAGGTTTAGTAGGTCTCATCCTTGATATTGAGAGTGTATGTTGTAAACAGCAAAAACAAGATGAATTCATCTTGTCTTTGCTGTTTACAACATACACTCTCAATATCAAGGATGAGACCTATTAAACCTAATAGCTCCATTATGGGTCTAATACAATTATTATAATATTACAAATTTACCTTATTTTGTCCACAACAAAAATATCTTGATTTGTAATGCCCGAGAGTTTTATACTATTGGTTGTCAGGTGTATATGTAACAAGTGCACTTCTACCTGTGACAATGAGCACGGTCAGGATGGTTTGGTTCACTCTAATGGTATCTGTATCTCAACCACTCTGGGCTCTGATAGTATAACAGTGGACACTACTACTGCACTGGAATGGGATGCAACCTCTTCTGAGTGCAGGTGAAATATATACCGTACACACTATGAGACACGCAATCACACATTTTGACACCGATTAAAGCCAGGTGCCTATCCAGTATCCAGGGTTTCAAATACACACACAAAATACACACCCGTACAGATAACAACCACTTCCTACTAGCAGCTGGCATGTGTGGTCCCTCTGAATCTTTATATTCTGTTTCAGGGAAATGGTGACAACACACTGTCCCATCGCTGGTTAATACACCTGTATGCTGTAGTTCATGTAGACATTGTCGCAGTTACAAGCGTTTTCAACAAACTTGATGTATTGTTTGGAAGCTGTGGCAACTGTAAGGTAGGATTCAACAGTACTATACTTGTAGAATCAATCAATGGTATCATTCAAGGAAACATGATCGTGAGCTGATACAATTATAGTAATGATTCAGTCTCTCCCATCATGTCTATTGTCTATACAGTAATGTCTCTCATCCCATCCTGTTTAGGAGAATCTGAGGACTCTGATGTGTCGATACTTCATCTCCCAAGACCAGTCACTATTAGTTAATGGGATCCTTGGTACCACAGATAACACCCTAACTGGTAAGTGCAACCCCACTAGGCCCTTTCAAAGTTGGGTTTTAACCCAAAGTATTTACAACCCGGACTATATCTGATACTAGATAGGTCTTGTCTTTTAACCCCAATATTGTGCTTTGTCTTCTAAACCCAAGTGTGACAGAGTGGTTTTTTAGGAGCTCAGTTGGTTTTGGGAAGTGATACAGTGGACGTAATATTCAAATCGTGTATGAATGTGACAGCTTACAGCGGGACCTGCAAGGATAGAACCTGTTCATTGTCGGTGAGAAAAAGAGGGGAGAGAGAGAGAGAGAGAAAGAGAGAAAGAGAGAGAGAGAGAGAGAGAGAGAGAGAGAGAGAGAGAGAGAGAGAGAGAGGGAGGGAAAGAGAGAGAGAGATAGAGTCTAGAGAGAGATAGAGAGAGAGAGAGAGAGAGAGAGAGAGAGTCTAGAGAGAGATAGAGTCTAGAGAGAGATATGGAGCTGAGAATCATGGTAACACTAAAAACACCCTTCCCGGTAGACGTTGTTGGATGATCTATTCGAGGAGTCAGATCTAGCAATCAAGCCAACACTAAAGGTCTATGATGGACCCAGCGATTCTCCCTACAGCACCCCCTACTCTGATTTTAATAGGTGTAATGCAGGTGAATATAATAGGGCTAATTTGGGGCCCTCTCATTTATTCACATATTCGAACGATTAATAATACATTTTAATACTCCAATTATCCCTCTCCCTATATCAGAGGCGGGACTGTGTTCATGTGCGGATTGTCCTGCTGCATGTGATAAGTACAAGCACGAACCAGACTACTGCCTTCTAACTGGATATGTTGATGGACAGTTCAGTGTGGAAGGAACTGACGCATTCAATGTAAGGATCTAACCTTCCCCTAAGAAGAAGAAAAAGAAGTCTAGCCTCGATCTATTACCGGTCTCAAAAAGGGGAAATTGTGTGTTCGGTGAAATTAGTTGCACCTTCAAATCTATTTCAGTCAATTGTGGACGATATCCTGAAGACCACGTGTCCACTGTACAGTAGGCAGGAGAACACGTGTTGTACAGATAAAATGATGGTCAAGGTTACTGAAATGGTGGAAAAACTAACACAGGCAAGAGAGAAAGAAAGAGAGAGAGAGAGAGAGAGAGAGAGAGAGAGAGAGAGAGAGGGGGGGGGGGAAGGAGAGAGAGAGAGAGAGAGAGAGAGAGAGAGGGGGGGGGGGGAAGGAGAGAGTAAGAGAGTGAGAGAAAGTGAGAGAGAGAAAGTGAGAGAGAGAGAGAGAGAGAGAGAGAGAGAGAGAGAGAGAGAGCCCCAAATTATTAAAATCCAACATCATCTACCTATTTACATGATTTAGAAACACTAACATACTCTATCTACAGGCTGCTTCGTGTGTAGTATGTGGGGAGAATATTGCCTCTCTGATGTGTGAAGTGTTCTGCTCCCCCGATCAATCTCAATACTTCAATATAGATGAAGTCTCCTCCTCCAATAATGCAGAGAAAATGAGGTAATTAATTATAGAGGTAATTAATGAGGTAATTAGTTCCGAAGAAGAGAATTATAACTAATATTTTATACGCTCATCTGTCTAAACAAATATTAAAATACTATAAAAATAGTTCCCCTTCCCCCGAACAGTATCCATATTTCTCCAAAGACCCTGGAAAGCATCACAGAATCGTGTAGTAAAGACACATCCCTTAAAGACTACCTCTGTAGTAGCGGAGATGATTGTACTGACCCTGATGTCCTACTTGAACAACTTGAAATCAAGGTACAGATCACGAATTTAAACGATGGCGTACTTTGGTCTTTCAGAGGGTCCAATTGTCCAAAGAAGATATTTGTGTTCTAGAACTTTCCAAAGAAATTTCACATGCCCCTAATTGTGCAGTGTTGCCTTGCTCGACCCTCTCTCTCTCTCGTACCTGGTATGGTACCGGTTAGAACATGTACATACTAGCTGGGTCCACTACAATCTCGTTATAGCGGTCTGAACTAATTCTCTTGTACATGATCCACACATCACTACATCATAATTCTAACACATCTCCATCTTGAGATATACCAAGTACCAAGCTACTTTCATAACTCACTCTTTCTCCTCTAGATAAATACGATGACCAATACATCTCTGGATCTAGTTCTAACAAGGTTTGGGGGTACTAAACTTGCCAGTCCTGTGACGTCACCATGCCATAAAGTTCACCCCGAAATAGGTGAGAAGCAGCTGTAGAAACTATAGGAGCTGGATACAGGTTTACTTGCAGCTTCCCCAAACCTCTCTATACTACTATGTATTCTACTTTCTAGAGGATGCATGAACAATAAAATAAGTTCAAGACCTCTATATGTATCGGTATTTTGACACTAACCCCTCGTCCTCACCATAATCACTGTCACCGCTAGGCGAGGCATGTCCATGTGAGACGTGTGCCCTATCCTGTGAGACTACTCCAGACGGGTACATCCATGAGAAGGGAATGTGTCTAATGTATGGAACTTGTACTGTCGATGGAATGGAATACCCCTGCTTGGGTAAGTATACAGGGTGGCCCATAAATTATGAGGCCCGGGGTAAGTATATATGATGGCGTTATATGATGGCCCTATAGTGATCAGTGGGGTACGCACTACCTGCAGGGGTTCACATGTGAACCCCTGCAGGTAGTGCGTACCCCACTGCAGCCAGTAGTAAGTTAATGTTTGCACCAGAGAACTGAAGCAGGTGTGAACTATTATAGACAGTCAAATCCCGATTTACCGTGGAGTCTGAGGATTGATTGGATTAGCTTAACAACCTGCTCACCCTGTACAGGCAACCAGGCATCAGTCCCAGAAACTGCAATAGTAGCAGAGGAACTAACTGCTATCTGTCCCCTTTACATTCACGAATATAATGGAACTAACTTGTGTTGTGACCAGGATACTATCACCATGATGAGTGGGCTACTGAATCTGGCTAAAGCTGTAAGTGATATTATAAGACTTCTTTCTGCCCAATAATGGTTTAAATCCAATATGATGCACACAATTGCGAACACTGTACCGGACTACAACACTGTGAACAGTCATCAGTCATCACGAAATCCAATGAAGTAAATTTAACTATCTCCCCCTCTCACCCAGATTGAATGTGTGAACTGTTACCATAACCTTGCCAAGCTGTTTTGCAACGTGTTCTGCCACCCCGACCAATCCTTGTTCACAATGGCGCGAGAGGAGAAGAATGGAGCAAATGGAAATATGGCAATTCCTACTTTTGGGTAATAAAACATCATTTAACCTGTCTAGCAGGACCTGTCTGGTGCCGCAGACCCCATCTGAGCGTACTGTCGCGCACTCAGATTTGAGAATAAAATAATATTTGAGAATCAAATCAGGATCTGGCACCGCCAGACAGAGCAGGATCGTTTTAATCATCAAATCAGTATTCGGTGAACAAGGAAGTCTGAACTCAAGACAATAATTTCATCTCAGGTACTTTGTCGAGGAGTCGGTAGGTCGAGAGTTGTGGAACTCCTGCAAAGATAACTCGGGTACCATTATTACGATAATCTGTCAGATGAAATATGGAAGGGCGTGTGATAATTATAAGGAGTTTGCAGTCGCTATAGGAGAGAGTCAAGCAACAAGTTTTACAATTAACTTTGAGTTTGCAGCTAGTGAGCCCTTTCAATTGGACAGCCCTGGACTGTTGGCATGTGATGAGACCTTCCAGGGTAGGTGGTAATTACTGATTAATTTACATAATTAACTGTCAATTAACTGTCAATTAACTGATTATAAATTAACTAATTATCAATTAACTAAATATCAATTAACTAGTTATGTATCTAGGATGACCAACACATTATAACAACACCACCTAACAGGTGAGTGGTGTGACTGTAAGGACTGTGAGGCAGCATGTAGGTCAGATGACGAACTATCCTCACCAAAGAGGAATGTGCCTTCTCACTCCATCTGGTTTAGTTCCTGGTACCATGGCAACGAATGGTCCCAAGAATAACACCATTTGTCCAGGTATTATTTGTTCTATTACCCTCCCTTTACATTTGTTAAAGGTAGTCTAGCTTGGCAAGGTATCATATAATGAACAACATCACATTCTGTATTTTACTAGATACATGTATTGTCTCACTCTCCGTATGTCTCATTTTACTAGATACATGTATTGTCTCACTGTCTAGGTCTGTCTGGAAGGAAGGTGTGCTGTGACAGTGACGACTTTTCAAAGCTGCAGAGTGTCCTGGGGAAACTGGAGATCACGTGTCCTGCGTGCTCCCATAACATCAAAACGTAAACAAACAATGTTAATAAACAAAGAAACAAACAAATAAATAAACAAATCCTCAAAGTCCAAACACACCCTCTCTAATAATACAAATCCTCATGTATCAGGTTGATGTGTACAATTGTTTGCGGAGGTGACCAGTCCCTTTACACTACCATTAGCAACAACATGAAACAACAAACGGCCTTCCTAACTGCTGTAAGATCTGTAAAAAGAATAAAAATAGGGAAAGATTGGAGCTCACCTAAAATTCAAGATCCTAACTGAATTTCCGGAGACCATACAGTGATAATCATTCAATATGACGTATACAGTGATAATCATTCAATATGACGTATATTCAGGTCAGCACAGAGGAGCTATACGAGTCATGTTCATACCACACTGGAGAGTTGCAGACCGAGGAAGACGTTCTAGCTTGGATATCTACCATGTGAGTGTAATACTGTCAAACTGATGTTGAATCATCCAACTACCCGATATATACTTATTCTGTCAGCTCCTTTTTTAAGGTGATTTAAAGTATTGTTGATGGTCCTTGTCCCGGAGAGTGCTCTACTCACGGTTGCGAGGAGCTATTTACAAGTAAAACAAGGAAGTTTTAGTTCAACTGTTGAACTAAAACTTCCTTGTTTTACTTGTGATTTAAAGTATTTAATTCCAGAATGAACGATGTATACAAGGATGTTGGGTATACCTCTCAAATCAATGTGGACAGTTACCGACTACCGGTTACTAAAAGTGCACCCCTTTATGGTCTAGCTAACTGCTATGACCACGATCCACAATATAGGTACAGATAATAACTATTATCTAACTCGGGGGTAACTGGTGAGAGACCATGTCGACCAGATCAACCACCTTCCTAGTCCTACTAGGTAACCATAGCAACCAGTCTCTCTTTCCTTCTGTAGGTGTGAGTGTGACTACTGCAAGAGAAGTTGTACAGATGATGGCTACCTCCACGCTCCCAACACCTGCCTGTTCTACGACATATGTGATACCGATAGTAAGAGTATTAATTAATTAATGGAGTTGATAAGTGATTACTTACTAAATTGGTATCAGATATAATAGGAACGGTGGTGGCGATTAACGATATTTACTTCCATAAACTACCAAGTGCCTTAATCTCCAGAATTAAAATGTAAGCCATTTCCAATTTCTCAACAGGAGATTTCCCGTGCGTGAAGAATAATACAGCACCCTCCCTCCCAACTGCTGACATGATGGAACACCTGTCAGAGTATTGTCCTAACTACCTGGAGACACCAGTGTGTTGTACAGCTGAACAGCTTGGTAGCTTTCATCACCAGGGTGTCAGCTGCTAAAACTATTATTGGAGGGTAGGTTGTAGTTGAAACATATTGGGAAACATATACACGGCTATACAAATTGTATTATACACGGCTATACAATCACATAATCACACGGCTATACACATCCCTCCTGTTCAGGTGTCCAGGGTGCTATTCAAACTTTGTGGACGTGTTCTGTAAACTGACATGCGATCCAAACCAGTCCCAGTTCCTACAAGTCATCAGAGAGGAGGAAGGGGGAGCTGTTAGCAGGATGAAATACCACATAACTGAAGAGTTTGCAGTAAGTAAAAAACCGTTAGATAGTGTTATGTACCATACCAATTGTGTTCTCTCCCATTTTTGTTAACAAATCTAATACATCCAATTAACAACACGTCATGCTTCAACAAATCTAATACATCCAATTAACAACACGTCATGCTTCAACAGAGGAAAACGTTTGACTCGTGTAAGAACGTACAGTATACTGGTCAGAGAGCTATCAACCTGATCTGTGACTCAGTGAACTGTGAGGAGGACAAGTTTTATAATAGTCTGGGAATTAACAGTTACACAGAGTTGAGGGTGTACTACGAAGTATACACACCTGGGGGTGCAGGTGAGAATTAGAATTGATGCAACAAGAACAGTAGTTGCTATGGTAACCAAGGCAGTTACTACGGGGTAACCATGAGTTGAGGGTGTACTACGAAGTATACACACCTGGGGGTGCAGGTGAGAATTAGAATTGATGCAAACAAGAACAGTAGTTGCTATGGTAACCAAGGCAGTTACTACGGGGTAACCATGAGTTGAGGGTGCAGGTGAGAATTAGAATTGATGCAAACAAGCATCTCTCAACCATTTCTGTATCTCTCTCTACAGATAATATTAGTGAATGGTATAATGGTACAGGACAGGAACCGGTTTCTGGGGAAAAAGTCTTATCATGTGCTGACATCTTGAACGGTAGGTACTAGGTAGCATACAGGCAGTACAATGATTGGTCTGCACACCAGCTGAGTACGTACTACCCTTTACCAGGAACCGACCGACACAAGTAAACAACCAATCAGAACTCGTTATTTAGGTCACGTGACTGGTTATCAGCCAATCAGGGACCAGTATTTCCTGATTCGGTCGGTTCTTAGTTCTTACCCTTTGCAGGAAACCAGACGTGTACGTGTGTGGACTGCCCCGCGGCTTGTGATGATGTAGATCCAATAATAGACGGGGACAGTACAGCTAGCAATCTCAACAAGTACTTCATTCCCCTAGCTCTGGTATGTGATAACTGTATAGCAACCATCTAGGTGACCATAGCAACCATCTAGGTAACCATAGCAACCCTCTAGGTAACTGTAGAGCAACCATCTAGGTAACCATAGCCACCCTCTAGGTAACCATAGCAACCCTCTAGGTAACCATAGCAACCCTCTAGGTAACCATAGCAACCATCTAGGTAACCATAGCAACCATCTAGATAACCATAGCAACCCTCTAGGTAACCATAGCAACCATCTAGGTAACCATAGCAACCCTCTAGGTAACCATAGCAACCCTCTAGGTAACCATAACAACCCTCTAGGTAACCATAGCAACCATCTAGGTTGCCATAGCAACCCTCTAGGTAACCATAGCAACCCTCTAGGTAACCATAGCAACCCTCTAGGTAACCATAACAACCCTCTAGGTAACCATAGCAACCATCTAGGTTGCCATAGCAACCCTCTAGGTAACCATAGCAACACTCTAGGTGACCATAGCAACCCTCTAGGTAACCATAGCAACCCTCTAGGTAACCATAGCAACCCTCTAGGTAACCATAGAAACCCTCTAGGTTGCCATAGCAACCCTCTAGGTAACCATAGCAACCCTCTAGGTTGCCATAGCAACCCTCTAGGTAACCATAGCAATCCTCTAGGTAACCTGGGCAGTGTTGACAGTGGCTGTGTTTGCTCTAGTCCGGTACAGGGCCCGGCTCCACCAAGGATTTACAATGGATGGCAAGGAAGATATACAGATGGATGATATGAAGAAGGAGAAGGAGGAGAGGAAGGAGAGTGCAGGGGTAGTGAGAGTTAACCCAGTCCAGGATTTTATCAGGTACAGTCCTGGCTTAACACTTGACTCACACACTTGATCTACCGAACCCTCGCATGAAATAAAATGCGGTGGAAGCCATGCATAGCTTGGACCCTCACACTGTTAGTTAGGTCTAATTCTGCTCATATCACTCCAACAACACCCCACCCTCAGGATGGTGTTTGCTAGATGGGCAGACTTCATCTACAACTACCCATTCCTAATTATCCTGGGTACTTTCCTAATGGTCGGTGTGGCATGTATAGGTCTCATCTTCTTCAAGATAACATATGATCCTGTGGAGCTGTGGACGGCACCAACTAGTGTCAGTAGGTTGAACAAGGTGAGAGATGAAATATATGGGGGACATTGCTGAACAAGGTGAGGGGGAATATACGGGGGGACATTGCTAAACAAGGTGAGAGGGGGAATATATTAGTAGAGGCAATAATTACACTCACCTCCTCTGATTTCTATGAAACTTCTCCCATGCTAAGAGGTGGCAATAGAGGTTAAAATACCGCTGATTTTAAGTCTGAACAATGTTCGGTTCGTTAATTATCGCTAATTGAAAAACTCCAAAATGGCCTAAAATCGCCCTAAGTTCCGAATTGAAATTTTGGAGTTGAGACTCCAGACTTCGTGGAGATGTCCGCTAGGATGACAATATGCACCAAAATCGGACGGAAGCCTAAATTCGTCCGAATTCGGTACGAAAAGCCGGGTAGACTGCATTTTGGTCACGTGACATGGGTCCAAAATCAGTTTTTTGCCATTTACGCCTTTCCTGTACGTCGGAGACAAAAAATATGGCCAATACTTGTCATTTCCATCGCTTTCTGCATCTTTTAAGCCCCCTATTAATATCCCATACTTCAACGGTTCAGTAGTTAGAGTTTTTCAGGACACTAAATGACGTCACTTCTGAACCGTTGAAGTATGGGATATTAATAGGGGGCTTAAAAGATGCAGAAAGCGATGGAAATGACAAGTATTGGCCATATTTTTTGTCTCCGACGTACAGGAAAGGCGTAAATGGCAAAAAACTGATTTTGGACCCATGTCACGTGACCAAAATTCAGTCTACCCGGCTTTTCGTACCGAATTCGGACGAATTTAGGCTTCCGTCCGATTTTGGTGCATATTGTCATCCTAGCGGACATCTCCACGAAGTCTGGAGTCTCAACTCCAAAATTTCAATTCGGAACTTAGGGCGATTTTAGGCCATTTTGGCGTTTTTCAATTAGCGATAATTAACGAACCGAACATTGTTCAGACTTAAACTCAGCGGTATTTTAACCTCTATTGCCACCTCTTAGCATGGGGGAAGTTTCATAGAAATCAGAGGAGGTGAGTGTAATTATTGCCTCTACTATATAACATTGCATCATAGTACAACATGTGTTCCAAAACTAACAAAAAACTAACTAATTCCCACCAGGAGTTTTTTGAAGACACCTTTGGGACGCCCTACCGGCCAGCTCAAGTGATCTTCACAGAGAAGAAACCAGCGGAGAACTTTAAAGTAGAGACTATAGATGGAGATACTGGGAAGGATTTAGAGCTTGAGTATAGTTCCATTTTCAGGTATAATTGTACAAAACACTATGGATTATTAGTCCACTACCATCTCCCCTTGGCCTTACACAAAGAGATTCGTCAGGAGGTAGAGATCATTATAACTCCTCCAACACCCCCTTCTCTTCTCTTCTCCACCACCCCCTCCCCACTATAACAGGCCAGATATCATGGCTGAAATATTTGAGATAGAGAAGAAGGTGAAGGATAGTGTGAGATCTTTGCTGTGCGATGGGGACCATTGCAGGAATATCACACTGGCTGATGTGTGCTATAAACCACTAGGTAACTAAGTGTGTAACACCAACAACTAATAGTTTCTGAGAGAATAGAACGAATGTATACTTTCTAAAATATAGTATTTGATCAACTCACCCCCCCCCCTTCCCAGGAGAGCACAACAAGACCCACCCTGTTAATAACTGTGTCGTAATGTCACCCTCACCCCCCCCCTTCCCAGGAGAGCACAACAAGACTCACCCTGTCAACAACTGTGTTGTAATGTCACCCTCACCCCCCCCCCTTCCCAGGAGAGCACAACAAGACCCACCCTGTTAACAACTGTGTCGTTATGTCACCCTCACCCCCCCCCTTCCCAGGAGAGCACAACAAGACCCACCCTGTCAACAACTGTGTCGTTATGTCACCCTCACCCCCCCCCCCCTTCCCAGGAGAGCACAACAAGACCCACCCTGTTAACAACTGTGTCGTTATGTCACCCTCACCCCCCCCCTTCCCAGGAGAGCACAACAAGACCCACCCTGTCAACAACTGTGTCGTTATGTCACCCTCACCCCCCCCCTTCCCAGGAGAGCACAACAAGACCCACCCTGTCAACAACTGTGTCGTTATGTCACCCTCACCCCCCCCCCCCTTCCCAGGAGAGCACAACAAGACTCACCCTGTCAACAACTGTGTCGTAATGTCACCCTCACCCCCCTTCCCAGGAGAGCACAACAAGACTCACCCTGTTAACAACTGTGTCGTAATGTCACCCTCACCCCCTCCCCAGGAGAGCACAACAAGACTCACCCTGTTAACAACTGTGTCGTAATGTCACCCCCCCCTCCCTTCCCAGGAGAACACAACAAGACCCACCCTGTCAACAACTGTGTCGTTATGTCACCCTCACCCCCCCCCCCCTTCCCAGGAGAACACAACAAGACCCACCCTGTCAACAACTGTGTCGTAATGTCACCCTCACCCCCTCCCCAGGAGAGCACAACAAGACTCACCCTGTTAACAACTGTGTCGTAATGTCACCCTCACCCCCCCCCTTCCCAGGAGAGCACAACAAGACCCACCCTGTCAACAACTGTGTCGTTATGTCACCCTTCCAATGGGACTTTACCACGTAAGTTATACCAACCTTGTTATGATTTTTCATTTGTTTCGCCGTGCGAGTGTAGTGAAATAGGGTCGAGCAAGGCAACCAATACCAACTAATTTCTGCTATGTAATTATTGTAAACACTGGCCCAATTTGAACTGTTCATCTCCCGGAGACAGGCCAAACAGTTCAACTACCAATCATGTAACTATCATGTAACATAATACGTCTGTAACCATGACAACACGCTGTTATAACAGGTACAAGGGTGAGTTGCAGCCCTATGTCAATGAAACCTTTGAGGGGAGCTACCTGGAACAGATGTACGAGTGTGGGCAGGATAACATGAATACCAAGTGTTTTGGGGCATACCGAGGTCCCATAATGAAGAATGCTGTGTTTGGTGAGTAACGTGACGTCACAATGTGAGTAGTGACGTCATAGTGTGAGTAGTGACGTCATAGTGTGAGTAGTGACGTCACAGTGTGAGTAGTGACGTCATAGTGTGAGTAGTGACGTCACAGTGTGAGTAGTGACGTCACAGTGTGAGTAATGACGTCATAGTGTGAGTAGTGACGTCACAGTGTGAGTAGTGACGTCATAGTGTGAGTAATGACGTCACAGTGTGAGTAGTGTTGTCATGGATATTACCATTTTCTAAGATTCGCAAAAATCAGACAGGAGGTTTTTGTATCAGATAAATTCCCAAGCGTCTTTCATGTTTAGCCTGTTATGTTCCAATATCTCTCTCTAAAGGTGGATACGATGAAGAGGGTACCACATCATATCTGAACACCAGCCGGGCAGTCATATTCACATTCGTTGTAACTGGACATATACAGAACAGAACCGAGGCGTTGGCATGGGAACTGGCATTTAGTAACTTTATGAAGGAGCAGAAGAGTGATCTACTGGATATTAGCTTTAACTGTGAACGTGGCTTGGAGGTAAATAATTTGAGTCTTGCAAGTTTTCATTGCTCATAATTTACTTTCTTTCACTTTTTTCTCTCTCTCTCTCTCTCTCTCCCTCTCTCTCTCTCTCTCTCTCTCTCTCTCTATCTCTCTCTATCTCTCTCACTCTCTGTATATCTCTCTCTCCCTCTCTCTCTCTCTCTCTCTCTCTCTCTCTCTCTCTCTCTCTCTCTCTCTCTCTCTCTCTCTCTCTCTCTCTCTCTGTCTATCTCTCACCAGGATGAACTTGACAGAGCATCACATGCTGACATTATGACCATTGTCATTAGTTACATTCTCATGTTCGTCTACGTGTCAACAACACTGGGAAAGATGTCCCGCTGGGCCCCATCCTGTATGATACAATCAAAGGTAACTAGGGGACGGTTACAATGGTTACTAGGGGACGGTTGCCATCACAGCATTCAAATAGTCAATAAATAGTAATTAAATAAAATAAATAAGGACTTTTAACCCCCCCCTCCCCCGTCTAGGTGTTGATAGGACTAGTAGGGGTCACCCTGGTGTTGGTCAGTGTAACATGTGCCCTCGGTATCACCTCCTACTGCGGTCTACCTGCCACTCTCATTGTCATCGAAGTGGTTCCCTTCCTAGTGTTGGCTGTCGGTGTGGACAATGTCTACATTCTAGTTCAGGTAGGTTTTAACTTTTGAATCCTAGCTCAATTGTCCTAGAGATGAACTATGAAGAGAGTGAGAGAAGAAGAATATGTGTTTTAGTGTCTACAACGAAGGCTTGAAGAAACGAGGAGTCAGCGCCGGGAGGTGAACTTTGTTCAGAATATCATGAGAAACGTCCTGTCTGAAGTCGGGCCAAGTATGCTGATGAGTACTGCCTGCCAAATGGTAAATAGATCTAGTTAAGAATCTAATTTTTAAGAACCTTGTAATTTTCTACGTACTTTCTCTAACCGTCTCTTGACACGTCCTCACCCCCAGCTCTTTCACTACATTAGTATTTCTAAAACCTTCCCCTAACCCCCCCCCCCACCACAGGTGGCGTTTTCCCTGGGTGCTCTCTCTTCCATGCCCGCTGTACAGAACTTCGCCTGGAATGCGACCCTCGCAGTTCTAATTGATTTCCTTCTTCAAAGCAGCATCTTTATAGTAATCCTGACTTGGGATACACGCCGGGAAATAGATCACAGGTAAATCCTGACTTGGGATACACGCCGGGAAATAGGTCACAGGTAAATCCTGACTTGGGATACACGCCGGGAAATAGGTCACAGGTAAATCCTGACTTGGGATACACGCCGGGAAATAGGTCACAGGTAAATCCTGACTTGGGATACACGCCGGGAAATAGATCACAGGTAAATCCTGGCTTGGGATACACGCCGGGAAATAGATCACAGGTAAATCCTGACTTGGGATACACGCCGGGAAATAGATCACAGGTAAATCCTGACTTGGGATACACGCCGGGAAATAGATCACAGGTAAATCCTGACTTGGGATACACGCCGGGAAATAGATCACAGGTAAATCCTGACTTGGGATACACGCCGGGAAATAGATCACAGGTAAATCCTGACTTGGGATACACGCCGGGAAATAGGTCACAGGTAAATCCTGACTTGGGATACACGCCGGGAAATAGATCACAGGTAAATCCTGGCTTGGGATACACGCCGGGAAATAGATCACAGGTAAATCCTGACTTGGGATACACGCCGGGAAATAGATCACAGGTAAATCCTGGCTTAGGATACACGCCGGGAAATAGATGACAGGTAAATCCTGACTTGGGATACACGCCGGGAAATAGATCACAGGTAAATCCTGACTTGGGACACACGCCGGGAAATAGATCACAGGTAAATCCTGACTTGGGATACACGCCGGGAAATAGATCACAGGTAAATCCTGGCTTGGGATACACGCCGGGAAATAGATGACAGGTAAATCCTGACTTGGGATACACGCCGGGAAATATATCACAGGTAAATCCTGACTTGGGACACACGCCGGGAAACAGGTAAGTGAAATACATGATGACCGAGACAAAGTTAAATTGGTCTGATGTTACTAAACGAATCAAAGTAACAAATTACAAAATGAATACATTCTTTTTATTCTTTTCTCTATTCAGTCTAATAATTGGGTACTGGGTAGTGTCTCAATTGTGTGTCTCAAACCGTCGGTGGGCCGTCGGTGAGGGTTCAGTAGATCAAGTGTCTTCAGCGCAATAATCTCGCCAATCTCCCAGTTAGAATCCAATTACTCCTCATTGTCACTACCACAGAATCTCCTCACCACACGTTTCACTACGCCCCACAGAGCCTGCCTCATACTGGCTTGTACCAGTATCAGTACCCAACTAACCAGTGTGGCATAGATTGGACTCGGGAGCATGAGAAAGAATTCCACAAATTTTTGATTTCCCAGCCAGTGATAAAGGCGAAGGTAGATAGCCGGGAGTACGTCCGGATTAAGCGACCAGATGACATCTTCAACATTTATCACCACTAGCGCACCCATTGGGTGCGCCTCAAGTAAGGGCTGGTTCTTTTCGCCCCTTTCCACGTCAATAACACGGTTGCCATGGCAACTGAATTGATAAATATGGGGACTGGCACTTTGAAAGTCATTCGAAAATATTTACAAACTTCCACTGGAAGTTCCAAAAGTGTAAATGGCAGCTTTACAGCTTTGGGTACATGAAGTGTTTTATGAAGGAGTAGTCTGTCGCTTAGATACCGCCTAACGAACGGCCACTTCGACGTTCATCTCCAAATTATAATAGAGATAGTGAAGGAGAAGCATAATAGATCGACAAGAAGTGTGGAGCAGACTATTCGAATAGTTAGGGCGATGTTTTCAAGTAGGGCAGCGTTACTACCATCAAGAAGGGGAGTGACCTCAGAATGGTTGTAGCTAAACCGTCGGTACAAAACACTCAGATATGCAACCATGGCAACAGAGACCACGATAATCATAGATTGTAAGAAGACCGCTAAAACCCCACTAAAAAGTATCGCGTAGTCAACTTTTACTCCGCAAAACTTTTTGATGTCGCATACCCGCATGATGACAGAAACAACCAAGGCTCCAATCCAAATACACCAAATTAGGGTTTTCAGCCGGTGACGTTGGACTTCATCTCTGTTGAAAATAGGTGAGGGACGGACGATACACAGAAGTCTAAAGACGTAAATGGATAGTAGGAGTGCAGGCCGAGCAATATACAAGACAGTTATGATTATGGCATAGAAAGACATGGCCAAACCTTTTGCATTACAAAGGGGAATGAGGAAGAGGATGTCGAGACACCCAATGATGTTCACAGCACAGATGTGTAGATAGAGGGTCGAGATGATAGGGAGGTCAGTCCACCGGCGACATCGGGCAAAGATCGTCACCACCAGAAGTAGGTTACTTATCAGCCCCAGGACACGCATCGTTATGGTTAGGGGTTCGAGAGCATACCGAGCAAAGTCGCTTCCCGAAGATGTTACTGTTTCTGGATCAGACATGTCGCAAAGTTATTGTCCATGTTGAGGAACACTGGGAGCAGACTTTAGAAGTTGCTGCATGCACTAACGACGACCAAGAGGAAATGAAACGTTTAATCTCTCGTGAGTATATAATAGGCAACTGACGCTCAATAGTCTCTCCGTTCCTTCTCAGTTACAAGTTTCAACATTTATAAACAAGGCACGATGCATTGCTGGTAATACTCGCCGTTCCTTCTCAGATACAAGTTTCAACATTTATAAACAAGGCACGATGCATTGCTGGTAATACTCGCCGTTCCTTCTCAGATACAAGTTTCAACATTTCTTATAAACAAGGCACGATGCATTGCTGGTAATACTCGCCGTTCCTTCTCAGATACAAGTTTCAACATTTATAAACAAGGCACGATGCATTGCTGGTAATACTCGCCGTTCCTTCTCAGATACAAAATTCAACATTTCTTATAAACAAGGCACGATAGTTCTTTAGGGTACCACACCCGACACTCGAAGAAGATTATGACGATATTTATTGTCCCGGCGAGAAGGGGCGGTACTGTGCCGCCCCTTCTCAGTAACAGATTTCACCAAAAATATCCGACAGAAAACAGATACAAATTTAATTCTAGCGAAGAAATACAATAAGATTTTGCGTTGAAACTGTCGAGCAATTGTATTTTCACCAGGATCACCACTAATCAAGTAGCAATTGTACTTGTTCTATCCTTTAGTCTAGTGGAAACCTGCATAAAAAGGGGGTGAACGTGGAACAAAAAAAGGTAAAAGCAATCTCTTCACCAAAAAATCACAAAAAATACCCTGAGTCACCAAAAAAAAGTTTAAAGCTCTAAGTGTGGGGGAAAGTCCCTTAATTGGGCGTAATTGGTCTTTAATAGGGGGGTTCCATATCTTGGCTCGGGAGTATCCTAGAGATCTAATTTTGACCCTATCTGATGCAGAATGTGCGACTTTTGGGGGGTCGAAGAGAGGTGAAAAGTCTCTATCTCGCTTACTTTTGCCGTAATTGGGCATAATTGGTCTTAATTGGGTAGCTCTGTAACTTGCCTTAGAATTGGAGTAGAGGGGCTCATAGGGGCACTAAACTGTGTGCCTTTCACGGGTTTTTATGTTTGAACACAAAATTTAGTATCAAACTTTCTTAATTAATGCGTTAATTGGATAATTATATCAATTAAATCGTGTAAAATGACAAGACATGAGTAGAGGGGCAAATGGGGGCACTACAATGTGTCCCTTTCAAGGGTTTTAATGTTTTAACACAAAATTAAGTGTTATACTCTCTTAATTAATGCGTTAATTGGATAATTAATTATGTTAATTAAATCATGTAATAGGCCAAGAAATGAGCAGAGGGGCGAATGGGGGCACTACAATGTGTCCTTTTCACGGGTTTTTATGTTTGAACACATAATTAAGTATCATACTCCTTTAATTAATTCGTTAATTGGTCAATTATATCAATTAAATCGTGTCAGAAGGCATATTTTGTACTGTAGACTCCTTTTCCGGCTCATCTTATAGCCAATACGAGTACCACAGAGGTATAAAACCTATTCTATATACATTTTGGACTCTACTAAATGCCTCTCAGACCCTACTAGATTACTTAGATACTGCTCAGACCCCTTCAAGATACCTCTCAGACCCATTTAGATACCCCTAAAACCCTAGAAGATGCTCCTTAAACCCCTCTTGTTATCGATTATGCCCTGCTTGATATCAATTAGACCCTACTAGATACTCCCTATATCCTGCTAGATACCCCTAAAACACATCAAAATACCTCTAAATCCCTACCAGGTATCCCTCAGACCCTACTAGGTATCCCTAATTACCAGCTAGATACCACGAAAACCCATCTAGATACCCCTAAAACCAGATAGAGACCCCTGGCCCTTGGGGCTCATAGAAGAACTTAGATTCCCGTAGAAGCCCCTACAGGCCCCCTAGACTTCCCCTTGACTTCCCTAAAGGCCTTAGATGCTCCTAGAGGCCCATATAGGTACCTAAAGTAATAGGCCAAGAAATGAGTAGAGGGGCGAATGGGGGCACTACAATGTGTCCTTTTCACGGGTTTTTATGTTTGAACACATAATTAAGTATCATACTCCTTTAATTAATTCGTTAATTGGTCAATTATATCAATTAAATCGTGTCAGAAGGCATATTTTGTACTGTAGACTCCTTTTCCGGCTCATCTTATAGCCAATACGAGTACCACAGAGGTATGAAACCTATTCTATATACATTTTGGACTCTACTAAATGCCTCTCAGACCCTACTAGATTACTTAGATACTGCTCAGACCCCTTCAAGATACCTCTCAGACCCATTTAGATACCCCTAAAACCCTAGAAGATGCTCCTTAAACCCCTCTTGTTATCGATTATGCCCTGCTTGATATCAATTAGACCCTACTAGATACTCCCTATATCCTGCTAGATACTCCTAAAACACATCAAAATACCTCTAAATCCCTACCAGGTATCCCTCAGACCCTACTAGGTATCCCTAAGAACCTGCTAGATACCCCTAAAACCAGATAGAGACCCCTGAAGGCCTTAAAGGCTCCATAAATGCCCCTAAAGGCCCCTTGAGGTCCCTAAAGGCCCGTATAGGAACCTATAATCCTCTAGAGGACCGTTAGGGGCCTCCAGAGACCTCATAAAGACCTAGAGTCTCTCTACAGTGACTCTAGGAGACCCAAAGTTCCTATACAAGGCTCTCTGAGGGCTTCTTCGGGGCTCGAGGAGCCTCTAAAGGCCTTTAGGGGACCCAATGGTCATATAGTGGACTCTATGAGACTTTAGGTACCTATATGGGCCTCTAGGAGCATCTAAGGCCTTTAGGGAAGTCAAGGGGAAGTCTAGGGGGCCTGTAGGGGCTTCTACGGGAATCTAAGTTCTTCTATGAGCCCCAAGGGCCAGGGGTCTCTATCTGGTTTTAGGGGTATCTAGATGGGTTTTCGTGGTATCTAGCTGGTAATTAGGGATACCTAGTAGGGTCTGAGGGATACCTGGTAGGGATTTAGAGGTATTTTGATGTGTTTTAGGGGTATCTAGCAGGATATAGGGAGTATCTAGTAGGGTCTAATTGATATCAAGCAGGGCATAATCGATAACAAGAGGGGTTTAAGGAGCATCTTCTAGGGTTTTAGGGGTATCTAAATGGGTCTGAGAGGTATCTTGAAGGGGTCTGAGCAGTATCTAAGTAATCTAGTAGGGTCTGAGAGGCATTTAGTAGAGTCCAAAATGTATATAGAATAGGTTTTATACCTCTGTGGTACTCGTATTGGCTATAAGATGAGCCGGAAAAGGAGTCTACAGTACAAAATATGCCTTCTGACACGATTTAATTGATATAATTGACCAATTAACGAATTAATTAAAGGAGTATGATACTTAATTATGTGTTCAAACATAAAAACCCGTGAAAAGGACACATTGTAGTGCCCCCATTCGCCCCTCTGCTCATTTCTTGGCCTATTACATGATTTAATTAACATAATTATCCAATTAACGCATTAATTAAGAGAGTATAACACTTAATTTTGTGTTAAAACATTAAAACCCTTGAAAGGGACACATTGTAGTGCCCCCATTTGCCCCTCTACTCATGTCTTGTCATTTTACACGATTTAATTGATATAATTATCCAATTAACGCATTAATTAAGAAAGTTTGATACTAAATTTTGTGTTCAAACATAAAAACCCGTGAAAGGCACACAGTTTAGTGCCCCTATGAGCCCCTCTACTCCAATTCTAAGGCAAGTTACAGAGCTACCCAATTAAGACCAATTATGCCCAATTACGGCAAAATTAAGCGAGTTAGAGACTTTTCACCTCTCTTCGACCCCCCAAAAGTCGCACATTCTGCATCAGATAGGGTCAAAATCAGATCTCTAGGATACTCCCGAGCCAAGATATGGAACCCCCCT
Organism: Hormiphora californensis; assembly: GCA_020137815.1. Taxonomy (NCBI): domain Eukaryota; kingdom Metazoa; phylum Ctenophora; class Tentaculata; order Cydippida; family Pleurobrachiidae; genus Hormiphora; species Hormiphora californensis. The sequence goes on from CM035359.1 coordinate 7,491,947, forward strand.
ATTAAAGACCAATTAAGCCCAATTAAGGGACTTTCCCCCACACTTAGAGCTTTAAACTTTTTTTTGGTGACTCAGGGTATTTTTTATGATTTTTTGGTGAAGAGATTGCTTTTACCTTTTTTTGTTCCACGTTCGATGCAGGTTTCCACTAGACTACACACCGCATTCTATCCCTCGCTCACACCGCATTCTATCTCTCCCTCACACCGCATTCTATCTCTCCCACCAGACCGGATTCTATCCCTCCCTCACACTGGATTCTATCCAGTATCCCTCCCTCACACCGCATTCTATCTCTCCCACCAGACCGGATTGCTGCTGTTGTCTCGGGTTCGAGGAGGATATGGAGGTACACTCAGAACGGGGCCCAGTCCGGTATTTCATACAAAACATACTGGCGGACATGCTGTTTAGCCCATCAAGACTGGTATGTGATATATGTAATGCTGTTTAGCCCATCAAGACTGGTATGTGATATATGTAATGCTGTTCAGCCCCTGATCAAGACTGGTATGTGATATATGTAATCAATAGATACTACCCCCCTCCCCCTAAAGGGCAATCAAGAGATACTACCCCCCTCCTAATATAATCAATAGATACTACCCCCTAAAGGGCAATCAAGAGATACTATCCCCCCTCCTATACAGATCAGACCAGTGATTGTATCTCTCTTCCTGCTCCTCACCCTGACCTCTCTGGTGCTGTTACCCCACGCTACCATTGGACTGGATGAATCACTAGCCCTCCCTTCTGATTCTCACATTGTTCACTATTTCCACGATGTCTTCAAATATCTGAGGATAGGGCCAGAAATTGACTTCGTGTTCGTGTGAGTTCAAACCTTTATTTACCAGGTTTTTGCAGGATATAAATCAAGGTGTACAGTATCTACAGTATCGAATCTTTGATATATATACCGAAATGAAATAATAATGTATATCCTGATTCAGGAACTAACTTTTTAAATTATCTTCCTTTAAACTAATCTGCTGACAAACCCTTGTAGAAGTAAGGATGATGGTGGATCATTGAATGTGTTTGATGAACATACATACGATGCTCTAGTGGATTCTGATAACTCACTTTACAGCATCATGGAGAAGTAAGTTACCAGGACATTGTCACCATAGCAACAGGGAACATTCATAGTCACCATACAACAGGGAACATTCACATCACCATAGCAACATGGAACATTTATATTTACCATAGCAACAAAAGGGAACATTTACAGTTACCATGGCAACAATAGGGAACATTTATCCAACCTACCAATCATAGAAAGTACAGGAATTTCACGTGAATTCAATAGCGTTAATTTAAAGTTAACTAATTTATTAAGGTACTCGAAGGACCCAGCGAAAAAGTACATTATAGGAGGGGCCGGTTCTTGGCTGAGAGTATTTAAACATGATTGGGTAAAAAGTGAAATATGCTGCTCCACTCCAAGAGATGACACGTAAGTTGAAATAAAAAGTAGCAAGAATTCCACCTTTAACGTACGTGACACACCCCAGTATACTTCCATATATGGGCATATGACACACACACTTCTACTTCAGGGACTCCTTCTGTTCCTCACTGAACGAGAGCTCTGCGTGTGATAACACAGTGGGGTGTTCAGCAACTGGGGATGAGAGAATGTACCAGTATCTGGGATGGTACCTTTCTGATATACCTGATACTACAGGAAACCTAGAAAAGTAAGGGCAACCATGAGGGCGCATCTAACTCTACCCCGCTCTTATTATTCAAGTATTACTCCTGCTCAACAACTACCCCTTCAGGTGCTCAAAAGGTGGTAAAGCAGAGTTTGGCTCAGCAGCAGATATCTCCCCGGACGGTTACTCTATTACAGCGGGGTATTTCAAGCTGAACCACCCCGCTCTCTCCGGCTCAACCGACTTCATCGCCTCCCGACTTGAGGCACTTGAACTAGCCGAGGAGTTCAACTCGCAACACTCTACCATCAAAGTCTTCCCCTACTCCTACGCCTACCACTTCTACGAACAGTACGACACGATAGTCCGCGAGACGGCAATGAATCTCTCTATCTGTATCTTTGCAACATTCCTTGTCAGTCTGGTCATGTTAGGATTCCAGTTGATCCCTGCATTGGTTGTCCTGGTTACAGTCTCCATGGTAACCATTGACATGTTGGGAGTCATGGTGGTGTGGGGCATTGAACTGAACGCTATATCTCTTGTTAACCTCATCATGTCAGTGGGGATTGCTGTCGAGTTTAGTGCACATATTGTTAAGAGCTACGCAGCATGCCCCGCCCGGAACAACTTTGTGAGGGCAAGACACGCCCTGGTAACTACGGGACCCAGCGTGTTCAGTGGCATTACCCTGACCAAGTTTGTAGGGATTGTAGTGCTGGCATTTGCGAAAAGTAAACTATTTGAGGTGTTCTATTTCCGGATGTTCCTGAGTGTGATTGTGCTGGGTGTTCTTCATTCTCTTATATTCCTACCAGCTCTACTTGCAATGTAGAGAGATACTTGGACTTAGGAAATTTAGAGAGAATGAGACAATGAACCTGTCATAAAGTGAGCCCAGACCCGGACAGTGGTTATAATATTTGGTCGAGTATCAGCCCCCAATTGATTGTCTCACAAAATACTGCCCCGAGAGGAACAGTTTGCGACGTTACAATCACGTAGTATCAACCCCTGGTTACGCAACCGTCCCGTGAGATACAGTCTACAGACTGTAAATGTTAACCAGTAGTTTTTATTCTGAATAATAATTTGTAGATAGCAAAGTATGTAGTTTAATTTAAATTTACCGACTATAAATTTTTGTTTATATCTCTTATTTTCAACCAATCCCAACGGACACCCCCCCACCCAGTTACTCATGCCATCCAAGTTAGCCATCCCACTCCCAATAATAATGAATGGCCCTTCACCCTGCTCCAGAACAGTATGTATGGTATTCATTATACATAGCATACTGTATAAGAATGTACTTACTCTTCAAAGAGGCGTGTCTGTATCCCAGTGCAGCTCAGGTGAGACAGAGCGACCGCTGAAACATTATAAAGCAACAATAAATACAGAGACGTTATAAAGCAACAATAGATGTCAGGCCAATAGTCTGACCACAGTTCTCGCGCACTCAGGTAAGGTCCGTCGGAAAGGCAGACAAACAGACAAATGTAGAGATAGATTGAGGGATTATATCTTACCTTTAACATCCAGCATTGTAACGTATTTGGGGAGGTTCGAGTACTTAGAACGATAGCTATTAGTATTGAGGGTCACTGGGCCACCCGTGAACAGAGGCGTCATCCTGAGAGAGAGAGAGAGAGAGAGAGAGAGATAGGGGGTCAAATAAGAGAGAGAGAGAGATAGGGGGTCAAATATAATTAGTAACGAAACAACCAGTCAGGGGTGCAAAATATACTAGCTGGAAAAGATAGGAGGAGCTTCAAAAAACTAGCTGCAGAGAAATAGTCTGTTACTCTCTGATGTATATTATTTAGTCGTGTGTATAAATTCTCTCACCTTTCTTTTTCCCGTTTCTGAGGCGGGGCTGGAGGTGGCGGGGGCTTGTTGGTTCTTCTGTTTTGTTGGCGGGATTCAAATCCTCCAAAGCCCGTCACACCACTGAAAACAATAGTTCTGGGTCAAACAAGAAAGAAATTGTGTATCAAATAGAATGGGAATTCTGCCCCGAATTCTGCGTCAAGAACTACAATTAACAGTTTGACCGTTGGCAATTCTGTGTCAACAGAGAACCATACAATCAACGTACCCGACAGGTTCGAGGGTGTTTGAATCATCTCTCCAGATAAACTTAGTTCCCACCCACTGTCTGAGGTAGACGCTGCTGTGGTTGCAATGCCATGCTACATAAACATAGTGTTCAATTAGGGGGATGGCAACAATTTAGAGCGGTTTAAGAAGGTGGAGGAATTAGGTAGAATTTGGCAACAATTGGTTTGACTATTGTCACGGAGAGAGGCGCCAGAAAGAGGAGGGGATCAAAGTGCGCGGCGCAAGAGTAAAACAATATGTACTTTCAATAAAATTGCGCACCAGCGCGTCACTCAAAAACACCCCATACCACACATGGAGGAATTTTCAACACAACTCTACTTTTCGTCAACTCTACTTTTCGTCAAAATAAAAAGTTGTTCATTCAATGTTGAATGAGGCACGTCGTCAATAATAAAATAGTGTTTAAGTCAGATAAATCATCGTCCAGATCAATCGGTGTCAGATGATAGACTATCATTGACTGCTTTGGACTTCATTTTCTTGGCTGGGGAGGGTGCAGGGGAGGGAGATTTCTTAGTAGCTACATTACCATCACCATCATCACTTTCATCGCTAAAGTCCATCTTCCTCGACTTCTTCTTCTTCTTCTTATCACTCTTCTTCTTCTTCTTTTTTGATTTCTTTTTCTCCACAAACATTTCGTCCGAATCGCTGTCAGTCGGTTGTGATACAACGGGGGCTGATGTAACGGAGGGCTTGGGATGGTCATCTGAAAATATTGGGGTTATTAATCTTCATCTGAAGTAGGTCAGGGATTTAGTTCTGTACTTACCATCACTAATATCAGATATTTTGGAGGTATTTAGCTCATCCCCTTTCTCCTCATCGCCTTCCTTCCCACCCTCTTCTTGGTCACTCTTATCAGACTTCTCCTTGTCACTCTGCTCTTTATCACTCTCCCCCTTAACACTCTGCTCTTTATCACTCTGTTCTCCTTTCTCCTCTGCCTTGTCACTATCCTCTTCCTCCACAGCAGCTGGTTTATCACTGTCACTCGAATCAGCAGGAGGGGCCTCATCAGAGGTGTCTCCAGAGGAGAAACGCTTCCTTTTTCGGGCCTTAGATTTCCTGAGAATATTAGACATTTCAATTCGTTTTGCGTTAATGATTAAAAGATGTTTGTGTAGTTCTCTAATGTCTACAACATCAGTATTCACAAAACAATCACCACTCTACAATGTTTTGCTTACTTTGTAGGTTTTTCATCGAGATCACTACTATCGCTACTCAAACCAGGTTTCTTTAGTATCACAGGTTTAGCAGGGGCAACTTCAGTCTTGGCAACCTGACACAGTGAATTATCAGTATATCGGTTCATGATGACAGTCCATCATAGGTAATACCAGATATGGTAATGTGGCACCATATTTGGGCATTTGTTGTGGCACTGACACCATATATGGACACTTACCGGTTCAACGTCATCATCACCACCGGCACCATCAGAATCAGAGTCCGAGATGTAAGCTTTGGATGTATATCGTCCTTGCTTCTCTTCTTTCTCTTCCTGTATCTGTAATAGAGTAAAGAGTTTATAAAATATGTTGATTGCAGCCAGGGAAGAGTTGGTAAAATATGTTGATTGCAGCCAGGGAAGAGTTGGTAAAATATGTTGATTGCAGCCAGGGAAGAGTTGGTAAAATATGTTGATTGCAGCCAGGGAAGAGTAAAGAGTTTATAAAATATGTTAATTGCAGCCAGGGAAGAGTTGGTAAAATATGTTGATTGCAGCCAGGGAAGAGTTGGTAAAATATGTTGATTGCAGCCAGGGAAGAGTTGGTAAAATATGTTGATTGCAGCCAGGGAAGAGTTGGTAAAATATGTTGATTGCAGCCAGGGAAGAGTTGGTAAAATATGTTGATTGCAGCCAGGGAAGAGTTGGTAAAATATGTTGATTGCAGCCAGGGAAGAGTTGGTAAAATATGTTGATTGCAGCCAGGGAAGAGTTGGTAAAATATGTTGATTGCAGCCAGGGAAGAGTTGGTAAAATATGTTGATTGCAGCCAGGGAAGCGTTGGTAAAATATGTTGATTGCAGCCAGGGAAGAGTTGGTAAAATATGTTGATTGCAGCCAGGGAAGAGTTGGTAAAATATGTTGATTGCAGCCAGGGAAGAGTTGGTAAAATATGTTGATTGCAGCCAGGGAAGAGTTGGTAAAATATGTCGATTACAGTCATTTTCAGTAACATTTCAAAACTTACTCGTTTCCGTTCCTTTTCCTTTCTCGCCTTCTTCTTGGCTTCTTTAGCGGCCTTCTTCCTCTCTCTCTTCTCCTGTTTCTCTCTTCTCTTCTTCTCCTTTTCCTCGTCAGGCATTGAGTCAGGCATTTCAGGTTCTCCTGAGGATGCCTCACCGCTACTGTACACAGTCTCTTCCTTCTTCTTTCGACCTGTGAGGAGAAAGAGGGGGGTTAACAATGTTCCTGGAATGAACAAGTTACAAGTGTTTTCAGAAGTAGACCTGGTACTATCCAGCATTGAAAGTGTAGTTACCTTTGGAAGCTTTAGGTTGACTAGGTTGTTCAGTAAAGATAAGAATGTTCTTGGCTCTCTCTCTGTAAACCTCTCTCTGTGTGAGGATGGCTTGATGCCTCTCTTCTTCCTCCTTCTTTTTAGCGTCCTCTTCCTCCTTCCGTTTGTTTTCCAGCTCCTGTTTCGCTTTCTCTTGTTGCTGCCTGAAGGGAAGGATTAGTCGGGGTCTAGATAGATGTAGTGCAGAGGTAGGCTAAAGGGACGGATTTATACTGAACTGATACTATAATGGGGGTTGGGGTACCAGGAGATATTATTGAAACTATTCTCTCATAGATTACTTACCTGATAGCACGATTTTCATCATCCAGTTTCCTGGCCCTTGCCACGTGGTATTGTGCCTGTGAGAGGAGATCTGTACACTGTCTCGCTTCTGCTGCCGCATGACTAACATCATACTTCTGCCGCTCTGTCGCCTTACTGTCAGGGTAGGAACTAGTTAGTATATAGGCAGGTGTTTACCAAGGGTCAGGGTGGTATGGAATTGGAAGGGTCAGTACTACTGATAGGGTAGTGGAGGTTTTAACTAACTACTAAGGGACGGGGTAGGAAGAGTTGGTATCGAGCTTACGTAGCGTCAGGACGGGTCGTGTATTGGTCATTATACTACTGCGAGTGGTATAAAACACCAGGATATTATCTACCTGAGGACAGTAAAGAATCTCTGGGCGAGTTCTAGGTTCCTAACAGCACTGACAACCTCCTCTAACCCACTCTTCTCATCCTTCAGAGTACTGGTAGCCAGATGTCGCAGCACGTAGGACAGGTTGAACAGGATCAAGTTATCCTGGAGATAGTGGATGTTTGATATTCCCCATCTCTACTAATAATAATAATCGAAGTTTGGTATAGATACCGCCACTGGACCTCTACAAGTCTCTATGAGAGTCTACACTCTACAGGATCATATATGATCCTGTAGTCTGTAGAGACTAGTAGAGGTCCGGTGGCGGCCATATATGGTCTTTATTAGTTGTTATTCTAACCTGTGGGGCAATGTGCCGGGCGTGTAGTAGTATCCTCCTAGTCTCCTTTAGTTTCCCGTATACAAAGTGAGCCCGAGCTAGGTATAGCAGGATCTCTACATTTCTGTGTAGGTAGAACTTCTTCAGACAGTTCTCGTACATCTAGAGAGAGGGTGGATATAACGTTAGGATTTAATTAAAATGATGAGAGAAAGGACTACTGTGTTTCCACTACTATTATAGGGGAGGGGGCAATGGGGCACTAGATCGAGGATTGGCATCTTCGAATTATAAACCACCCCCCCTGTTGATATTTCCCGCACTCTACTGTGGTATATCAGATAATTTCTCCTTCACACTGTCGCTGTGAATTTCCCCCTTCATAATTCCCTTCCTTTTTTCCCGCCGTCTACAGTTCAAATGAATACAGTTCAAATTACATGAATACAGTTCAAATTACAGTTCAAATGTGAATAATAATAAAGAAACATAATCAATCTTTTGGGGGTGGTTTATAATAAATAACCCCACTGTGTGTCGGGATGAAATATGCGATATTCCCTTGCCTTCGGCTGCGGGAATATCAGCAGTTATTCCCTGCTCGCTCCGCGAGCAGTGGAATAACTGAACGATATACCACCCTTACAGGGTGGTATATCAGATTTCATCCCGACACACAGTGGGGTTATCTATATTATACTCTGCCTCTTATGGTGTTTCCACACTAGGGGGGTGTCAATGGTAGAGAGATATATGAACTGAAAGTTTCTCATCATCATTCTACCAGTACCTGGTATATCAATACTATTAGTATACCTGCTAGTAGAATACCTGCTAGTAGTATACCTGAATAGCGGACACGTATTGTTTCTGTTCCACATAGATGTGAGCTAGATTGATCCAAACATCGGGCATCTCCGCAGTAGCTTCTCGAACCTAATGGACCATATTGGTTGGTATCACCTATCATGATATTTCTCAACCCTCTATAATATATTAGAGGGCCCATCTTACATCCTATGACCAACTTGCCCACCAACTAATACAATGTATAAAACATAACTGTACCTGAGCGAAGACATCTCGGGCCTCTCTGATATGCCCCTTGACAGCCAGAACACACCCTATCCCATTTGCTGCGTACATGTTCCTCGGATCTTGTCGGAGCACCTGGGGGATACAGGAGTTGGAAGAATGAAGAGAGTGGTGGTGGGGTTAAAAGAACCAGAATTAGGGAAGTAGGGTGACTGATATGTTGCAATATATCTTCCATGGAAGGGTAAAAAGAACGGGGTGATAAAGATAGTGAATAAGAGAGAATATAAATGTATTAAGTAAACCTGTTTGAAGAAAGCAAGGGCTCTCTCCTGGTACTTGTGCTCCTTCTCCCTATCTCGAGTTGGTTGGTATAACATCTGTAGCCACACATTACCTAGGGGGGGAGTGTTATTTGGAGTAATGTTTGAGGTATTGAGGTATTGAGGGGGGGGGGTTGGTAAGTTATACGCCTGGAAGTTGGGTGGTGACAAATTATACATCTTCCATTCAGCCAGACACTACCAGATCGAGGTTAGGGTTCAAATATCATATCATGTAAAGCAGCGGGTTATTATTTTACCGATTGCTAGGATAGAGTATGAATCTTTATCATTTGCCGTCTTGATGATCCGTTCAAACTTCTTCTGTCCCGGTCCCCACTCTTGTTTTGCAATGTGGAGGTTTCCAATGAGAGTCCAGGCATCTGCATTGTCCTGACGAGGGAGAGGTGTAATAGAAGTGGAGCTGATAGTCAGTAACAGAATGCAAGTGGAACTGACTATCAGCTGTTATCTGTTCCGTACTGCTCAGCATACATTGGGGCGGAACAAGGGGGGTTACGGTAAGATCTGGCTGTAAGTAGTAACACTATGTTGGAGAACACAAGAACAGGCGAGAAACAGGTTGAGAGAGAGAGAGAGAGAGAGAGAGAGAGAGAGGAGAGAGAGAGAGAGAGAGAGAGAGAGAGAGAGAGAGAGAGAGAGAGAGAGAGAGAGAGAGAGAGAGTGAAAGAAAAAGAGAGAGGGAGATAGAGATGCACGTTATCATGCACATCACATGTGTAATGCAGTGTACATGTTGTACTTGCTGTAGTGGCACATGATGATTGACGGTACAGCTGCAATATTGCTGTCATGTGATGTGGTACAACAGTAATGAAACACACTATCTAACCTTAGGATGGGTGTATAAGGATACTAAAAAAACAGGTAGGGTAAGAAGTCGGATAACCATAAACACAATCACCCTCTTAACAAATAAACTATCCAGAGCGGTGTTCAGGCAAGTCACCCAAAATCCACAAAACAGGATAGAAGAAGGTTTAGAACACAACAAGAGTACAGTTAAGTAGGAAATGAGAAAGGGGTACTAAATGTTTGGGGGCACACTGTATAACATTAAAGGGGTCATTAGCAGGTAGCCTGAATGTTGTGTATACAAAGTGTACCAATTATACATGTACTGCAGTGAGCTAATTGTATGATGCAGCAGAATCAGTGATCACCCCTAGACCCATACTTTCGGGATCCCATACACCCAATTATAGAGAGAGAAAGTATGAGAATTGTCCGAGATCCCATACTTTCTAATTGTAGAAGGTTTAGAACATGTTTAGATGCGAGTTGAATAAGAGGGGCAAAGTGCTGCCTGACGTAGGGGTAACACAGTGTCAATTATTTAGAGATCTGCGAGTTATACCTGGTTGATCTGAAGGGCGTCTTTGAAACAATTGCTAGCCTCGAATATCTGCTCCTTGTCCCTAGCAATACATCCTAATCTTAGGTAGCAGTCCACGTAGTTGGGATGCTCCTGGAGCAACTCCTTATACAACTCTTCTGCCTGGGGGGGGGGGGGGGGGGGAGTAGAAACATATTGGAAAAGGGGAGGGGGGTGGTAGACACACATTGGAACATGGGGGGGGGGGTAGGACACATATTAGAAAGACGATAGGAATCTGGTAAGAAGGATTGGGAAGTTTGGATTCTTATCCACATGTCCTCACCTTTCCATGATCATTTAGTGCCTCATGTAGTCTCGCTAGATTGTATGTTATGGTGACACTGATAGCACTCAGATACGCCTCATCATTATCCAACTCTCTCTTACAGTACTCCAGGGCGGTCTCGTAGTGAGTTAGACACTCCTCATATTTCCCCAACTGGTAGAGACAACTGGCAATGTTGTTGAGGATCTCAGGAGGGACATCCTCCCCTATATTATCCTGGATTATCCTGGGAGAGGGAGATCTAGATTAGAGGGAGGGGTCAGGGAGTTATCGGGAGGGGAGGGGAGTGGGGAGACTTAGATAGAGAGTGAGAAAGAAAGATGGGAAGTTTTAGAGTAAATGATAGAGAGGGGGCGCGGAGTATCTATTGCACGAGATCAGAGATGATACATTTATGCAAGGTATCTTAAAATTGTTATGTACTTTGCAGCAGTGTTGTAAGCATTGAGGGCGGCATTTAGATCACTAGACTGTAGAATACCCGCCAACTCGATCCATGCTTCAATGTCCTCTGGGCATTGTGTGGTCACCTGGAATAACGCAGTTCAAATCAAGAGTGGAACAAAAAAGTTTGACCAGTATCAGTCATATTATATGACTGATACTGGTCAAACCTTGATATATCAGTCAAAGAAACTATTTGATATGATCCCATACTGTGTGATATCTCACCTTTTGTAGGAGTGTTTTTGCTTGTTCTCTCTTGTCAGCATCATCACTCTGACTGTAGAGAGATCCCAGAATCTTGATGGTCTCGTTATTGTTTGGCTGAACTTTTAGAACCTGATAACAGAGAGAGAGGGGGTTCAGAGTCTAACGCTGCTGACTTTGGCAGACAATTAACTTGAAAATAATACTAATATCTTTGCAATGATAGAAACCAATAATTCACATGTTGTTACCTTCTCAAAGCAGCTTGCAGCATTAGTAAAATCCTCCCTGTGAATGTACATTTGACCCAGCCCAAAGTATGGCAGCACATATGTTGGTGATGCAAACTGTGTTGATTGGTAATAGTACTGGAAGGCCTGGTCGTATTTCTGTTGGTTGTGGTAGGACCGTGCTAGTTGGTAGCAGCTCTCTGCCTGGATGTACTCTACCTCTGTACCCTGGTGGAGAGAGAGGTGGAATGGATTAGGTAGTTGGGTAAAATGGGGGAGAATCAAGAATGAGTGTGGAATTGTACAGAAAATAATGTACATAAACAATAATCTATACGTAAAGAATGTCAAAGCAACAATTACCTGTAACAATATCAGTAACAACCTACCTGAAGGGCGTATTGAGCGAGATGTTGCACTTTTTGATAATCCTTTTTGAAAAAGAAATGGTTAGCCAGATGGTTAAGAACCATAGAGTTAGTTGCATCCATCCCATACGCCTGACTCAACAACTTGACTCCCTTGTGTAACTTCTCCTTGTCTCCAGAATTCAGGTGAAGGATCGCTAGACCGACCAGTGAACCAGTGTTTTTAGGATCCAACTCTAACGCTCGCTCAAACGCCATCTCTGCTTTAGCTTTGTTACCAAGACGATAGAAACACAGCCCAATTCCCAATCTCACTGCAGCTGGGGTAACAAGGTTTTCCTTGAGCGCCTTCTTGAAGTGTCCCAGGGCACCCTTATAGTCCTTCTTGTTGAACAAAATACAACCCTTCCCCATGTTAGCAGCAATGTGACCGTCAGATTTGGCGAGGACAAAGTTGAACTGGGCATCAGCCTGGTCTGTTTTATCGCCCTCCAGAAGACAGAAATGGGCCCTTCCCACTAGATGGTTCTGATCATACATTATAATCTTATCGGCTTGTGTGTAGAGGGCTGTAGCAGTTGCAAAGTGCTTCTTCTTAACCTCTCTACTCTTTTCCTTCCGTCCCAATCTGACGTAGTAGGCAGCCAACATGTCCAATGCCATCATTTTATCGGATTCGTTGTCTCGGTAGTCAAAAGCTGCATCTTTCTGACAGTTCTCCAGGAGGAGCACGAAATCTTTAGTCTTTCCTTGTTTGTAGTAGTGCTTGGCAAATGTTAGCCAGATATCAAGTCGGACATTTTCCTGTCTCAGAATTGTGAGGATCTCCTCTCCACCAGGTAGCTGCTCCAGATCCAGATCAATAACCTCGTCCACATCTCGGAGCGGGATTTCAATGCTCTTCTGCTTCATCTTCTATCTCATGCTAAAAATGTTCCGTCGTTGACACATAAAAATAAAAAGGTAAAGGCGCTTTTTACTATACATTTGTTTGAACAGCACAAGTTCTACTTCAACTTTCGTGAAGGTCGGCAGTCCGCAGTTCCTCTTGCTCCAAAGGCCAAAAAGCAAAAAGTCTTACAATTTATCTTTGGATGTGATCAGGAGGTATTTTTTAAATTGAACCTGGACAAAATGTTTAATACTCAAATTTAGATGACAAAAGACAGAAATACAAAAAGAACATATTTGAAAATAGGGATCCCTAAAAAAGTTCAGTATTTACACAGCGTTTACACAGTCTTTACACAGTCGTTAAAGTCGGATTTTTTGAAGTTGTCACCCCAAAATGACCGCGCATGTGAAATTTATCAATTTTGACGCGCACACCACACGTTAACATGTGATGTGACACGCAAAAACATTCCGCGCACGAAAAGGGGGGTGACAACTTCAAAAAATCCGACTTTACACCCAGAGCGCCCGCGCCGCTCTGGGTGTAAAGACTGCGTCTTTCGCACTCGATTTGCAGCGTTTTCGGAAACTTTTTTCGCCGCAGCGCTCAATTTACTCAATTGTGCAGCACACAATCCAATATTTTCTTAGAAAAAGCCGCAAAACGCAGCACGCGCCGCTCTGGGTGTAATGACTGTGTAAAGACTGTGTAAACGCTGTGTAAATACTGAACTTTTTTAGGGATCCCTATGAGAAAAAAAATAGGAAAGGAAACCAAAATCGATTCGTTTCGGGAAAAAATTCAGAGATTTTTATTTATTTTTCACAAAAAACGCGCCGCGCGGCGTTGATTCGCCGCGCTAACTGCATTAAAGTTTAAATATCGCGCGCGCTCATTAATGCATCACAAAAAAAATCAAAATCGAGTGCAGCTGCAATTTTAATTTTGTTGGGCAACTCTCAAAAACGGGACTTTTTTATGTGTCGACGACCGCAGTTGAAAAGCGCTGCCTTATCCCGCGCTGCCAGCAACGTTTGCCAACGACCGCAGCTGTGTCTGACAGGCATTATTTTGTATCGAAATCTATTTGAAATTTATTATTTGATAAACTAATCCTGTAAAACAACAGAAATGAATGATATGACTGCAGTCTACTGTCCCAGACAGAATGCGCCAGACCAGTTCAGTTCAGATAGGCGAGTCATGGAGACTGGGCCGCGGGAGTACGAATCTGGACCGCTGGGGGCCATCAGCTGGGGGTCAACAGATGGGCGTTATGACCTGGAATAGAAGTGATCTGTAAGGTATGTTGTTTAATGTCTGGATTATTTCTGTCTGGCGCCGCGACCCCATCTGAGAATCAAATGGGGGTACGGCGCCGCCATACAGGGTTATTTCAAAGCGGAAATCGGAATATTAAATGTTGATAATAAAGATAAAAATGTCCCCCGGCCCAAGATAGAGCCAGTGGCCACATAAAATCACAAATTTCCAGCGTGCTTCTGACTAAGAATCTGACTTCTGTGCTCGGGAATTGAATTACTTTGGAACACTAGCAGCAGCATGTACCTATAAATCCCCTCCTCTTATTTTAGAGCTGTACCTACTTCTGAGAATATTTCTTATCACCACTTCAGCCAATCAGCCACATGTAGAAGAGCCGTATGTGGGCCTAATCTTTGTAAATGGAGGGCCGGGTACCTTCCACCCTACTAATCAATTACCTCTGAGCTGCGGGTTATCTTCCAGTTGCTATCTCTCTTCCAAGGTGTTCTTTTAGTGATCACGTGTTTAGTGGCACGTGTATACAATGACGTTGTGTTTTAATTGCCAGCTCACTGATATCCTTGTAATTCTCTCTCATCTAATCATCTCTCATCTCTCACTCCATGTTGCTCCTCCTCCGGTAATTTGGTTTATCTAATTTGGCCCCATCCTTCAACTACCATGATACTCAGGTG